>QANU01073741.1:475339-563437 GCA_003254905.1 Nissolia schottii | reverse complement strand
TGGTAAACTCGTGAACTCGGCAGTAAACTCGCGATTTTATGCGGGTTTACCCGAGTTTACCCAGAAACGAGTTTACATGCAAGTTAGCTCGATTTTACTACCTAAACTCGTAAACTCGTACGAGTTTACGAGTTAACTCGCGATTTTGATAACTATGGTTGTATGTATGTATAGATAAATTATTGTGCGTGAAAAACCCGATTTAACTTGATAAAATCATACATCAGAAAAATTATCAATTTTTAAACTACTAATATTATAATGTAGTGTTTGTTATGTATAAGTAATGTAATTGAAAAATTTACATTATCCCGTTCAACCTAAAAGATTATTGGATAGTATACTTGTTTTACCATAAAACCTTTGAAATAATAATAAAATAAAAATAAATAAGAATAAACATAAAAATAAATCAAAATAATAACAATAAAAAATAATAATATAAAATTAATAAATAATCATAATAATAAAATATTAAAATTTGGTTGGTGTGTTGCGATTGTGGTGGTGGTTGAGACGACAAAGATAATGGTAATGACAATGACGGTAATAGTGGTAACAACATTGGTGGTGACAATCTCACTAGTAGTGTGAGGTAGGAGGCGACAACAGTGATGGTGCAAACGACAATGTCATTGATGGTAGTTAGATGGTGTGGATGGTTGTGGTTGTAGCAGTACTAATGATGGTTGGTGGAGGTGGTGGCAATAGTTGATGTTGGTGGCAATGACGATAGGTGGCGGCGGCAATGGGTACTAATGGGTGGTGACGGCGACAGTGAGTTGTAGGTGGTGGAGATGATGACGGTGGTGGTAGGTGGCAATAGTATTCAAATGATGGTGGTAGTGGCGGATGACAAGTAGTAGTGATTGTGGTGGTAGCCGTAATAAGAGATAATCATAAGAGGAGGAGAATTTGTGTTGGTAAGGTTGGAAGTATTTTGGTTAAAACTAAAGATGAGAATAGATCCGATGGCCAGGGACCTATTAAAAAAATATAGTAGGCTCATGCATATTTAATGGTCTGTTTGTCTTAATAGGCCTAACCCTGACTACAAGGCATGTGAAACCTATTGAGTTGACCTATTAAGTGTCTACTTTCATTATAAATTATTACAAAATGACCATTCTAGTATTCAAACCCACGCCACCTCCACATATAGGCCACCAGACACCACCAAGCTACCACATTACTTTTATGTGTAAGTGCACATTTTATTACTTTAACCAGTTAAATGTTCCATTCTAAAAAAAATATAAAACCTAATTCACACACAAACCCTTAGGCCTCAACGACGTAAACTCTAATCTAAAATCTAATAAGTGTCATGCAACGACCCTGAAGGGCAAGATGGGAATTCAACCAGAAACCAAGGATAGAAAGGGCAAAGAAAGAGATAGCATTACCAAATCGCAACAAATAACAGCTCAGCAAGGGGAAACCGTTGGGGAAGATTGTCACACGGCAACAAATCAGCAACCAGGAGAGAGGGGCAGGAGTGTGCGTGCGAGGCAACCGAGCACAAAACTGCAAGGGTTCGTTACTGGGAAAGGCATGAGTAATGTAAGCATTTCTTCTCCTCTGTTGTGACCTTACTCATCTCTGTTCTTATTCTGTTCCGTGACCGAGCTCTCTTGCTTCAGGTGAGCCAACCCGTCCGTGACCTCCGCGGCAGCGCGATCAAGTGAACGGTCCTTTATCCTCAACGGGTGAGCTCGTTGAGGAGGCCGATTCATTGTGGTGATCGAGGGACGACTCTGTGCTATTTCTGACTTGATCTGTTTCTTCGAGTTGTGGAGGAAACGAGCTTGTGACCGTTGAAGGCTTCTATCCTTGTTTTTAAACTCTGTCCTTTCTTTTTAATTGGCTTGGTTTGGACCCGAACTTGGGCCAAAGCACTGTTCATAGTTTGTTTCTCGTGTTATTGGGCTACTTTGTCACAAACTGGTGCTTTCATCACGCCATGGCTCTCGACAAGGCTGATACGAAGAAAATCATGGAGCTGTTAGAAGAGGCCGCGCGAGCACACGAATAGCAAGACGATCGCATTATGATGATCAAAACAACTCTTCAAACGTACCTCCAGCAATCCGCTAGCACCGACTCCCACGGTGGTCAGAACTCAAACCATTTTGGTAACTCACACCACCAGCGACAGCCCTTCTCAATTCGCAACATCAAGCTCGAATTTCCCCGATTCGATGGATCCGGAGTGCTAAATTGGATCTTTAAGGCTAATCAATTTTTTGACTACTATCGGACCGAGGATGACGATAGGGCGACAATAGTAGATGTGCACATGGAGAAGGATGCTCTGCCATGGTTTCAGATGATGCAGAGGTCCTACCCCTTCCACTCGTGGCAGAACTAACGCGGGCTTTGGAAATTGAGTTTGGTCCTTCACCCTATGAAGCCACGCGAGGTAACCTTTTTAAGCTGGCTTAAACTACCTCTGTGAATGCCTATTACACGACATTTACGGCCCTAGCTAATAGAGTGTTCGGCATCAGCCCGGATGCGATGCTAGACTGTTTTATAAGTGGGTTGCGAGAGGACATTAAGCGGGACGTGATTGCACAGTGCCCAGATAGTCTCCTTCGAGCCGTGTCACTGGCTCGATTGTACGAAGAAAAATATTCTCCACGGGCTCGAAACCAGCAACCTTAGCATAGAATACATGCTTGGCAACCCCAATTCAACCCGCAACACTGAAATATCCCAAAGGGAAATCTGCCGCCACTCTTGCCCCTACCTAACACTAGTCAAGACAGAAACAACTTATTGGCACCAACCATTAAAAAATTAGGACCCGCAGAGATCCAGTTTCGGCAGAAAAGGGCCCCTGTTTTACATGCGATGACAAGTATAGCTTCAACCACAAATGCCCTAATAGACACTTGATGATATTGCAAATTGAAGAAAATGAGGACAGGGACATACTAGAATTACAGCCAGTGCAGGAGACCGAAGAAACCATTGCTGAAGACAGTGCATTAAATGGTGACAAGGGCATCAAAGATATCCGTTTCACCGACAGTATCTGTGGCACACCAATCCAAGTCTTTATTGACAGGGGTAGTTCAGATAACTTTTTGCAGCCAAGATTGGCTAAGTTCTTCAAGGCTCAAGTGATGACTAAACCAAGATGCAGGGTCATGGTAGGCAATGGCCAAACTCTGGAATAGGAAGGTTTTATCCAAGACTTGGAACTGCAAGTCCAAGGACAAACTTTGCATTTGCCCGTTTATTTGCTGGATGTGGCCGGTGCTGAATTAGTAATTGGCACCTCTTGGTTGGAAAAATTAGGCGACCATGTAGTCAACTATGATATACCTCGGCTACAATTTGTCTTACATGGCAAAAAATTGGAGATTAAGGGTGAAAGAGGTATTCAACCCCAACCAGCACAACTACAACAGATTAGAAGACTTTATAAGGTAGATGCCATAGCCGAAATATACACCATTTAGGCCCAAGAACCAAAGGCAGTGACTGCTAACTGTCTGGAGCTCCCAACCAGCCTACAACCTGGAATGACACTCCTTCTCCAAGACCACAAGCAGGTTTTTAGCATCCCACAAGGGCTGCCACCCCTGAGAAACCATGATCACAGTATCATATTACAAGAAGGGGCTAACCCTGTCTAAGTCAAACCCTACCGGTACCCTCATAGTCAAAAAGAAAAAATCAAACGAATGGTTCAAGATATGTTGCAAGAGGGAATCATCAGGTCGAGTAAGAGCATGTTTTCATCTCCGGTGTTATTAGTAAGAAAAAAGGATGGGACATGGAGATTCTGCACGGACTATAGAGCCCTTGATGCCATAACGGTCAAAGACAGTTTTCCTATACCAACGGTGGATGAGCTAATTGATGAGCTACATGGTGCAACATTTTTTTCTAAGTTGGATCTTTGAGCAGACTACCATCAAATCAGAATTCAACCGCAAGACATGTAACATCCCGCTTTCTCCTTAGTAGAATTTCGCTAGATAATTGTCCAAAATATTTCTAATTTCAGTTGAGCCGTTAGAATCATAAACTCTTAGGGGGAGGGCCAAATGGCCTAGTCAAAGAGTCAAAGATGACTCATGGTGGTGCTTAGGTCATGCATGACATAAGCAAGGGTATTTTGGTAAATTACGCCCAAGGGCATTTTGGGAAGACAAAATTCGGCCCAAGGCCTATAAATACCTCCCAAGATCAGAATTTTGGGGATAAAAATTGGAAACCTTGGCCAAACTCTGTCCAATTTCACATTCAGTCGTTTTACTGTCCAAAAACCTTAACCCGGAGACTTTTCCTCACAAGACCTAACTTAAGCCTCCTAAACCCTAACCTCACAAATTCTTCTAGCATCTTGAAGGACTCTCTTATACATCTATTCTAAGGTTAAGATCTTGGGTATAATCAAGCAAGGTGGGATTCTGCACAAACTGGCTGCAGCAAGTGCATAAACGTGGGTAAACCGACATAATCACTGTCTATGTGATTTAGGATGTGTTGAGCTATGTTTTGTGTTAGAAATACATGTGGTTAGGATGATGTTTATAGAACTTTGATATATATATATATATATATATATATATATATATGTTTTGATGATTGTCTGGATCTGTTGGGCTGTCTGTGATTCTGTCAGAATTTAGGAAAGCTTAAAACTGAAATAGGCATATGGCACGTTTTGAGAGGAACTGTATGCTGGGATTTTTATCATGAAAAACTAAGGTGATTTTTGAGTTCTACACGAAATTTTGAGTGGGGATGTCAAGTTTTATAATTTTTGGAGTCCCCGATGAATTTCTCAGCAAACAGGCAGAAAACGGGATTTTTATGAAAAAGGGCAAAACGGGAATTTCACATCTTGGGACTGAAAAACTGGGTTTGTTTTCAGAAAATATGGGTTTAGAACTATCAAAAACCTTAAGGGCAAGTCTTGAGTCCATTGGGTTTTTGAGAACTAAAATTCCAAAGAAAACAGGGCGTTTACGGGGGCAAAACAGCAGTTTTGGAAAAAGGGCAAAATAGCAATTTCGTGAAGTTAGGATTGAAATCTGAATTTTTAAGTATGAAAAATGATCTTAGGACTATCAAGAACCTTGGGGTAAGGTCTTGGACCTCTCCGGTTTATGATTGCTATTTTCTGACAGAAACCAGACGTCTGTTTTGCTAGTTGCTAGATTTATGTTTATTATGTTCAAGAAATGTTTAGTATGAGATTATGTTTCTTATATATGATGGATTTGATGTTATGAGATTGGTAAAGTTAGTGACAGTGCATGATTGGTATCCATGAGTTATGTGAAGTTAGTGATATTATATGAACGATGTTATGAGTTATATGGTATAACGTGTTAAATGTTTATGATGATAGGGAATTATATACTAATGCTATATGATGATGATTGTGGGATACGAAGTATGTTAGATGCTTATGATAATGAGATGCTATATGTTAGAGTATATGATGATGATCTTGCAATGAATATGATGAAGATGACGACATGAAATATTGAGTACAATTGCTATGTATATGACCTGTATATGACACTATGACATGCTTGATGTACATGACAACATGATATGATATGACATGAACATGACACGGAGGACGCCGCCATAGGGCGAGTGGATTTCCTCAGAATATGATACGGAGGACGCCGCCCTCGGGCGAGTGGATTTCCTCAATGACATGGAGGACGCTGTCATACGGCAAGTGGATTTCCTCATTGCACTTAATATGATATGGAGGACGCTGCCCTATGACAAGTGGATTTCCTCAACCCACAATATGACATGGAGGACGCTGTCATATGGCAAGTGGATTTCCTCATTGCACTTAATATGATATGGAGGACGCTGCCCTATGACAAGTGGATTTCCTCAAGCCTTCTACATGTTCGATGTGAATATGATATGTCTATATGATACACATATATGATGATAGGTAATACATGAAGATGATGATATGTGATTTAACTGTATATGTTATATGAATATGATGATATGTGCTTTAGCTGCATAGATGATTCAGGAATTAGAATAGAGAACAGATGACCTAGATAAGAAATGAGAGATTCCCTCAGTCACCTAGTAAGGTAGGTAGCTGCTCAGGACCAGGTTGAACATTAATAATTGGTAGGGATGTAGTATAACTGTGGCATATAGAGATCCCTGAGCGGCGGAATCATAAATGAGATTAAAAATGAGTTACGACAACCAAGGTTTCCGACTGAGAACATAAAGTTCTCATACCCGCTCCTTTATGGTTCTAGGTGAGCAAGGCAGGACTTCAGCTTGATGTACGCAACGGCGGCCTTGAAGACGATGTATCAAGGAATAGAATAACAAGAACTAGGCTAAGGATGTTACAATCCATGTAGTGTACTTTTATGAGAACTTATGCGTATGTATTATTTAAGATAATATCTATGTAAATGTTGGTGATGATATGTTATGGACCACTTGTTTGCTTATTGTTTGATGTTGTTATATTGGAGCAATTATTCGTGTAGTATAAAATTTTAACGCTTGCATTATAAATTCTATCTGACGCAATGCTCATATTTTATAACACATGTATCGAACGAAAAAGTTTCAAAACGGTCCATATTTTTCAATGTAAAACTAGGGGCTAAGAGTAACCCCAACCAAAGCAAATAACAACCTAGTAAGCATTGTTTGCGATGTACACGTAAGCAGCTAGCTAGGGTGTTACAAGACACACATAAGATAGCCTTTCGCACACATCATGGCCATTATGAATGGTTGGTCATGCCATTTGGGTTATCCAATGCCCCAGCAACATTCTAAGGACTAATGAATGAGATATTCCATAAGCTACTCAGGAAATTTGTCTTGGTATTTTTTGATGATATTTTAATATACAGTCCAACATGGCAACAACACCTGATTCATGTGCAAGCAGTTTTACAGCTGTTACTCAAGGAGAAATTATTTGCCAAGTCATCCAAGTGCGAATTAGGCAAACAAGAAATTGAATACCTGGGACATGTGATATCCAAAGAAGGAGTGGCAATGGACAAGGCTAAAATAGAGGCGGTCATGCAATGGCCTCAGCCGAAGAATTTGAAACAACTAAGGGGGTTTCTTGGCTTGTCAGGGTATTATAGATGATTTGTTAAGGGTTATGCAGCTATAGCAGCACCACTGATAGACTTGCTCAAAAAGGATGCCTTCAGCTGGGGAGAGAAAGCACAAACAGCATTCAGCCAACTAAAAAGGGCCCTCACCACCGCACCATTGCTGGCCCTGCGAGATTTCAGCAAGCAATTTACCTTAGAAACTGACGCTTTGGGCAATGGCATTGGAGCTGTCCTAAGCCAAGGAAATCAGCCTATAGCCTATTTCTCAAAGAAATTGTGTCCAACCATGCAAAGGAAATCTACATATGTCACAGAGCTACATGCCATCACAGAGGCTTTAGCTAAAAATGATTAGCTATACACTAAAATGATTATAACAAAAAAAAATGTTGAGATCATGAATTTAAGATTGATAAATAAACGTGAATTACATTACATATATATGAATTACGAGGAAAAAAATGAAAAATCATCAAAGTAGAAGAGATGAGAAGAAAATGAAAAGATTTAGAGGATTTCTGTCATCCTTATTTGTGTATATCAAGTAGATGAATAAAATAAAATCAAAGGTTTACAATGTATTATTATAATTATAATTTTATCATTTAAAAAATAATTAAATATAATATATATACATATATATATATATAAATTATATTTTAACATTTTAATAGAGAGAATGTGTCCGTTTAATTTTAAAAATGAATTAAGATTAAATAAAATTGTTAAATTATCCATCTCATAAAGTTATCTTTACATTGTTGAGATTAACAATTCCTATATCCGTACATTATAAGAAAAAAAATGAAGTGTAAGCTATAAATTATAAAATTTATTTGTAAATTGATAGTTTAGTGATTTTGTCATAATTTGTTTAAACTTCAAAAATAGAGTTTTCACGTAAGTTACTAACTTGTTTTTTATATAATAGAATTATAAATTTGTAAAAATGTAAGAGTTGACCAATAATTTATATAATTTATTCGCTAGACTAAACTTTACTTTTTTTTAGTTGGTTATAATTAAAAATAGATGATCTCAATTTAAATTCTTATGTGATAGTAGTGTCATGTATGATTTTTAATTTCTTTAACACTTATATACTGATTTTACTTCTTTAATTACCAATGAAAGATTGCATCTAACATACTAACAATGTCATTTAAAATAATTAATCTTAATATCTTATTTGATCTATGAACTTTATACATGTGTCTTAGTTATTCTCTTAATTTAAAAAGTTATATGTTAATTCTTAAATTATACAAATATTAGATTCATTAATCTCTACCCATATCTTAAAGAAAAATAGTTAAATTATTCATAAATTACTTAAAATAATATTACAAATATTTAAAGACTATTTAAATTAATAAGCGTAATATTTACAAAATTCAGCTAACCCAAAAATCTAAAGGAGTGAAAATTGGCTTGCAATTTGAAGAAAGGGAGGGGAAGCATCGGCTGCGTGCGAGAGGGGGGAGCAAGAAAGAAACACTCACGCACGCAGTGGGCCTGTTAGTTAAACAAACCCTCTCTCCTTCACTCTCACTCTTCGTCGTTTCTTCAAACAGTTGGTGAGCACAGAAACCAGGAGCAAGAGAGGGAGAAATAACATCATCGTATCACCGAAACAATGTCTCTGCGACCGAGCTCTACCTCTCGCTCGGAGACGAGGAAGAAGTCGTACAAGACAGGGGTTGACGCCGACGAGGCACGGCGGCGGAGGGAGGACAACCTCGTCGAGATCAGGAAGAACAAGCGCGAGGACAGCCTCCTCAAGAAGCGAAGGGACGGCGTTCTTCTCCATCCTCAATTGCTCAACAACGGCAATGCCCCTTCTTCCCCTTCCCCTTCAATCCTCGCCACCAGGGTATGCATATTCATTCCCACTACTACTATCAACAATTTCTGTTGATCTCCTTTTCCGATTCATGAACTTTGCAATTTCAATCTTGTGTTTGAGATGGGGGGAGCGCTGTAGATCGTAATAATTTGGCTCTTGATTTTCTCCGATTCTGTTCGCTGACCTACTGAAAAACAAAAAGCGTTGCAGATCTTAGAACTTATCGCGGAATAGTTTTTCGAATCGAATTGTAGTAGATCTTTGTTAGAAGTGAGTAGTAAGTAGGGTCCTGTTGACGTAGGACACAAACTGAATCAGGATTCTGTGGGTTACCTTACAGATACAAACGTTGTGATGGTCTGTTTATATATTTATGTATTTTATTTTTGTAAAGAGAAGTAACAAGGTTAATGGCGAAAGAAATATTCTCCTAAGCAAGGCACGTAAACGTAACTCATAAAATTTAAAGAAAGATGCCAACAATATGTTAGGGCTTCAAGCCACACAGGGTAGAGGCATGTATAGGGCACTATGTCAAAGCCGCTTCCTCCTTTGTTTAACCCAAAACTGCTGCAATCTGAAGCTACTCAATACTCAATTCAGCTGCTCTAACTTTAGAGGATGCCCAGGGTTCCCTGTTCAACATAGACACTGAATGACCTACTTTAAATGAAAATGGATTTAGGGTGGCGCTGTCCAAAAATGCAGCCATTTCAGAGCTAGAGCCTCGCATAACACATATATTGGAGGTTGAAGTGCAGCATAGCAATAATATTGATATTTTATATGGACCATTGTATATGAGACAACTCTTTCTGTAGCGATACTTGGACCTTTAAGTTTCAGAATGATAACTAAGGTGTGTTTAAACTCTTTTTTTTTTTTTGCTGTTACAGTTGGAAGGTATTCCTGTGATGGTACAACGAGTATGGTCTGACGACCCTGCTGCACAATTGGAAGCAACTACTCAGTTTAGAAAGCTATTATCGATTGGTATGGATGCAGTTCTCATATTTATTTTGTGGTGTAACATTGTTCCCCTATGCCTAAATTATAGGATGTGATTATCTATGTCTAAATTATATTACATTTCTTATTCGAGTTTCAACTTTCTTTGGCTTGTCCGTTCAGAGCGTAGCCCTCCAATTGATGAGGTCATCAAGGCAGGTGTTGTACCTAGGTTTGTGGAGTTTTTGGGAAGGCATGATGTGCCCCAATTGCAGGTATGGATACTTTTTCCCCTTTCAGTCACGCTCTTTTCATGCTTTGTTCCTGACTGAGACTATTGTTCCTTATGCAGTTTGAGGCTGCATGGGCTCTGACCAATGTTGCATCTGGAACGTCCGAGCATACAAAGGTTGTCATTGAACATGGTGCTATTCCTCTGTTTGTGCAGCTTCTCAGCTCCGGCAGCGATGATGTTAGAGAACAGGTTGAGTTTTCCTCAGACTCCCGGCCAAATTGTATATTGGAACTTTAAAAGTGTTGAATATTTTGTTTTTATGACTGATTGAATATCAGTTATCAGTAACCTTGTACCTTTTTTTGTAATGATTTCTTTGTTATCTTTTCTGCTGACATATGTAATTTTTTCCTTCTTAATGTTATCTGCTTTTTCTTAATTGTTTCTACTCAAGAATCTCTAGCTTCCACCCACCCTCCCCAAAAGAAAAATTGCCTTTGTTCTTTTCTTACAACTTTAGTTTTTCATGTCCTGAACAGGCAGTATGGGCTTTAGGCAATGTTGCTGGTGACTCCCCAAACTGTAGGGATCTTGTTCTAAATCATGGGGCGCTCGTGCCATTATTGTCCCAGTTGAATCAACATGCAAAATTATCCATGCTGAGGAATGCTACATGGACTTTATCTAATTTCTGCCGTGGAAAGCCTCCAACACCTTTTGGACAGGTTGGGCAAGTTTGCAAGATCCTGTATATATAAATAACTAAATATGATTAATTTGCATGCTAGTGTTATCCTTTCTTCCACATCCTCTCCTGCTATTATTTAGTCTTCTGTACTATTGTGTTAGTGAGGACTGGGTTTGTCTCTGGCAGGTAAAGCCCGCATTACCTGTTCTTCGGGAGCTCATTTACTTGAATGATGAAGAAGTTCTAACAGACGCTTGCTGGGCTCTGTCTTACCTTTCAGACGGCCCAAATGAGAAAATTCAAGCTGTAATTGAAGTAGGAGTCTGCCAACGACTTGTGGAGCTTCTGATGTAAGCTACTCTGCTCTTTGTAGCTTACACTCCTCTGATTGCTTTTATTTTATGCTATCATACCTTTTTGTATGTTATTATTTCTTCTAGAAATCTCACGGGTGACTTCGTCTGTGTTTCTGTGCTCAATTTTTCATTTTCTACTGTTGTACTATTTGAACTGACTAAAATTTATTTTGGCAGGCATCCATCACCTACAGTTCTCATACCAGCTCTTCGAACTGTCGGAAATATTGTCACTGGTGATGATAGTCAGACTCAGGTATATAAAGAACAATTTTTATCTTGCAATTCTTATGAAAGTGCTTTTGCCATATCATCTTTTATATTATGTGGGCTAGGTATTGTTGTGTATCTAGGCCTAGTTTATGTTTTATTGTGTGGATCACTATGAAGGTTGTAGAACATGCTGGTATTAAAGGGAGACATGTTTACTATTGATATTTGATACTAAAACTCTCTCTCTCTTTTGTCTTTTCTTGTTTTTCATCCTAAATAAGATTTATTTATTTTAATGCATCGCCTTAAATTCATTGCAACTAAAGAAGTCATGTATTTCAGTTTGTAATCGACAACAAAGTGCTCCCCTGTCTTCATCAACTTCTTACACAAAATAACAGAAAGAATATCAAGAAAGAAGCTTGTTGGACACTTTCAAATATCACAGCTGGAAATAGAGCTCAAATACAGGTAACAAAGGAGAATTGATCTCTTAATCTACCTTGCTTTAAGAGTGGTAAGTCAGGAGTTTAACCATGGGTGACGGCGGTAAAAGAAAAAAAAGTAAAAAGATTTTGAACTCTTTCATATATTAGTGGAGTCCTAAAATTTCTACTCTCTTTTCCCATTCTTTATTTGGGTTGCATGATTGGTCAGTTGTCATTGACTTGATTGATTAAGGTCACATTTGTTGAAATATGGCAATGGTATTGACTAATTTATTCTTTTCTGCATGGCTTGGGTGCCTGAGTATGGTTTGTTTGGCTGTTTAAGTTACTGGTTAATAACTGCATTTGCTATGAAATTGTTAACAGTGAAGTTGGCTAGTTACTGCCATAAAAGTGATCAATTTCTGATTGTTTCAACACGTGTTTACTCCTTGACTATTTGAGGTTCTGTTTTCATCTCTATAAACGTAGAAGGGGAACCTTTTATTTTGCAATGATTTGCTTCTGAGCCGTTGCAGTTTGTTGATTTTTCTCTCTCTCTAAACTCCATTTTAGATCAATGGGGATGAAATATATGATTGAAGAGTGAAGAATCTTATGTGCTTCTTTCTCCTTTGAGTTTATGACAGACAATTAAATGAAAGACAATTAATTTTGAGTTGCATACTTGAGAGGTGGACGGATACTGAGGCTTTTCGTTTTGAAGTGCATTTTATGTGATAATATATCATGGTCATAGCAGTTTCTGGAAATTTACTTGCATAAAACTAATTAAACCTTTTGAAGTATTGTTTGGAGTAACTTATCACAGCTGTTACCGTTATGACTAATGTTACAGGCTGTCATTGAGGCCGATATTATTCTTCCTCTCGTCCATCTTCTTCAGCATGCAGAATTTGACATCAAGAAGGAGGCTGCATGGGCCATCTCCAATGCAACTTCTGGAGGATCTCATGAACAGATTCAGTACGGTTTACTTTTACTCTTGCATTTGAATTTCCTCGATCATAGTTTTTACTTTTACCCGTCTGGATACTTCTAAATGTAAATTCATGGATGTCTATCTAGTGAAAAAAAATCAAGAGAGTGCAACATAAACGTCTTGGAATGTTATCTAGAAAAGAGAATGCATTTAAGGGTTTGGGGGTGGACTTATTATCTAAAAAACGAAGAATGCATGTATTGGGTCTACAGCTTGTCTGTCTAGGGAAATATTTTGCTACTTCTGCATTATAGGGGATTTGTGGTGTATTGATAAACTTGTGCTTATAATGCTTACTTTTGTTGCTGTATGTTGTGATGAACATTGCTGTAGGTTCCTGGCAAGTCAAGGTTGCATTAAGCCACTGTGTGATCTCTTGACGTGTCCAGACCCAAGGATTGTGACAGTTTGTCTTGAGGGACTGGATAACATTTTAAAGGTCGGAGAAGCTGACAAGGAAATGGGACTACATGATGGGGTCAACATTTTCGCTCAAATGGTTGATGAATGTGAAGGACTGGATAAGATTGAAAGTTTGCAGTCCCATGACAACAATGAGATTTATGAAAAGGCTGTGAAGATTTTGGAGAGATATTGGGCTGAGGATGAATTGGAAGAAGATCAGAATTTTCAGAATGGTGGGGATGGTAGTCAGCAAGGTTTTACTTTCGGGGCTAACAACCCCAACCTCCCCCCAGGTGGTTTTAATTTTGGATAAAGTAATGCCTAATTACATTTTTTGATTGCCTTGGTTTTCTTATCTTTCCGTCAAGTGAATTTTACAGATTTGTGTTTACTCAGCCAAGGTTCAGGGTTTGTCAGGCACATAGGTGATAGTTATCTGGCAATTATCAAAATTGTTAACATAGCACAGCCATATTTTCAGCTAGATTTTTACATATTTTCCTTTTTTGTTCCATAGTAAAAAGAAAGAAAAAACAAGTTGTATTTGGATTTGTCATGCCCTGTGTGTAATCGGCATTACTTTCTAGATCGTTATGGTTGTTCCATTAAGTCCTCGTATTTCTTGGAGTAATGATTGTTGCACACTGATGCGAAGTGGCGTGAACTTTGATGGGAATAAGTGGCTTAATATGATTTAGGAGTCACGTTAGAACTTTGAAGACAATTCAACAGTGTCACATCGGGATTTATTTCTAGACTTGTGTTGGGTCACATTAACATGTCCATGCATTAATTCTCACGAAATTCCTAACAGAGACTTGAGATTTGGGATTAGGGTGTATGGTGTGTTATTCTTTTTCACGGAGGATGCTGCATAAATGTATAGCTAAACAGGCTTAAATTGGTGCAAAGAAAACCATGTGGTGTGCAAGTGATGGACAAGGACCATGAGAGTGAAGTGGTTCAATAACTTGCTGAGGTGCATGCCAGTGTCCTAATTCCTAGTATACAACTCGATGAAATTATCCATGTTTGGAAATTCTGCATATCAAATTCAGGTTGGACAGCACATACTCTATATTCTATAATCTTGTTCAGTCGTTTTCCTTAAGCTCTCTGGCTATGATATCTAGCTAGTTGGAATTTCACATACGTTAAAAAGATTTGATCTTGGAATAATTATTAAGAAACCTTAATTGACTATGAGCATTTGAATTAATCATTAAGATTTCATTGTAAATAATCCTACGCATGTCAAATAAAATTTGACTACTTTTCTACTATGCATAAGTACTTCACTTTTCTCAACGTATGCGTACCGTATGCTTATTGTACACGTATTTGCGTTAAATATTATTCCTTCTGTCCACAAATAAAGTCTTTTAGAAAAAAAAATTGCTCACCAATATATTGTTTTAAAATTTTAATGTAGTATTACTTAATTGTTTTCATGTTTTACTCTTATTTAATAGAGAGGGAATTTAATACAGAGAATTCTAAAAAAATGAAAATAATAAATTTGTCAAGTCAATATAAATCTTTTAGATATTTGTGTAATATTAATAATTTTTTAATAAATGTGTAAAAATCTTAAAAGGCTCCAATTTGTGAACAAAGGGAATAATGCCCTAGACTTTTTTTCAAAGAAAGAATTCTATGACTAATTTTTTAAACTAAAAGATAAAGTAGTTAATTCTATCTATTATCCTATCAGGTATTTGGTGGTAAATTGTTATATCTAAAAGATAACATTTGTCAAAATTTAAAATTAAAATTAATGAGATGAGCTAATTTTGACAAATATACATATAGTAGTATGATAAGTTAAACATAAAAGTAGGTTTCTCAAAGCTATCATGCCAGAGATAACATTTGATCAATCTTTTAAAATTAAAAGATCATAGTTAAAATATAAATATTCAATATTACATGTATAAATATAATTTATCAGTTAATATATATTTTCGTATTTGTATTTTATATTTTAATAAAATTATCATATTTGCGTATCATATTACATCATATTCAATACTCACATTGATGCAACACTGGTGTTTATGGTAGATTAAATCTATTTTAAGTATTTTTTTTATTTGTTTCCCGGATTATCCCTTAATCCATTGAAATAAAGATTATCTTTTAGGGTATGGTCAAAGCCTAGGTGGGCACAATACCATCTTATAATCTTAAGGGAGGGGTTTTTTTTTCTTTCATTTTTCTATACCTATAGATCCCAAAATTGAATGTAGACGCGTATGTTTAAAAGATTTGAGTTCCTTTTCCTCGTACCGATAGACTGTTGGTCATATATATTTCCCCTCGTTCCTACGTCTAGCTTAGTTTATAAGGCAAAGGGGAGAAAAACGGGAACGAGGGACATGAAATTAAGTTGTTGCAAAATATCCCCGGATTTAATTTAAATCGAGTACGGTTGACGCAAGGAATATAGAACCATGCATGGCATAAATAAAAAACCTATGGTTTAAGGTTGTTAGATGAATCCAAACAGTAAAACGATGATTAAATAATCATGTTACTCAATTTATCTATTTTTGATCATTTTTATAATTAAATTCATCAAATTTTATTATTATTTAATTATTTAATATGATATATTAATAGATGATATGATCTAATGTGATAAATTAATATTTTTCAATACAATATTTATAAAAAGGCGTAGTTCAAATGGTTGGTGAATATCTAAACTTTTTATAAGTTGACTTTTCTAATGATTTGACTCATGAAAAATTTATTACGATCATATAAAAACATGAATGATAACAAAATTTGATAAATTTAATTGTAAAAATTATTAAAAAAATAGATAAATTAAATAGTATAGTATATTTACCCATAAGTATTTAACCAATTATCTTCGTTGATTCATGCCACTTTTAGTTTGGGTTTTGATTGATTTTCTGGTATATATCATTGTCAAATTGTATTGTAACGTTTTGAGCATCTACTCTGGTTCGATAATTCGGCATTGTTCAAAGCCAATTGAAACATATGATTAGTTTTGAAAAATATATCTATTGGCCTAGTTTGGTAATATCATATATTTATTTTTTAAATTAAGTGAATTATAAATTCTTGACTTAAATTAAAATCTTATTCATGGTATGGTAATATTCTTTATTTAAAAGTATTCATATAATACTTCTTACTTTGCTTTCATATTTTTATATTTTAAAATTTAACTATAAATATTATATTATCTGAACGCAATATCCGATTTTAATTTTAAGTCAGCTTAAATTATGATTGCTATCTGTCTTCTAACTATCTACCAAAATAAATTCTGGTCTAACAATTAGGGATGTTGTTTCAGTTCAAAAATCAATTCTAAAACCTAAACCCAACTTCAGTGAGGAGCATGCATAACAAATCATCACACACACACATATAATAGAAATAATTTGATTTTCGAATAGTTACAATCAAGTTTTTTTTTTTTCTTTCAAAAATGTGAATTTAAAATTGACTCCGTATACGATAGGAAACCAAGGTGAAACATAAAAGTAAAGTTATCTTGGTTTGGGCTTCGACCTTCTTTTTACCATAAAACAAACTTGGTTTTTCTATTGGTAGAGAAACTTAACTTGGTTTGTTTGTACCAACCAAAATTCAAAGAGACGAGAAAATTAAGAAGAAAACAAAAGTAAGTAGAGATGAATATGATGTAGAACGGTGGGAATAGGAAAAGGAGTGAGGTGTAGAGCCTAATAAATAACATTGGTGACCTTCCCAACTACATTACACGTAAAGCCATTGTGATTGCTATCCGTCTCCAACTCAACTATTCCTAACTTTATTATGCCATAAATTTTCAACAGCATCAATACATGCAATCATAAAGGCTATATCAAGCGGGACCGTTGAAAGATTGAGAAATGTTTACATGATCCTATTTATTGATATGAATTAAATTGATTTTTCTTTGTTTGAGGAATGGATGGAGTAAGGAATAGCTTTCTTTTTCATTGAATATTAATGGTTACATTATAAATTTTGAAATCATTTGATGTATTTCTAAGGTAATTATCATTAATATTATAGTTGCTAGACTAATTTCATTAGTGTGATATGATAATGACATTACTATGATGTATAATTTCACTTTCATCTACCGACATATCTATGAATCACAATCTTATTAAAAAATATATACAAATCCCCTAAACTTATACTCTTCTATGCACAAAAAAAACTTATACTCTTTTAGAAACTACCACCATGAACTTTAGAAAATTTGAATCTTCTTAATTGATCTTTAAACTTTAATTAGCTTAAGACTTAATAGATCCTCGTGTGAAAGAATTTTCTAAATTAATATTAATAATGACAAATGTTAATGATTTTTTTTTCATTTATCAATATAAGCTATGGATAATTAATTTTATAATATTACCCATCAAATAGCATAGAATTATCAATTTTTCAATAAAACAAAAAATAAATTAATTAATGGTCCAAATTTAATGTAAAACAAATATTATCATTGTTGTATCAACAAATAATAAAAGAATCTATTATAGTATTACTCAAAGTTTAGAGACAGGAAGATTTATTTGTGGTGGTGATAGGTGACTCTATACTTTTTTTCCAGAAAATATTTATGAATCACAATAAAATTGCTGAGTGTTTATTACTCCATAGTATAAGGTTCTCAAAATTTTCTTAAATACATATGCACACTAAGCAAAAAATTCTAAGATCTTTGTTTCAAGATCAAAAACATAAAAAATTGTAGCATGCAGTAATATATTATCTAAAAACAGCCTTATTTTTAAATGAGTTTAATTTATATACATATATATATATATATTGTTATTGTAAAATGTTTTACACAATTATTCAAATAATTTATTTTATTTAAATAACCTTTTTAGTTGTGGATATCATAGTTAACTATAAAATAAAACATCAAATCGATTTTTAAAATTTATAACATCGTCTACATAATTTTAAATCAATCAAATTCATTCTTATAATTTTACATATGATTATTAATTTGTCAATATGTAATGATAATATAAAACTCCTTTATCATTTTAAAAAAAATTCAACTTCAAAAATTAAAACACGGAATCAACCGGAATCTTAGAAACAAATACTTTTCTATAAGCAAATTGGGTGGAGTTTTGAATAATTTAACAAGGACATGAATTAACCGTAGTGGCATCAATCGTAATTAACTTGAAAAAAGAGGGGCACATTCATAGATGGAGAGCTATATATGAAACCCCCCAACCTTTTCCCATCTCCAATCATCACAGCCAAAATCGGAGGTCCAAAGTCTCAAAGCAACAATCGTCACAGATCCATAACCGTCAAAACAAAGATGTCTCTGATAACAGAGGAAGTGAAAGCGAGATCAGAGGTTTACCACGGCGACGAAATCTGCCAGGAGAAGTCGAAGGAGCTTCTGCGAGAAATCGCGCTCCCCAACGGCCTCCTCCCGCTGAAGGACATGGAGGAGTGCGGTTACGACAGGGAGAACGGCTTCGTGTGGCTGAAGCAGAAGAAGAGCTACACTCACAAGTTCGAGGAGATCGGGAAGCTCGTCTCGTACGCGACTGAGGTCACCGCGACGGTGGAGCGCGGCAAGATCAAGAAGCTCACCGGCGTGAAGACCAAGGAGTTCGTGCTCTGGATCTCGCTCAGTGATATTTACGTGGATGACCCTCCCACCGGGAAGATCACGTTCAAGACGCCGACAGGGCTATTTAGGTCATTTCCGGTGTCGGCGTTCGAGGTTGAGGAGAAACCGAAGGAGAGTGAGGAGAAGGAGAAGAAGAAGGAGCAAGTCAGTGAAGCCGTTGTTGGAGTGAAGGAGGTCTGATTTGGGGGAAGTGAGGGTTTGGGAGGGGTTAGTGTTTCAATACTATCATTACTGATTAATAATAAGTTGTTTCTTTTGGATTTACCGATTAAGTGATGTTTTTTAAGCAAAAAAAATGGATCCATCATTATGTTCTGGAATTACGAGATTAATTGAAAAAATGGGGCAGTTGTGGTTTCTGAGATGAGTTGACCGTTTACGGTGTATTTGCAGTGAGTTATGATTTTTGATGAATTGCCAATTTACCTACCGTTCACATTTCCACTTCATCCATCCAAACGTGACATCCCTTGTTCTACCTTCACTTTAGAGATTCATTTACAATCTTAGACTCTTTTTTTTTTTTTTTTTGTAATTTATACTAATATTATATTATAAAATATTAATTCACCACATTAAATTATACAATACATTGATATGCCATATTTAATTATGGATTGATGACAAAAATTAATAAATTTAATTTTAAAAATTATCAAAAATATATTTATTTTATAAGATACGATGGGAAACCATTTTTTATTTTAACAAGCACGCATTAAGTCATGGGATGGGGCTTAATAGTATGGCTCTTGCGTCAAGGAAGCTAAGTTTGCGTGCCGACAAAGAAAAACCTGCTATACATGGAAATGGATATGCATCCATCACCATGTTAGTATTTTACCAATCTAAACCTAGAGTAGAGTAATAAAAGGTCACATGCTTAAGTAGCAAATTCTATAGGCTTTTCTTTCTCCATCGCTTGCAATTCCCATTTCCTTTCTTTTTTTCATTTTTGGTACAACAAAAATGAAAAGACAAGGCTAAGCCCTCAAGAGTCAAAAATCCCTTTTCCTTTCTCAGTATACAAGCAATACATAATAACAGTTAAAGATTCTATGATAAGTGATTAATTTTGGTGCAGTTTTAAACCATCATACAGTAATTATGTATTTTTCTATTAATAAAAGCGATCAATTCTTATATTTATCTCAAAACAAATTATATATAAAAACACGCGGTCACGATTAAATAATAATGTATAAATCTCATTTGAGTTCTGCTACACGTACACCAAAAACCATACACCATACATACACCTGGTACTTATATATATAAAGTTTGTGTTTTAACTCATGTAATGTTTGTGCACTTAATTAAGTATAGTTGAAAGTATCATTTACAAGTTTGTAATGTTTGTGTCTCGTGAGAATAAAGTTTGTGCATTATTAATGATGTATATATGAGTGTATAAAATTGAGTGTACATGTAACATTTTTGATCTCATTTATATCGTTAGGAAGGATATAGAAATTAAATCCTTTTAATTATTTGAACCTTCTCTCTTTTACTCAAGAATTATTTAATCATAGTAATGATTCTATCAATCATTCAAATCCAACTTATTGTTTTTTCTAATTATTAGAGCACTGCATCAGTATAGGGAACTTCGCAAAAAAATGGAGGAAAAAAAACTCATTTTTATGATAAAAGGTATTATGTCATCGATGAGTGCGATGTTCGGAAATACGAATATATATTATGCAAAGAAAAAAACTGAACAAACGACTGAGTCAGAGAGTGTATTGCTAATTGCTTCGTTTTTTAAATTATTAGCGGTATAAGTTTTTGATTTTTACAATAATTCAGAAAATTATTATACAATTTCAACTTTTCAAAATAAAATTATATTTAACTGTTACTCTTTCATTTTATCAATGCTCTTTCATTTCACAATAAAATATAATAAGGAAAAAGTAAAAAAAAAAATTTTAAAAGTAAGGTAAAATACAATAACATTTCTTCTTTTAACAAATATTATTACAAAAAGAGATTTATTTTCAAGCCGGAGACCTAAAAAATAATCATCTAACAATCACTCTAACAAAGAAATAAATATCACAAAAAATGAACATTGCTTAACAGAGAAACAAATATTGTCATTCACAGAAAATAAATAATATTAAACAATACGTGAACACACATAAATGTTTACGACCATATTTGTTTTTTGTTTTATAATAACATTAAATTCACACGTGCACAGACATGCAGAAATATTTGGTAATAATGTTTTTATTGTGTAATGTTTGTTTCTCACTATTGAGTGGTTATTTTTGAGGCGTTTTACGTAGGTTCACAAGACAAACTTAAAAATGACGTTGTCTAAGTTTAAGGATTCTTACATTATGATTGTTTATAAGATTAGAATATTTAACCAATAATTTTCATATACAAACAATAGTTGAGTTTAGTGGTAAGTAAGTTGCGCTTATAGAAAATTATTAGGTGTTTATGAGCACCACTAAAATTATAATTTTGACCACTTGTAGATTATTTCAATTTCATGTAGTTGTCAAACAGATGATTAGATCACTCTACTCTACAAGTAATTCAATCACAATCATACAAGTACCTAATAATTTAAAACACTCACAAAGAGAAGACCAATGTTTGAATTCTAGAGAAACAATTGTTACCATATATGATCTTTACTAATTACTATAGTGCTTAATAGTTCAAATTTATGACAATTACCATAGAGACACTCTACATAACCATATACTGGTTTGACTTCTCAACCCTACTAAAATCTCATCTCCCACAACCTTTTTAAGGGAAGCATTAGTTTCCATTGCAAAAGGTAATCAACAGAAGACATAAAAAGGACATGACGATATGAAGCGCAGTTTTTGGGTAAAAGAAACTGTAACAAGTCACATAAAGAACATGAACAGCATCCCGGACTTATGAAAATTTGTAAGGCTCATTCACTTTTGTATTGATTCTTTTTAACTTATATGCATGATTATGGTTATAGGAGCATTTACAGGATTATGGATATATTTTTTTTAAATCATAGAAAAAATCCCCAATTTTTAACACAAAAAAAAATCATGAATTCAGAGAAAAAAAACCCAAACTTCATAATAAAATAATAATAAAAATTTTGAAATCGAAAAAAATCCTAAAAAGCAATTCCTACTTGTAAATATCCCAAAGAAAATCATAATCTGATAATTTTATACTTCTAATTTCATAATCTTGTTATTTTCTCAATATTGAAAAAGCAACGGGAAGAAAGTATGAAGATCTTGAAAGTATCTTATGTGATGATTTTTAACCATTTTTAAAAAGTCGCAATATTATTAAACTACGTCTAAGTAATGTTAAGTTGTTTTTTAATTGTATGAAAAGAAAAGTAACTTTAAAAGATAATGTTAGGCTGCCAAATTTTTTACTAAAATCATAGATGGTAGTTGAATGGACTAAAATAATATGACTTAGTTATCTATCTAAAAATTAACACACACCACATTATTTTATTATATAGATTTGGGCAAAATTTATGACTTCATATAATTTTCCACTTCAACAGTTAATTCAACTTTTTCAACCTTATTCTTAAAAACGATTTCAATTCAAAAGGCACTTAAAATGATCTAGTTGTGAGAGGTTTTAGCCGTATGTATGAGATTAGGAGTTTAAACCTCGTTAGCATTGATATATCACATAACATAAAACCCAATTTCTGTTTTTATGCCTTGTAATTGGAAAAAGAATAATATTGGAAGAACCAGTAGACTTGTCACTACTGATAATTTAAACCGAAAATCCCACAAGTCTAAAAAAAATAGACAAAAAAACTCAGAAGATGCTGGCATTAATTGGTTGTAGACTTGTAGTTGTACCAACATATATTATCAGTGAATTTCTTATTGATATCACTTTTGTAATTGAAACCAGTACCATCTCCCACTATCATTTTCAAAGGTAAAACAATTAACGGAGAATGCTACAAGTATATCAAGGGGACAATTCTCACTAGGGGTGATTAGCGGGTGGTCCGACCCACCAACTCGACCCCTTTGGGTCGAGTTAGGTCAAGTCAACAGGTCGAACCCGCCTAACCCATCTCTTGTATTGGGTTGGATGCTGAGTATAACTAGTTAAAATCGACTCAATCCGTCGACCCATCATTTATTTTATTATTTTATATATATTAAAAATAAAAAATATATATTTTTATTAGATTTATTTTTTTTGGCTAAGATCATTTTATGTATCAAAACATAATATATATTTTTAATTAAAAATATATTTTTATTTTTATTTTTTTAAAAAAAATGGTGGGTCACCCACCGACCCGACCCAAACGGGTCACAAGTCAAACGAGTCCCCACTAAAAAAAACCAACAAAATTTGACCAAACCCGACCTAACCCATATTCACCCCTAATTCTCAGCATGAACTCTACTATATTCACATTTTCTCTCTCCATAGTGGGACCCATATTTTTGTGAGAGAGTTATCTCTATGTTATTCAAACGTTTTTGTATATGTAGCATTAGTGAACAATTAACATACGTAGAGGCATCCAATAGATACAATTAACATCTGGGCTTAAACTAAGAATCTCTGTTCTCCTCTGGTCCCACCAAGACAGCAGCATGTTCAAAACCAGGCTGAGCATTTGGGCTAGAAGAAGGGCTCGAAACCTTCCCATCAAGGCCCAAGTCAGTGTCCCCAGCCCACTCAAGTGTTTGATTTTAAAATTCAATATCCACCATGCACTCGCTCGGTACGGTAGCATCCAAGAAGTGGCTTGGGCATCTACGAACAATTCCACCATGAAGCTGTTTCCTCGCAATTGCAGTATACATGCAGATAGAGAGCGAGAGAGAGAGGGAGAGAGTTTTGACATTGCATTGCATCTACACCGTTGTGATGATTATTGAAGCAGTCAAACATCATGTGCTAAGTTTATACATACTTATAGGGTTAGTTTCTATAATTAGCCCTTCTATTTGCATGAGTCTTATAGTTACAGAAATATCGTACCTCAACTACCAATTAATAGGCAGCATCAAAAGGTACACACTGGTGATCTTCTAAGGAGAGGGTGTTTCTGAATTTTACAATGTCTACAACCAGGAGGACCAATATTTACTTGTAATAATCCTGATCCTTGGCGTTCCCTCAGGTTCAGTTTCTTCCTTTGTTTTCTTAAATCTTAATCATATTAATATAGTGGTCATTAAAGATGAATGGAATCACTTCAATGCCAATGCATTATTTCCCAAAGATCCCCCAAAAGGTCAAATTTCTTATAGTAGGTTGCAGCTAAAATTGGAGCTGTCTTCGGATTTTGCCCCTTTAGCTTACCAATTAAGCATAGAAACAAGAACGTCAATGGTGTATCTAATGAAACCATAAACATGCCACATTTCAATGAATGTCTAAAACCAAAAACAGATTGGCAGCATAACTTAGTAGTAGTAATAGTGCAACACAAGAGATTAAGATGGCAGACCTGGAGAACATGCTTCTTGAGGCAGCTGGAAGGACCAGCTCCCCTGTCATCAGAAAACGACACAAGCCCCGTAACCCAAAACTGAAAGATGACTCCAGAAGGGAACAAGAGTCGGAGGAGGAGGAAGAGGGCAAGAAGGCATCGTCATCCAATGTTCCGCTCAAGAAGAGGCTGGACCTCAGCAAGAGACCAGTCGACAATGAGGGAGGAAGCAGCGAAGAAGACCTCGGGAGTGATCTGTACAAGAACGAAGACGACAAGGAGAGGCTGGCGAAGATGACTGAGCTCGAGAGAGAGATGATCTTGTCAGACAGAGCAGCCAAGAAAGGCGAGAGAGAATTCAAACAACAAATGAGAATGAAGATGAGAGACAACAACAGCAACGCAAATGCAACCGTCGCAAAGAGCCAATCATCATCGTCGCCGCTCCCTCCAATTTCATCCGCCAAGGTCCGTTCATCAGCAAGGCACGCAGAGAAGACAGCCGCCAAGGGCGACGTCCTCAGCGAACTGCGCGCCAAGAGGATGAAGCACCAGATCATCGACACAACCACATGCGGCGGCGCCGAGAAGCCGCCGCCGCCACCTTCAACCAGCAAGGGAGTTTCGCCATTGGAGCGAAAATCTCGAACCGCCGCGAGTTCGAGCAGCTCCAGTAGCCAGAGCGAGAGCGGGATGAGAGTCTCCGACAGTGAGAGAGAATCCTCCTCCTCCGACGGCGGCCTAGCTGACAGCGACGACGACGACGACAAGACCAATCTTGCAGAATCAACGCCGACGTTCGATGACATAAAGGAAATCACGATCAGGAGGTCGAGGCTGGTGAAGTGGCTGAGCGAGCCGTTCTTTGAGGACCTGATCGCCGGCTGCTTCGTCCGGATCGGGATCGGGAAATCGCAGAGCGGACCGGTCTACAGGCTCTGCATGGTTCAGAGCATCGATAGCGGCGATCCGAACAGACCTTACAAGGTGGAGAACAGAATGACCCACAAGTACTTGATCTGCGTTTGGGGAAGCGAGAGCTCTGCCAAGGGGTTTCAGGTTGCGGTGGTTTCGGATTCGGCGCCGACGGAGAAGGAGTTCAGGCAGTGGCTTAGGGAAATTGAGAGAACCTCCAGCCAGATGCCGAGCAAGATGAGCGTGGCGGAGAAGAGAGAGGCGATAAGGAGGACTAACAGTTACGTTTACTCGGCGGCGACGGTGAAGCAGATGCTGGAGGAGAAGAAGTTAAGGCCCGTCAACGTGGCGGTGGAGAAGGACAAGCTGAAGAGGCAGTTGGAGATTGCCAAGACCAAGGGGGAGGAGGCGGAGGCGGAGAGGATATTGGCGAAGGTGGCGGAGCTGGAGGAGTCCAGGAAAGAGAGGGAGAAGGGCGACGCGAGGGCGGTGAGGCTGGCGGAGATGAACAGGAAGAACAAGGTCGAGAACTTCAAGAGCTTGTCAGAGTATAGAAACATCGTGAACGCCAATTTGAAAGCAGGGGAGGAAGGGTATGATCCTTTCTCCAGGAGATGGACAAGGTCTAGGAATTACTACAATGCTGAGGGCAAGGATCAGCAGAATAAACAACTTGTTGGGAAAGAGGATCAAATCATTAATGTTGAAGAAGCTAGAGGTCAGGAGAAGGATGGAGGAGGGAATAAATT
This sequence comes from Nissolia schottii, assembly GCA_003254905.1. NCBI lineage: Eukaryota > Viridiplantae > Streptophyta > Magnoliopsida > Fabales > Fabaceae > Nissolia > Nissolia schottii. Next base: position 537,422 of record QANU01073741.1, on the reverse strand, counting down.
GACGACAAAGGTTGGGGTTGAAGCGACGGCATTGGCACTGAAAGCTGCTGCCAATGCAGGGAAGTTGGTGGATACTCTGGCTCCCGTGGATGGTGGAACGGAATTGAATTTTCTGCATGATTTCGAGTTGCCCATTTCGCTGGCTACGCTTAACGACTATGGTGGACCGCATGGGTTGAGGAATGGGTTCTTGGCGAGGAAACAGAAGATTGAAGCAACGGTTGGGTTGCGGGTCTCTGAGAACGATGGGGGTAGGCATGCCCTTACCTTGACTATCGGTGACTACAAGAGAAGGAGAGGCCTTCTGTAAATTATGTGTTTTAAATGTAGAGTGAGTTTCAATCTTAAAGCACCTGAATTATTTTCAATTTTTCACCAGCTGAATCAAGCAGTCACTAGTCAAGGAATCACTGATGATTCATTTTGGTTATTTCCTTCCGTGACGTATATGACTGGTTTTCTTGGAAGAGAAGAAAGCTAGATAGTGACATAGAGCTGATGAACCTCTCAGCTATTTGCTGTTGAGAATTGACAATAAGCAAAAGTACATCTTCTTTTCATGTGTTTTTACTAGTTACTGCAATAGATGCATATTACGGTTCATGTTCTCTGCAAGCATACATGCATCCTATAACAACACAAACGTAGGAATGGTTAAGAATCAAAGAAATAAAAAGAATGGCCCTGACAGTAGACACAAAAAAAGATGAGTGAAAAAAGAATGTTCTACAGAAACATTCTTCTATATTATACTGAGAAGAAAAAATCAATATGTACATATTTATAAATTTACTGATCACTGATGAGTAAAAATCTCCCCATCCCCCAAAATGGAAAAATAAAAAAGCCTTTATACATAGTCACAGCAATGTGGAACATACTGCTTTTTCTAATGTAATTTTCACATTATCGAATCAAATTCATACAACACCCTAAACTCCTGTGACTGTACAATAGATCAGGGCGAGCCTGATCAGACGAGGATCTGAGACTTGGCAATATCGCGGGAGCATTTGGCCCTGCCACTCTTGCTAAGTGCACAAACACATGACTCAAGGATCTCAAAATCCTCTTCCCAGCATAACAAGGATGCAGTTTCAGGATTCTTCAAGAACATCTTAGATGCAAGGAATCCGGCTAACGTCCATGTTTGATAAAGACGAGCTTGTTTCCCGATGAACCTCCCGGTGCGGGTGTCATAGTATTCAGGCCAAGAATCAACCGGTAACCTTTTCTCAGCCAAAGCAACTGCCTCCTGAGCTAGTTCAGTTCTCCCCATCTTGATGCATGCCAGCGTGAACTGAGCATAAAACAATGCATAAGCCAAATACATCAGCATATCAAGGCAAAATTTAGCTATGGAGAGAATAATAGTTGAGGCGCTAAGAAATAAAACAAGTCAAGGGACACTAAGATGTCAGTTAAACATTTATAGAGAAAAAGGTTAAGACATACTCTCAACTAATTTTTAAAATACACGTGTTCCTTAAAATATGTTTACCAAGTGGTACAAATTAATATCATTTCTCTATTTTCATAAAGAAAAATTTACCTGCCATAAAAGAGTCGGCCAAGATCCACCATTGTGATATGACCAAGGGCTGCACGATTTAAGTAAGGAGGTTGGGTTAAAATGTGCATCATAGATACAACTACGACTATAAACGTTATAAATTCTTCGGAATACTTTTTAACAATAATAATAAAAAAAACTTAGTTGCTTTTTCTCTTATTCTGATTCATTCATTGTTTGGTATATCAATAAATGTGAGTCATTGTAGTCTCTTAAACCACCCACGTTCACTCACGTGGCAAACATTGAATGAATTGGAGCAAAAGATTTCTCTTCCTCCAAGAACAGCTAAAAATTCCTTACATAAAAAATAAATTAGACATTACATGCAAACAAAAGAAAAGAAAGAAATGTTACGTATTCTTTGGGTCACTGCCAGTAATTATGCGCCATTCTTCAGATTCCAAGGCAGGATAACATATCTTAAGAGGCATTTGCCCCACAAGATCATCCCATTTTGCTTCTATCATATTCAAAATGGCCTTGTTCTGTCTAGGGGTGCCCAAAGATGAAACAACAGACCAAAGGTTCCCAAGCATGAAGAACCTGAAATCCATGTGAGCTGGCTGCAGGTTCCCTATCAGATACCCTCCATCATCTGGAATCCAATCCATTAGCCACATAGGGATCTGTTCTGGATAGATGTTGAACTTGTTAGTGGCTTCCAAGGAGTACTCTTCTGTCTTGTACCTGTATATCTCATTAACCTTTTTCATGTCCAACCAATAGTACTCTCTAATGTGGAATGACAGTGCACTAAGTCTGTTGTTAATTTCTCCAACCAGATTCTTGGATCCATCGTCTACCTTAACCATCTCGCGCGAGGAGCGAAGAGCCGAGTAAAATAACGCCTGCAAAGTAACATAGGTTAACCAAGAGGTGAAGTTCCATGGTGTGTTTCACAAAGATACACATTAATGTCACCTTTAGTATGCATTTACATTCAGAAGGACTTATGTCAAATTAAAACAGGAGTGGTAACCCATAGACTAAGGAAATTGCATCTAACTGAAATGGAGTTTTAGTAAAACAATATCACCACAACAGAAAATTTTGAAATCTATATACAACACTTTATATAAAGCAAAAGAATGCAAGACAATCTTTGCCTCATGAGAAAGACAAATTTTTACCATGACAAAGATTTTCACCTCCATTGTGAACTTGACTCACCCATCTTTTAGATGTTATCAGTCATGAGACATTTTCACAAAGCCATCTTTTTCTGGTGTTGAGATTCAAACTTGGCTTTTGAATAGCGACGCCTAGTTTGAAGAAGGGTGATGAAGTACCGATAACAACCTACTTTATCTTAAAATTTAGTCTTATTTAGTCATTTATCTTCAATTGAGTTGATCTTTTACAATCTCCTTTGTTCTGCTTATCATTACTTTCTAACCGGACTCATATTTGAAGTTAACCTCTCTTCACTCAAAACATCTTCAAAATTAGTAGTTAGACTCACTTGAATCTCAAGGGGGTGACCATGAATACCCATCCTTCTGTCTATCATGCAAGACCCATCAGTTACCAACAGAGAAGGAAACATATCAAAGCCATCAGTTAAACACAAGTTAAGGATCATTTGTAAGCCTGTTTGAACATCCACCCTTTCTTGCAAGCTGTAGTCACCGGTGAGCTGCCCATAAGCCCGCAACAGAATGATCCACCACAATCCTATGCAGGGAACAACTCACTTTTATGAAACTCAAATGATACAATTAGGATCCTCTAAAGTGAAGATCCCACTTTCCAGAGAATGACTATGACTATTGTTTAGGGACAACTGCAAATACTACTAACCTGAATCTACCGGCGCAACACGACCAATAGCTGATTCCCCAAAATCAGGATCCAAAACTTCCTCTTTCTTATCTTCCTCAACTTGCATGGTTTTAACTTTGAAGCTAGCAGGCATCAAGCCCTGCCCTGGGCTATAGCAGTCCACTGTTTTCTCCCAACTCTGTTGCAATTAAATCAGACCAAATGGTGTTGTACACATATTAATCATCAATACACATTATATGACAAGATAATTTAATGACAAACAAGTAAAAGTATAATTTTGTTGTTGCAACATACAACTTCTAGCACATTGGGTTTTCAGGTAGGAATACTTAGAATTGATTTTGGATCTCTAGGCGTGAGAAATTTTCGCTTCTGGTGATTGCCAGAATCAATCCTCGGGTTCAATCCTGAAAACTTCATGATCATGGAAGTTAATTGTATTAGGTACCTGGAGTTGCAAGGTGTGAAGGAGGAAGTTCTTGACGATCTCCTTTTCTCCCTTGAGCAAGAAAGCGAGAGCAGAAGGGATGAAATCCCTAATGAAGACCTGATCATAGTTCAACGGATGCTCGTCGCTCGAATCATTCGCCGCCACCGTCCCCACTGGGGTGTCACAATAAGTCACCAGCGCCTCCTGCAACAGCTTCCACGCCTCTTTCTCCACCTCTGTCTCCTCCTCGCCACCGCCACTCACATTGTCATTCAAACAAACACCAGTTGGATTCTCTGATTTCACATCTTCCTCTCCTCCATCTCCAACATTTCTCGCATCTCTCTCCATTCTTTCAGCCACCAACGGCTTCACATTCATGCCACCATTGACATAAACCCTGTCGAGATTGCTGTCATTGACACGTGTCTCAACGGGGGTTGAGAAGTTGCGAGATTTGAAGGTAACTTCAGCGATGGCAGAGACATCCCCATTTGTTCTTATCGCGCTTGAACAAGTAGTAATTAGGGGCCTTGATTGGCCAAAATTCGAAGAGGGTAACCCATAAAATTTGTGGCTGCTGCTACTGTTCATTATGCGTGCAAAACCCAACATGCGACCGGAAGGGTTGGTACGAGGATGATGGTGACATCTTGCTAGGAACGATGAGTTCTTGCAACCAATTAGAATCCTAGACGACGGTTTCATGGTACAAATGCTAAAAACATTAATAGTGATCATAATATCCCAACAAATGAAAAAACACAAATGGAATAATGTTAGTCTTGAATTTTGTAAAATGGAACAAGATTTGTGAAATGTCAATGTGGCAAGAATAGAATGTCAATGAATTATTGGGAATGTATGATTGTATAGGCGGTACTGCGATCTCTGCGAGGAAGAGGAAATGTTGCTGCCTTAGGAACCAAGACACTAATTTTCTCACCACAGAATCCCTTTTATTCAGGCTGCTTCTTTTTTTTTTGTCCCCATTTGGAAAACAATGTTTTGGATTTATTTGGTAAATTATCCACATGGGAAGGATCTATAAGTTGCCAACAAAAAAATTAGGTAACAATCTATTTCTACCTTAACGTTGAACGTTGGGGGTGTTTGTAGTTTGCATGCAGCACTTCTATTATCTATTTATAATATTGAAATATTATAATGTTAATTATCTATTATCCACATCCTACCTGAACGCTATGTTAATTCTGATATGAACATTTCTATTGGTCCATGTATTCCCAAGTTTTGGAAGCCGAAAATATGCAAAGGGTTTGTAGAATTCCCGAAAAAAAAATCGTAAATATGCACCGAGTTGTCAAAGGTTAAAAACTGTAGTGGGACGATTTCATAAATGAGGTTTAACAACAAAATTTTTGGAACTATATTTTTGTTTCTCACAAATCATGCAAATGTTGTAAGCCTGTTGAAGGGTACATACTAACTAAGAGTTTTAAAGATATTATTTTCTCAAAGTGAGGATCCAATCATTGACATTTAATTAAGAAAAAATTATTGAACTAATGATTATACGGTTATGTTGAGTTGAGTTATTTATACCCATTTTTATATTCTTTATTATGTTATGAAATTTGTATCCATTTTATATGGAATATCATGTTGATTTATTATTTATCTATCATTCTATAAGATATTAATAAAATTCACATTTTATTAAAATTTCATATAATAATTAATAGAAAATGAGTCTCAATAATATTTTATGTACAATAGTATAAATGACATTTTTCTCTGTTATAACACAATCACAAAAATATTAGGAGTCCATATTTAGACACTGTCTCATACACTTTAGTGATGAGTTTGGAGAAAAAATGGAAATGAATCTACCAATAATTAATTGGGAAGGTGAGATTTACACATAAGAAACAAAAATATTAATAGTGAAATATCAAATTTGATCGTACGAAACAAAAATTTCACTTGAGATTATCCACTCTAAAAAAAGAAGATGAGACCTATTTATAACATTAGCTACGAAGATTAACGATGGTATATCATATTTGACCTCATGACAAGAATTTTACTTAAAAGGATCTCCTCAAAAAAAAATTGTTACTTATATCATAGTGAAAAGATTATATTTAACCCTATATGACAAAAATTTTACTTTAAGATGATTCACTCTAAAACAAAATAAGTATAAAAAAAAATATTTCTCATTGACGGTAGACCCCTCGGTCTTTTTTTATTTAATTAAAAAAAGAGAAGAAAAGAAAGCTATAGTAGTGTTGGCCACAGAGTATGATAGGCCCCTCTGAGTGAGGTGCCTCTTCCTATCCATTTGGTGGCATCCCTTCTCTCTTCTGCCCTGCTGCAATGGCTAACGCTGTTATGCTGCGTTTCTCGCCCCTAGTCCCACCCATTACCCACAACCTGACGACGTCGTCGTTTCAATCCTCCAATCACAGACGACGCAGTTACTCCTTCTATTCCCCTCGCTGCCCCTCGATTACCCTTTCTCCAACTTGCCAATCGGTAATAATCCCCTCTCAATTTTCCACTCTTTTATCTTAGTGCTACTACATTTACGTTTACATTATTATTATTATTATTATTATGTATAATTGATGTATTATACTATGAGCAAGCAAACTCCTGCCTTGTATTATTTCATTTCAGCTAGATTAGATATGGCTATACTGTAGAACACACACACACACTTCCATCCTAGTTTTTGATTTGTTGCTCATTGCCTAGACTTAGTTAAAAAATCAATTTGCCATATATATGCCCTCTGATTCTATCTCTGCTAATATATAATCAAATCAGACTAAAGCTTATGCAGTTCCAACAAGGAGGGAAGCAACGTCCTTCATCTTATCAAGTTACCTTCTTCTCTCACAAGTTGGGTCAGGGTTGGGTGCTCAACAGTCTCCCGCGTTCCGCGAATATGTAGACACATTTGACGGTTATTCCTTCAACTACCCGGCCAACTGGATTCAGGTCCGGGGTGCTGGGGCTGACATATTCTTCAGGGACCCTTATGTTCTCGACGAGAACATATCCGTCGAGGTTTCCTCCCCTTCGTCTTCCCGGTACAAGAGCGTTGAAGACTTGGGTCCGCCCCAAGAAGCTGGAAAGAAAGTGCTCAAGCAGTATCTCACCGAGTTTATGTCTACAAGACTCGGCGTTCGCCGCGAATCGAATATCCTCTCCACATCTTCAAGAGTTGCTGATGATGGCAAGTTATACTATCAAGTTGAGGTTGGTTAACAAACTAGATTCAAACTATGCATCATTCCTTATGGCAAAATTACATGATTGAGAATCTATTGTTTATGCTGCTAGGTAAACATAAAGTCATATGCTAATAACAATGAGCTTGCTGTGATGCCGCAAGACCGGGTGGTGCGTCTGGAATGGGATCGGAGGTACCTATCTGTTCTAGGGGTTGAAAACAACCAACTGTATGAGTTGAGATTGCAGGCGCCAGAAAACGTGTTTGCAGAGGAGGAAAATGATCTTCGTCAAGTCATGGATTCGTTTCGGGTGAATAAGATTGCTGCTTAGAATTAGAATGTTGAATATATTAAGATGCTCTATGGTTTATGACTAATGTGATTGTTTTGTAATTGACTTCAACCCATTTTGAAGATTGAGATTTGATCGTAATGCAACAAGATCAATTGAGATTTGATCTAATTGCCTCCTGTACTCAAAGGCTTGTATCTTCAATGCCCCTCAAATGTAATAGATTTCATCTAAAACTGAAAATCAGTAGACATGACAATTCATTCTCACTAATGCCAAATTAAAGAAAAAAGGAATACAAGTCGCATCACTGCCTCATAAATACACCATATTTCAGACAACCGGGAAATGGTTCACTGCTAAATAATTTTGGACCCAGCAGAACACACTATTTAACTTACTTTACATATGAAACTAGGCAATGTTGCACAAGCAGCAAAATTTCATATATCTAAAATCATGACAAAGTCTCAGATGACTTTTAATGGCAAATACAAAATTATGACCTGACTTCAAATTCACCTGCCCGGGTGACAGCTCGAAATCCTTTGTAGAAACGGTAGGGTACAGTTTTCAGATCCAGTTTATCTATTTGCAGACCAGAAAGGGCGACTCCCATAATCTTAAAACCTACCCTAAATGTGGGGAATACATGAAGGCGCTCCAATCCAGTCTCAAGCACCAATGTTCCAGACAATGAAGGGGCTTTATCTTTTGGAATCCGACCAATTGACCAAGTGCATGTCTGAGAAAATAAGATATAAAGAAAGCTTCAAATTGCATGCGAAGAATAGAGCAAAGAAATTTATATTTGACTATTTTAACTTCCTTGTTTCTACAATAGATAGAAAAAAAAAACACAGAAAATTTGCCGCTTTTTAGGTACCTTGTCAGAAAGGATGTTTACTGTTCCATGATTTGAAGTCAGGTCTGCTGATAAAATACACGAAGGAAGCTGAAACTTAACAGTCACTGAATCAATAGTCTTTCCAGGATCATTTTTTATGCCAACCAATACACTAACACGGCATGTTCCACCATCTGAAGTCAACTGTTGCTTTACATATATTGGGGTGTTCTTCAATTTTCTAACTCTGAAACAAAAATGAAATGCACGGAATTTTTTAGAGAATTGGGATATCCAAACTGACTTTTCAAATGCAGATTTCAAATCCTGATTTTATTAACATAAAGCAGGACACCTTACCTGTAACTCATAAGCTTAAATTGTCCATCAGGAGGCACAAATGAAAGAATCTGATGGGACTCCCAAGGGCGAAATCTAATACACGGATGGAACCTCACTACATCTAGAATTGAAGGATTTGCAAAAGAAAGAGTCAAATCAGGAAGACCGGTGATATGGGAATTTACTTGAACTTCACCATAGATCTCACATTTCATCAAAACTCCATCCCTATATCAACAGAACAGTTTAGCAGTGAGTAAAAAAGAAGTGGTCTTGAGATGATACATGATAAGGTTCAGCTATATAAAGTTCCACAAGTTCAAACTTACTAGAATCAGTAATTATCCAGTTCACTAAACTTGCAGAAAAGCTATGACAAGCTTAGGATGGAAAATGGAAAAAGAAAGAGGAATAAAGTAAAAAAGTTTTAAGATCACCATTTCTTCAACCCTTTCCTTGTTAGAGAGAGAGTCATATTAATCAACAAGATAAAACATATCAAAAAATATCCCAAAGTCCCGCTAACTTCAGCTGTCCATCGCCCTTTGATTGTTACATCCCTGCCAGATACCTAGCCATTTATATAAGAATGATATCTTCCTGCTACAGTTTTGCCTAAGATATTTTATTGGAAATTTAGTATGCATATATATAAGAATTTAAGCATGAAGGAGCTAAGAATGATTTCTTTACGCATGTATCATTAGACTCAAAGTTTGAAATCTTTAGCTTTCCCGATTTCACCATAATAACTAATGAATAATACCATAACTGAAAAAAAAAAAAAAAAATAAACCATCCATAAAATTATCCAATACTAAAAAGGGAAAGATGAGAAAGAGCGTATTTCAGCATATAGACCTGTTTATTGTAGCATCCATTTCTTCCACAAGATCTACATAAACTTCATTATTGGCATACTTTGTGTCTGCTGTTCTCCAGGGAACACAAGATGCTGTTGCCCCGGGAAGGGTGTCACTCACATTGGAACTGCTGCCAGTCACCACACTCAAGACTTTGCTAACAATATTTGGTGGAGCTATCATCTCTTGCAGGATGTTAGGTTCTGTAGTTAGTGGGAAGCCATTGTCTATCATCTCATCCAGCAGCTACAATAACAAAACAACCTTGGGTTACAGAATGGCTGTAGTTACAGAATAAACATTACAAGGCACAACAGGTGAGTGAATAGTCTCTCATTTTCTCAAAGAGTACTACCACAATCTATCCCTTGAAGGTATGATTGTAGGGAGGGAAAGCTTTTCAAAGAAGTACCTCATATACAATGACAAAATTGTCTTTTATCAAATCTTCATTCAACCCGCCAAGATACTCATTGAGGACATCGGCTACCCTACAAAGGAACTGAAAAATCAGATAGTTAAAAACAAACATAGTATAGAATTATAGATAAGTTCACAAAATCCATCACATTGTAGTTGTATAAAAATACCTCAATGGCCATCAATGGTGGCATCTCAACTTGGGTGCAGGCCAAAAAAGTGATTCCGTCGCGAAAAACTTGGAAAAGGTAATGTGTAGGAGAAGCAATCACTGGTAGTTGCTAAACACATAAAGAACAGAACAACCCTAAATAAATAAATAAATAAAACTAAAAACAGGAACTAAGCAAAACCGAATTCAAATTGAGAAATTGAAGAAAAATCTGGAAAAATAATACCTTGAAGGAATCACCTTGAGAGATGGATTGGTCCCAGAACCAGGAACAAATGGAGCGATCGACGCGGTGGCCAGTGAGCTGTTTCTCCAGAATTACCTCTCTGGAATCATCAGATCGATAAGCATTCTTTAAATTCGAATTAAAATTAATAAAATAAAATAAATGAATAGGAAGGGATGAATGATATTTGCTTTAGAAGAAGAAACATACCCGGAATCGGAGAGAAGAAATATGCACTGCAACATGTCTGTCTCAATCTAAATCTGAACCTCTCTCTCTCTCTCTCTCGAGTTTGTACAGTTGAGACACAGAGATTAGAAGAAGGGGGGGAGAGGAAAACAAAAAAGACGAAGAAAACGAATAATAATTAACTTACATAATTTACATGTCATTAATAAAATGTTCAGTTCTAAACTTATAATCTTTTTTGGTAGTATCTAAACTTATGATCTAATAAAGCAGATCATAAAAAATAAAAATAAAAAAACCCTGAATTTACAGTTTTTTGACCATGTAGAGTTTTGGTAACTTAATTCAATTTATTCTCAATAGACAAATAGATGCAATCGCAAGGAAGAAAAAAATAATGTTAATTTAAACTCAAATTTATTATAAACCTTACATTTAATTTTATATCAACCGTTGAAAACTCTTTTATAATTATAAATATATTGATATTATCAAAAAAAAATTGTTAATATAGTGTCACGGGTAACTATAATTAGATTGAGAAGTGAGGAAGAACTACTTGCAATAGAAGTTATAGACGTTGTACTGTTTTACTATCCAAAAGTAACAAATAATAGAAAACAATTCTACTCAGTTTTCTTTATAATTTCCAAAAAGAGGAGCAGTTAGGAGCCCATATCATGCACATAAAAGAATTATTAAACAGATAAAAGCAAATGAGAATAACACAAGTATCTCCTCTCATCCACATGAGGGTAATGTTCTCTTGAATCTCTTCTAAGGCAACTTCCTCTGCTATTGTCTCCGTTTCTGGTCAAACGATTCTGCCACAAGCGTTTCATTTTATTTTAGATTTATTTTAGTCAAGGTGTTAATCGTGATGATAAATCGTCAGTGATATCACTAACCAACGGATCGTATGAAGGTTGGATACAGAATAATAATGTATCTTCTTAAATCTCCACGGTAGACAAAAATAATGATGAATAAAAAAATGATTCACAATTCAAAACCAGTAATTATATCACTGTCTATATAGGGTTACTCAAAGCAATTACACTAAAAGGTACAAAATTTTGCATTTTCTATCTCGTAATAACACTATGGCTCCATCTCAATGCATCATGTACCAACAGCCACAACATCTAATTACTTTCAAATTTCAATAGTGCACTGTTCTGGTTGCATCTTCATGTTTGATAGTAAACAACTCAGACCACACTGAATGCTGACTGTAAGGTAGATGAGAACTGTGAGGCAATTGTCCTAGTGGCAAATTGTTGAATTTGCTTCTTTGCATCTGAAACACAATTGCAAGTTTTGTCAATTGAGTAACATGTTGTAAAGGCACTACCAGATGAAACAGAACATTCATGTGAACTCAAAAGGAAGCCTTCCTGCTGGGGAACGCCAATACTCTTGGCCATAGTAAATTTTAACAATATCAGTAGCTAGCATATATACCTTTTTGGCATTTGGTAAAACCAATAATATTTGCAAGGCTGAGAGTCAAACAAACTCCTACAACTAGCAGGTAATCAGCTTGAAGCCTTATGAGCGAGAATATTGCCAGCACTATCCATGTAACTACCTACAGAAGAAGAATACACAAAAATTAAAAAAGAAGAAATTATGCTGATTTACCACAGAACATATTCAAGCCAATGGCAATTTCACAAAGGACCATTCGCTATTCAGATCAGAAGCTTAAGACAATTTGATCCCTCTATTTTTATCTCATCTCCCTATTTAGTCTTTTATCATTAGGATTTGAATTCTCTCGTGTTCAAATTGGTCATGTTAGGAAAGATAAAGACACAAACTCGTCTCTTTTTCTCTCCTAACATAACCAAACATGACCATTTTGAACATTAGAGGATCCAAATCCGAAAGGTTTACATCAAAGCAACACGCGAAGTGAACCAGCCAAATATGCATGATCTGGACTGAATACTCCATGTATCCTTCTTATTCAATTTTTCATGCCTTACCAAAGGGCATAAGATAAAAGTGGAATTTCAAATACATGATTTAACCAATCCATGTTTTCTTACTGTAAGGTATAAGGTCCACCAGAAAAGCCATGAATCCTTCTTGTTCAACCGAGCCATTGACTGGAGGAGAAAAAAAAACAGCATAAGCAAGATGTGAGTATCTTAAATGCATTTCGAATTCAATCTTATGCAACTCAATAGAACCATTAATACATGCTAGAGATATTAATTAGTAAGATCATAACATGCAAGTTGCAATTGACGAAAACATGCAAAGTCTACCTCCTGGTCGAGACATTCAAATCTCCAAACACTCTCACCTAGATCATCGATTTCATTCCACCACCTCAAACCAACTAAGATTCTCCCACTCACATTCTTGACCACCCAGAAATCGAGGGCAGCTAGAAGGACAGTCGTCACAAAAATGATGACGAAGTTATTAATAAAGAGGGCAAAGAGAATGTAAAATGCTAAAGCTGCAGCCTGCCAAGCACAAAAATATTAAATAGTAATTAAGAAGGAAACATAAGGCTTATTATAAATATAAGACATAGAATTAGAAAGATATCCAAATAGCGCAATTACATAAACTTGAAAACCTTGAAGATGACATGAAAGAAGCAGGTAATTGGATTGGCGTAGTTTTCACCTACAGGCTGCACAAAAGAGTAAAACTTGATAAATCCATCATCTAATTGAAACTAAAATGGAACAATAATATGAGCATTCCAACCAAATTAAAGGCCTAATAAATCCATATTTTCTTTACTGTTCATTCAAATTTGAAGTGCATTCTAGGCTAGTTAATTTAGGTGCATGCCATCTTATGCACAAATCTGTCATGCAGATACTAATTTCATCAGGCTCGGTTATATTATAGCTACTTTAATCATAAAAAGAAATGTTTAATTTTAATTTTCATATACATTAATGAAAAGAAAAAAAGAAGTGTCGCAGAAACAAAAAGCAGGGGTGGGTGAAAAGCAGATCTAACAGATGCAGTTGAAACGAATTGAGGCATGTAATGTAAGCAAATTATTCCAAATGAAATAATGGAATGCAGGAAAAAAACCTAGAGAAAATTGAGAACGAAGGGAGAGAAGCTTGAGCTCAGAACTCACATACCTGGTTGGGATCCATATCTGTGAATGTAAGATCTTACAAAATATTGTTAACAATAAACAGCACAAGGAAGGAGGAAGAGGAGCAAAACTCCCTGCAACTTCAGCTCTGATACTATTGGGCCAGCCCAACCAGTGTTTAAAGATCTTAGATACCGGGCTAGGCCCTTGGGTCAACAAAAGCTTCGACTTTATATGGGCCGGGCATACCTTTCACCCAATCCATCTTGAATGCGGTCCGGACCACTTAATTATCATTTATCCCAGCCCAATAAAAGCCTATGATAGAGTAAGGTTCGTCAAGGTGCTGAGTCCCTCGGCTCCTAGAGATCTTGGATCCGAGCCCTCTACTCCTTCAATTTTATAAAAGCACTTCTCTTTGGGAGCGGATTATTGCGAGTATTAAAAAGAAAACGAGAGAGAGAGAGGAATGTGGTCTAAAAATGAAAGTTAAAAGGGGGGAATGAGAGGCTGAGGATGAGGTGGAGGTGGGTCCCTCTCTTATCACAAGGGGCAAGAAGTGGTGGGTAAGGGAAACACACTTCAGCAGAATCACCTCTATAACTGTCTGGAGGAAAGTGTGACTCTCAAATCACAAGGAAGGAAGGAAGGAAGGAAGCATGGCAAGGCTTGTGGCACCTCAACAGAACCAACTCTCTTTCTCTCCCTTTGCTTCCTCCCTTTCTGATTTCAGCGGCACCAGACTTCATTCTCATCAAATTCAGGTCCCTTCACTCACTTCTTTCCGTTCTCTTCCCATATCCATTTATTTATTACACGCATACATATATGTTCAACTCTATGTAAAGTTAATCAATCATTTTATTGGTCCATTTCAGCTAAATGAATGAATCATGTGATTTCCTGGGTTAACAAGTTTAAGAATTTATGTATGTGAGTGACAAACAAAGCACGTGCTTGCTTATTTTGGTTACAGTTGAAAAGAAAACAATGGCAGCCAAAAGGGTCTTTCTATGTCTCAGCATCAAGCACCAAGAAAATCCTCATAATGGGAGGCACTAGGTTTATTGGTGTGTTTCTCTCTAGGCTCCTTGTCAAAGAGGGCCACCAGGTATGGCTTGCCCGCTGGAAGTCTCAAATGAGAGAAATTCTTGTGTGTTTCTAGAGCATCATGTTGAATATTTCAACTTTAAATGGTGAGGGTGCTCTCAATAAAAAGGCTGAAATGTCATTCATTGCGTGGTTTGGAGCATATCGAGCACGCGCTCCACAACCATACAAGAATTTCTCTTAAAGTGAAGTGAACAAACATTAAGTAACTGATGAAATTGGGCAGGTGACTTTATTTACAAGAGGAAAAGCCCCTATTAGTCAACAATTGCCTGGTGAATCAGACAGTGATTATGCTGATTTTTCTTCCAAGGTATGCTAATTCTAAACCATCGGAACCAACATCCCTGCAAGCCATGATGATCATCGATTGATTCTGTGTAATGTTTTTTCATCTTCCAGATCTTGCATTTGAAAGGAGACAGGCAAGACTTTGAATTTGTTAAATCCAGTCTCTCAGCACAGGGGTTTGACGTTGTTTATGACATAAATGGTGTGCAGAGTCTTAATTTTCTTATTCAATTGTTGTTCGCCTTAAAAACCATTTCATATCTTATACTTGAGACTGAAATCATGATTTCAGGACGAGAGGCAAATGAAGTTGAGCCCATACTGGATGCTCTGCCTAATTTGGAACAGTAAGCTCTAGTATTCTTTGAATTCTTTCATTGATCAAGGGAAGATTTATATAAGCTTACATGTGATACATCTTAGCTTCTAGAGATCATAAATAACAGAATTCTAATTACGTATCAAGAAAATGTCTCTATGGTAATATTATGTTATCGGAGGTGGTACATGTATACCCAATTTGCATCCACCCGTACATACATCTCATATTAAATACATTTAGACCTACTACGAATATTCACTCACACACAGATCACCACTCTGCGCTTAAACGCGTGTGCACACACGATTCGCGTTTCTCAATTTTCATTTGCGTGCACAATAAGCATCTGTGCCCAAACATTATACAGTAGAATGCACAAGCATTATTTGCTTATGCGCATAAACCTTTACATGAACCATACATTTCATAATTCATTAGACTCTTGGATGTACAAACTTTATAAGCATTTGTACACAAACTTTATGTAGTAGAATGTATAAACATTATTAGCTTATGTCCACAAACCTTTACATGGACCATACATTCTAGAATTTATTAGACTCTTTAATGTACAAACTTTATAAGTAATTGTGCACAAACATTACTAGCTTATGTCCACAAACCTTTACATGGACCATACATTTCAGAATTCATTATACTCTTTGATACACATATTTTATAATTATTGATGCACAAACTTTATGTAGTAAAATGCACAAACATTATTAGTTTATATTCACAAAACCTTTACATAGACTATACATTTCAGAATTCATTAGACTCTTCACAAACTTTATAAGTATCTGTGCACAAACTTTATGTAATAGAATACACAAACATTACTCGCTTATGTTTATAAACCTTTACATGGACCATACATTCTAGAATTCATTAGACTCTTTGATGCACAAACTTTATAAACATCTGTGCACAAACTTTATGTAGTAGAATGCACAGACATTACTAACTTATGTTCATAAACCTTTACATGGATCATACATTTCAGAATTTATTAGACTCTTTGATAGACAAACTTTATAAGTGTCTGTGCACAAACTTTATGTGATATAATGCACAAACATTACAAGGTTATGTTCATAGGTATGACATTTCATAAGTAATTGTCCACTCAAGTATCTGTAACAAGTAAACCACCATTGTTAAAGGTAGATCTCATCCATTTTAAAAGAAAATCAACATTTTATCATCTTAATTCCATTTTAATCAACTTTCACATGATAGGAGGATGAAGATGAGGAGGATGACGATGATAAGAGTATGAGAGGATGACGAAAATAAAGATAACAAAACGAGGATGAGAGGATGAGGAGGATGATGATGAGGAAAAATGATGACGGAAACGAGTTTGGGATTGGAGGCGCGTTGTTTATAATTTTAGAAATTATACGTTATACGTATAATAATCATTATTTACGTATAATTAGAGCGTGTATATACGAGTGTATGCAATTTGAGTGTACACAAAGCATTTTTGTTATGTTTTACCTACATTTTGTTTATAATCAAATTTGGGTTCTAAATGTCAGGTTCATTTACTGCTCTTCTGCTGGTGTCTATCTCAAATCTGATCTATTACCTCATGCTGAGGTTAGTTTACACTCTATAGTACACCTTTCTTCACATGATTTGGTGTTTGTGATGATGCAAATGTTTTTTGAGGCATGTAATTATTCATATAACTTTGTTTCAAGTAATTATTCCATTTTTTTGGCTATTTTTTTTTTTGGACAAATTACTACTGACATAGTGTTTGCATAAATTTTTTCTGTATTTTATGGTTCTTTTGGGGCATGACCTACACTATACTATGGCATTGCTTCCTCAGCTCCACAATATTATTTGAACCATCCATGTATGAACATAGTATATGAATGTGAGTGTGGATGAATATAAAGATATACACATATTGAGGTAAAAAAGTGTTGTGTATATTTTAGTAATAATTTGAGATATGTTTTGTATTCAACATTGGAAAGTTATGTACAAATAACATAACTTTTATCCCTGAGACTCTCCAATAGCATGATATTGTGATAGGTCATAGGAGTGGCCTATCTAAGCCTTCAGACTTCTTTTTATACATATGGAGATATTCTTCTTTAAAAAGAAAAAAAATTCTCACTTCATAATTAATCTCATTTATCTTCTAACTCCTTGATTCCTCGCGGTGATATAGACTGATGCAGTTGATCCAAAGAGCAGGCACAAGGGAAAGCTTGAGACAGAGAGCTTGCTGCAATCAAAAGGTGTTAATTGGACTTCAATAAGGCCTGTCTACATCTACGGACCCTTGAACTACAACCCTGTTGAAGAGTGGTTCTTCCACAGATTGAAAGCCGGTCGCCCTATTCCTATTCCCAGCTCAGGGATACAGATAACACAACTTGGTCATGTTAAGGTATGATACTTGCAAATAAATTCTCTCCTTTAGTTGAAGTTAATATATAGTGTAAGCTTATGGCTTTTTTTGATATATGGTGCCAATTATGACAGGATTTAGCAAGAGCTTTCGTTGAGGTTCTTGGTAATGAAAAGGCCAGCAAGCAAGTGTTCAACATCTCAGGGGACAAGTATGTCACGTTTGATGGATTAGCAAGAGCATGTGCTAAGGTAAAAGCAATTCATGTCATGCCATATTTAAGGTGACACACAGAATAATGGAAATCAGATAAAAAAATTCCTAATATTGTCTTGCATTTTGACCTTGATCAGCCAAGTATTGTACTATTAGAAGTTTTAATTTGTTCTGTTTTTTGGCAATTTTACAGGCTGGTGGGTTCCCGGAGCCAGAGATCATTCATTACAACCCTAAAGATTATGATTTTGGAAAAAAGAAGGCATTTCCATTTCGTGACCAGGTAAGATCATGTCACCATTTCGTGAATTACATCAGTTAAGAATCATGATGAATCAGAAAAAATAAGACACAGAACACGAGAGAAATACAATAAATTTTGGGTAAGTTACTAAAATATTGTGTTGTATGTTAAGATTACAATAAACTTATCCCTATATATAATGGCAAGAAGAAATTAAACTAGCGTAAATACTAAATTAATTACATAAGTTACAAATTAATTATAGAATAAAATTGTAACTGATGAATTGATGAATTAATGTCGTAACATCAATTTATAAACATAGTGAAACATAGGTGATATTGTTTTGGACATAAAATCAACAAAAGAATAAATGTCCGTTTTTTTTTCAATTGGTGAAATTGTGATGAATAATTATTTTGATATGCCACTTTTCTTTGATGTGCAGCATTTCTTTGCATCGGTAGAGAAGGCAAAGAGTGTGCTTGGAATTGAACCTGAGTTTGGGCTAGTAGAAGGTCTTGCTGACTCTTACAACCTCGACTTTGGCAGAGGAACATACCGTAAAGGGGCTGATTTCTCAACGGATGACATCATTCTTGGCAAGACTCTTGTTAGTGTATGATTTTTTCCTTTTCTTTTTTTATTATGTTTTCAATTCTCAGTATTTTGCATGTAATTAAAGAAGATGTTGGTGTTCGAGTTAGCTATGCTACAATATTGTCATAAGAGATAAAGTGGTGAAATATTCACGAGTTTTTCTCTAATTTTTCCTTTTCCTTTTGATTAAGATGGTGGTTTTGTTTTCAATTATTTATTTTGGTGATGGAAAATGGCTTGTGGGTTCACACTTGCCCACGCAGTACATTTCATCCGAACGAAGTTAGCAATTTCACTCCAAAATTATCTCTGCTAGATTGTGAAAGGGAATTTTTTTCTTTGTCGTCTTCGTGAAAAGTATCAAGCCTAGACAGAGAAGAAGTGAAAGCTAGGGAGTTTTGAGAAGTTGAGAGATTGAGAGGAAAATGAGAATGAATTGCATTGCCATTACTTTCAAATTACAAGGTGACATTTATATCACTTGAGATTACACCATGTGCTCAATATAATTAGTCATATCTCTAACTACTTCCTAACTGATCCATAACTAATCCTAACCACCTTTAACTAACTTCTCAACAACTCACTAGCTGTTTTGGCTATTGAGTTGAGTTACTCTCCCTTATACCCCCCTCAAGCTCAAGGGATATAAATCAAGCACATTGAGCTTGGTTCGAAACTTTAGAAATGAGGTAGCGGAGAGTGGTTTGGTGAATATATCAGCTACTTGATCCATTGTTGAAATGTGTTGAACCACCATCTTTTTCTGAATTACTGTGTCCCTCACAAAGAAGAGATCAAGCTTAACGTGTTTTGTTCTATTATGGAGCACCAGATTGGTCGTGAGCAGAACTGCTCCTTGATTGTCACAATAAACTACTGGAATGGTGTGAAGATGAATTTGTAGTTCTAAGGGCAGAGTTTGTAGCCAAGAAATTTATGCCATGGTTACTGCTAAGTCGCGGAATTCAGCTTCAGTGCTTCATCGTGACACAACATATTGCTTCTTAGAGGACCAGGATATGAGGTTGTTGTCAAGATATACATAGATGCCAGTAGTGGACTTCCGATCATCAACTCCTCACCCTAGTTTGAGTCACAAAATCTATATAGCCTGAAATCTGAGCAATGATTTAGTACTAACCCATGTTGTACTGTTCCACTGAGGTAATGAAGAATTCTCTTGACTGTTTTCAAATGCTCATCTATTGGGTTGTGCATGAACCGAGAAACCTTATTGACTGCAAAGACAATTTCAGGCCTTGTAATCGTTGCATACTAAAGGCCTCCAACAATTGAGCGACAAAGAGTAGGATTGTCACAAGGGGAACCACCAGTAGCAGTCAATTTGAGAGAACTGACCATGGGTGTAGGCATTGGTTTGGCTTTATTCATAGATGCCTTTTGAAGAAGATCTTTGATGTACTTTGACTAACTGAGATGCAAAGAGCCTAACCTCAGTGAACTTAGCTTCAATGCCAAGAAAATAGTGCAATATTCCCATGTCTTTTAGAGCAAAGCTATTGTGCAGTTCAGAAATAAGTTTAGTAATGGATGCACCATTATTCCCTGTGATGATAATATCATCTACATATATGAGAATATATGTAGTTGTTGAGGGTGTGCAGAGATGAAACAAAGATGAGTCACGTCTGGTATTTTAGAATCCAAGTTTCCCTAAGGTGTTGCTTAGCTTGTCAAGCCAAGTGCTTGGAGCTTGTTTCAAGCCATAGAGTGCTTTTTGTAATTTGTAAACTTATTGGTTTCTAAATAGTCAAACCCTTCTCTTTGATGGAAACCCTTTGCAACCAACCTTGCTTTATATTTTTGCATTGTTCCATCAATATTTCTTTTAAATCTAAATACCCATTTTGAGCTTATGGGTTGCCTACCAGCAGGCAAGGTAACTAGGGACTAGGTGGCATTTTTCATTAGTATTGAATATTCTTCCTGCATTGCCTTGAACCACTGAGGACTTTGAAGTGCTTGCTTGGTGGAGGTTGGTTCTGATTCTGTAAGATCCTGCGCAGTATGCTTAAGCACAGCAACATAAGTTTTTGGCTTGATTATTCCCGATTTCTCTTTTGTTTGCATAGGATGAGTATTATGTGTTAGATGAAACTGAGAAGGCCCTGCAAGTTGTTGATTGTCTGTAGTTGGTATTGATGTATCTACTGTTGGGAGTGAAACTTCTTATATGGGAATATTGTCTTGGTAACCTTGTTGTTGCACTCTCTCTTGAGAGCTAGTTGCTGCTAATGGAGCTGGAATAAAAGTAGAATCACCACTGGCCTGAGTATTTGATGATGGCTTGTGCTGAGGAGCAGCAATAGGAATAATTGGCATGGTACGTTGAGGCTGAGGCTTGAGAGGAACAGAAATCACTAAAGACTGAGATGCACTAGCAAGAAAACATGATTCATCATAAAGCATGTGTCTAGATATATAGATTGTTCCATCAGAAGTCATACATTTGTAGCCTCTAGGATTTGAAGCATAGCCAAGGAATATACATTTTTCTGATTTGAGGGAAAATTTATGAGAAGAATATGGTCTTAGATAAGGCAAACAAAGGCAACTGAATACCTTTAATTCTTTGTAATCAAGTTGCTGATTGAACAGAGCCTGCAGTGGTGTGGAATTATGCAGGGTTTTGGTTGGCAATCTATTTATAAGGTATGACGTTGTGAGAAATGCATCATCCCAATAATATAGAGGCATATGAGCCTGAGCCAGTAAGGTTAAACTAATTTCGGTGACATGTCTATGTCTTCTTTTTGTTGTACCATTTTGTTCATATGTATGAGGGCAAGTTAGTTTATGGATAATGCCATGATCAATGAGGTATTTAGGAAACAAATTTGAGACATACTCTCCCTCATCAGCTTGTAATGCCTTAATTCTCTTTCCAATTTGCAATTCAATCATAGTCTTGAATCTTACAAAACATGAGAAAACTTCAGACTTATTGTGCAGAAGGTAGATCCAACAGAATTTGGAGAATGCATCAATAAACACAACATAATATTTGAAACTAGAAAAAAGATGTAATAGGTGGTTACCCCCATACATCTGAGAAAAATAAGCTGAAGAGGCTCATTGTAACAAGTAAAAAAGTCAAGGAATGACAATTTGTGAATTTTGCATAAACAACAAGAGTGACAAACAGAGAATTTATTTGATGAATCACAAGGTATATTACATGATTTGAATACATTTTGGACAATTAAAGAGGCAGGATGGCCCAACCTATGGTGCCACAACTAAAAATATTCTATACACTTATTTGAATGAGCAAAAAAGGCTGACTTGGAATCAGAAACAACAGATGGTACAGGTACAACAATGTTGTCAAAGGCACACAAGCAATTTCTAAGAGAGCCTTAAAGCAGTAGTGGTCTGTGATTTAACAAGACACTTGTTAGGATGGAATTCAAAAAAGACTTGATTATCACGAGCAAATTTTGACACACTAACGAGATTCTTTGCTATGCCAGGCACATGTAGCATATGATTTAATCTGAATGTAGTATTAGTGTTATAAGCATGTAATAATGAATGACCAAATTTGTTAATAGCCATACCTTGACAATTCCCCCTTGAACTCTATCCACTCTACCATAGTCATATCCAATGGACAGAATATTGAAATCAGTTGTCAAGTAATGAGAAGCACCTGAATCAAGGTACAATTGAGATCAACAACTGAAGCATTGTTTGCTACTGAGCTAGCTTTTGAAATTTGTGGTGAGACCATTGTAGTTGGCATTAATGCAGAGTGATGGTGAACTTGTGGATTATGAAAAGTAGCTTAGGGTAGAGAAACTTGAGCATTCGAAGCCTAATATGAACCTTGAAAGTTCTGATCAGATGATGACATTTCCAGGCTTCATGCCCAAACTTTCCACAGACTTGGGCATTGAGGTCTAGAATTTGAGTGCCAGTGTGACTTGCCACCTCCGAATCGTCTTCCACGACCTTTGAAGCCACTTCTTCCATTTGTTCTTCCAGCATTACCCTGAGCTCTCGAGTTGTAATTTTGATCTTTCATCTCTGATCTGTGGTTGTTATACTATGATTGTGCAAGATTTGCATTAACTAATCCTACATCCTCTTTTTCATATTGCTCAATTCGTTGCTCCTCAGCCATTAATAAAGCTTCAATCTTAGTTACAAAATAAGGATCTGAACAAGATACAATCGGCGTGATAAACGTTCGATATTCTCTTGGTAAACCATCATGAATTACCTCAATATGTTCTTCAACTGAAATTGGGCATCCAACTGCAACAAGTGTGTCAACAATTTTCTTGATTTGAAGTAGGTAATATGATGCTGCACTTTTCTTTTTCGTAGCTTTTAGCTGAACCTTCAATTGCTTGACTCTTGCTCTTGATTGTGATGCAAAATATTGATCAATGCAATCCTAGACTTGGTAAGAAAATGTGCAGCCAACCATTCTTGTTATGAACGGAGGTGACATTAATGAGAGCAACCATGACATGAGAAGCTTGTCTTGCTTTCTCCAAAAACTGAATTTTGGAGTAACTTCTCCAGTTCTTTCATCCTCTTGCGAATTGAACTTCTTTGGAATGTGTGCTTTGAACAAAAATTTCTCTAGGTCATGGCCTATGATTGCTACTTCTGCTTATTGTTTCCAGGCTAAAAAATGATCTTCGTCGAGTTTAATTGAGACAGGACTTGAAAATTCTACAGCATCATCTTGTGCATTTGCTGTTGATTTGCTCCTATAGGTTGCGCTTGCACTTGCATTTGTTCTTGAACTTCTTCCATGGATCCTTGCTCCAAAGCTCTAATACCATGAAAGGTATCAAGCCTTGAGAGAGAAGGAGTGAAAGGCATAGAGTTGAGAAGTTGAGAGATTGAGAGAAAAATGAGAATGAATTGCATTACCATTACTTTCAGATTACAAGGTGATATTTATATCACTTGAGATTACACCATGTGCTCAATATAATTAGTTACATGTCTAACGACTTCCTAACCAATCCATAACTAATTCTAACCATCTTTAATTAACTTCTCAACAATTCACTAACAGTTTTGGTTATTGAGTTGAGTTACTCTCCCTTACACTTCGATCATCGGTATTCAATGAGCTTTAGCCCTACCGTGTGATTACATTTGCCTAAAAAAAATTGGCTACTTTTGGAGTTCAAAATCCATGCCGTTAATTAAAAAATTAAAGCTCCTTATCATTCTAATAAATTACGTGTTGGTAAAAGATATTAATCCTTAATGATTAAGAAAAATGGATTGTTTTTATGGTGAGGTGGAAAAGAAACACAAAGACAAAAAGAATAAGGCCCTACAAATAACGCCGCATAAAGCATCCACATAAAAATCAAGAAGAACATTAGAAGGAGGAGTGGGCCAAAGATGAAGAGGCTCCAAATGATTCGCACCCAACTTGGCCATAACATTTGCACTCGTATTGGCTTCTTGAAGTAGACTTAAAGATCACTCATGTGTATGGGTGTTCACAATGTGATTTGGATTGGTTTTGAGTGAAAAATTATTGGATCAATTCAAGTTAAATAAAAAATTTAATTCAAAGCTTAGCTGTTTGAATTGGATTGGTTTAATCAATTTTTAATTAAAAAAAAAGAGTTCAGAATGTTATAAATTTTGGATAACTTAAACTAATAAAAGAAAAATATAACAATGAAAAAAATTAAATAACTCATCTTTGTATGCGTAAGATGATATTTAAATCAGTATGACAGATTAATGTTAGACAATATTTAAGTGATAAAAGACTACAGCAAGTGATGACATGAGCATCCTGTAAATTTATTTCATATTGAGTCATGAGATTTATTATTATTGTTATTATTATTAGCTAATTTTTCAGCTTTTTAAATGGGTTTCTGCTCTTTCTCTCTCTTTTCTTTTCTTTATTTATTTTTGCGTCGTGTTTGGGTCTACTACTTGTAGTTGTATGAGTTTTTGTTTTCCTAGGTTATCAAGGTAATGGTTATGGACTAAATCTGTCATGACTTAGATTCTTGGTAATTGAGACATATAAGGATACATGACATGACATGTCAACTTATCATTTACTATATCTCGAGCCAACCAATCGAGTTCACTTTATCTCAGGTTTTCTGGCGGTAACTGCATGTTACACATTAATAATGGCTATGAATAGTCCCAACACATTTATGAATGACGATTTCATGCTTTAAGAGTACTGTTGAGGGACTTTAAACGACCCATTTAAGCCTAAATAAAAGCAGTTACATGAGTGTTAAAGGCTATTTAACGCCTATAAACGACCATCACTATGGTAAGACTATATAAAAGAAAGCGTTGCTGATGGTCAGGTATATGTTAAATACGATCTAAGAAACATACTTATTTGAACGTCATAATGTTTTTTACAAGTACCACCATCACCACTCAAGTAGACTTTACTGCTGAAGTTCATCTTTTTAAGCTCTTGAGTCATACGTACTCAAAGTCCAAATTGTAGAACTATCTCGGATAGCAAAAGCCCAGTTGTACTTCTTTCACCACCCTTGCTGCGCAGCTCTCTCTCCCTGTGAGCATGTCATCAATTGTTGACAAAAAAACAAAAAGAAAAGGAAGTTATAATTTCGTTTTGCTCTTAGTAACTGTTTATATAAGTTCCGATAAAAATTTATTTTGTTTCTTAAAATTAATATCAGTCAAGGAAGGATAGAAAATCGATGGATCAAATCATGGATTTGTTTTATAAACCAAATCCCCAAATGCATGATTTGTTTTATAAACCAAAGGCTATGTCCAAAAAAAATTAATGGACAACAAAATAAACAGAACATCTCAAAAAAGTATTTCTGATCAAATATCAATCACCAAATTGTTTCCTCTCTGTAATTAAAAATGTACTCATTTAATTGAATTTAGTCAATTAGAAATAAATGTATACGTGATAAATCCAGTAATTAATTGCTTTTTTTGATTTCATGTTTTAAATTTCAAGTAATCTTGTTATCTTTTATTTTTTGAACTTCTCGAAAACAAATATTTCCTTTTTAATCAACAAAGAATATCGTGCTTTATTTCCCTCAATCACTCCTATATCACATATTTCTATTAATGGGGTAATTTTTTTTTTTAATTTTTCTTATAAGTGTTAAATTGTTAGCAATAGAGCTCATAAAGTGATAATTTTTCATTTTTATAAATAAAGATTAAATTTATACTAGTATAATTAAAGAACAATGTGAATTAGCACTAATAATCATATAAAACCCAAAGCACAAAAGTAATA
This sequence comes from Nissolia schottii, assembly GCA_003254905.1. Classification (NCBI taxonomy): domain Eukaryota; kingdom Viridiplantae; phylum Streptophyta; class Magnoliopsida; order Fabales; family Fabaceae; genus Nissolia; species Nissolia schottii. Next base: position 511,550 of record QANU01073741.1, on the reverse strand, counting down.
ATGTCATATCCCCCCCTCCCCGACATTTCCAAGATTTAATGGTCGGCTCAGTCTAAACAGATCACAAACAAAACATTATCCTCAACAAAACTAACATCATATCAAAAATTAATGTTATATTGCACATCATTTCATTTACCCTGTATTGTTCCCATAAGTGTACGATGATGATGACCTTAATATATTAAAACATGACCCGGTCACGCTTTTAGACCAACTAACCAAACCAGAAAAAAACGACCATGCGCCGAGCCACCGTTGGTCCAAGAAAAGGTTACGCTAATCGCTATGTGGCACTGTGTCATGCCCTTTCTTCACGGTAACGCCGACACATGTCCCCTCATTCTACGCGCTAGACACGCAATGGATCTTGTGGGCCCCACCCAGAATAAAATAAGTGGAAAAGTGAGGCGACGAGTTGCCACGTGGAATAAACGTCCAGGTGGCGACCTAGAAGGGTTGGTACTTGGTCCCACACTGTGATTGTGGACCCCACTTAGCTTGAGAGCGTAAAACGTAAAGCCATGTGTCGAGGGACGTACGCCTCAGCTCACCAAGGTGTGACTTTTATTCATGGGAATAGGAAATGGATTCATACGACATAACCAAAAAGAATAATTAAAAAATGATATATCTTAATTACATAAGGGTAGCACCAGTCGGTGACCATACAGCTACTCCTTTTGCTTGGGCGGTGGCAGTTAACCAGAAAAATTAGTATTTTAATAGCGCTTTCTCTAACGCTTCACAATTTCTTCCTTTAGTTACAATGAAATAAATTTAAATTTTTAGCTGAGAAAGAACAAGTTCACATAGACAAGTTAATTTAGTATTACAAAAAATATGTATAGAAAATAATACTCAAAATATATTCAAGGTTCACAATATATAACAAACATCTACTCGTAACATGTTTTTAAGGTAGTTTCTCGAATATCTCGTAGAGTAAATATTTTATATCTCATGTTACTTAATTTATTTATTTTTTATAATTTTTATAATTAAATTCATCAAATTTTATAATCATTTCATGATCTAATACGACATATTAATAGATTATATGATCTAATGTGATAAATTAATACTTTTAAATACAATATTTGTAAATAGAGGCATCGTAAACTCAAATGGTTTGCAAATTTCTAAACATCTTATAAGTTGACTCTTTCAATTATTTGACTAATAAAAAATTTATTACGATCATATAGAACATGAAATGATAATAAAATATGATGAATTTAATTGTAAAAATAATTAAAAATAGATGAATCAAATAGCATAGAGTATTTAAGCAATTACTTTTTTTAATTGGTTTTTTCAAATCTTTTGATATACATTACTTTTGAATGAATAATAGAAAATGTCAATCATTTATATTAATATGAAAAAATTGGATTGATTGAGGATACGAAAGTACTTTTCATTGTTAATAAATAGAAATCAATTTTCTTATATACTATACATAGATATATAGAATTGTCGACAAGATTATCTTATATTATTTGTTAAAATCACATATATATTCCACGGTCAAATCGTAATGCGTTATATGGTATAGTCTCTGGTAGCTTGCTTGGGAAGGAAAAGCTTAAAGCTAGCAAGATGTGTGTATTTTGGACTGCATGTATCTGTCTACTTCAACTTTGTCCAAACCATAAATCTCGAGTTTCGGTCACTATCATAAAAATGTGTAGTGGGATAATGTTTGTAATTTATATAAACCGAGCAAGATTACCATTTCTTTTGTGTGTGTTGTAGCGTGTGCAGACATGTTACGAGTAAGTACCAAAAAAAGACAACACTGACCAAGTTGAAAATTCACCCATTGATTAGAACAATAATGTAAATTAATAATCAAATCTTAAATTATTACGTAATTAAAAGCGTGATCAGAAAATTACTAATATAGTATTATCTAATAAGAGGCCATATGATCAGGACCGTTGAAATCCAAGGCCATCTATTTAGCCGTTGGATCAAAATGGACAAAAATACCCTTATCAGTCATAAACTCCTATATAAACCCACCCGCACCCTACACCATTTCCACACAAAGCAATCAATCCCAACGGTCCTCTTTGATTCAGCAAAATCACTTACACTCAAAAAGAAGCTTTTGCTTATTCTCTCAACCTTACCACCATGGCCCCTGATATTACCACCAATGCCATCGCCGCTGAGCAACCCAAGGCTGGCGCCGGTGGCCGCGCCTTCGTGACATTCCTTGCCGGGAACGGGGACTACATAAAGGGCGTGGAGGGTTTGGCCAAAGGGTTGAGAAAGACGAAAACCGTTTACCCTCTTGTGGTTGCAGTGTTACCCGATGTTCCTGAGGAGCACCGTAAGATCCTCCACTCACAAGGCTGTATTGTCCGAGAGATCCAACCCGTTTACCCACCCGAGAACCAGACCCAGTTCGCCGAGGCCTACTTCGTCATCAACTACTCCAAGCTGCGTATTTGGGAGGTACGTGTTTCTTTTTTTCATATATAAAAAGGATTTTTTAAAAAAGATTTCTTCTTATCTTTTTATGTATATAGATTATTAATTTATTAGTCTAAAGCAATTTATATACATTTTTTTTTTTTGGTAGTTTGTGGAGTATAGCAAGATGATATACCTAGATGGTGACATCCAAGTATTTGAGAACATAGATCACTTGTTCGATCTGCCTGACAACTACTTGTATGCTGTTATGGACTGTTTCTGCGAGAAGTCATGGACAAGCCGCCCTCAGCATAAAATTGGGTACTGCCAGCAGTGCCCTGATAAGGTTCAGTGGCCCTCTGACTTTGGTCCCAAGCCTGATCTCTATTTCAATGCTGGCATGTTCCTTTTTGAGCCCAATTTAGTTACCTACCGTGATATCCTCCGAACGGTCCAAGTCACCACCCCCACTTCCTTTGCTGAACAGGTGGTATTTTATTCATTTTGATTGTATACCATGCTTTAATTTAAAGCAATTTCAAGTAATGTAATTGTGAAATGTGCTTTTTCTTTGCTTGTCCAGGACTTGCTGAATATGTACTTCAAGGACAAGTACAAGCCCATACCTAATGTGTACAACCTTGTGCTAGCCATGTTGTGGCGTCACCCTGAGAATGTCCAGCTTGACAAAGTCAAAGTGGTTCACTATTGTGCTGCTGTGAGTCATTCGTAGTGCCATGTCTAATTTTTTTTTTCTTTCTCAAGTTCATTAATTATGTTATCATTTTCAGCGTTGGACTAAATGTTATTATTGTCTTACACTATACTAGGGGTCTAAGCCTTGGAGGTACACTGGAAAGGAGGAGAATATGGATAGAGAAGACATAAAGATGTTGGTGAAGAAATGGTGGGATATCTACGAGGATGAGACACTTAATTACAACAACCCTGTTGACGTGGAGCGTTTCACGGCGGCGCTTTTGGAGGCTCCTGGCTTGAAGTTTGTGCCTGCCCCATCCGCTGCCTAATTAAAACATATTATTATTATTAGTAGTAGTACAATATCTTGGGAGTCTTGACCAACAATGACGTAAATAGAATATATGGTTGTTTTTTGTTTTTCTGGGTCTGTATGGTTTTGGATGACCTTCGTTCCTGTATAGGGGGATCAGCTAGTCTCATATACCATAAGAGCGTTTTATGAGTCTCTTTTACTTTGTTTCCTTAATCAACGCCCGCTGTGGGGCTGTCGTTAATATCCTTAAATTTTATTAATGGATATTTTTATTTTGTTGACGCTATCTGATTTTGTTAGGTTGCTTGTTTCCTTTTTTTCAATATTGATTGAATCTTTCCCTTTTTTTTTGGGTTCTCCATTTAATTTACATTAAAACCCGCATACGACTCCACTATTTATATAATGGTCACTGGAGTTATTATGCAGCAGACCAAATATTCCTTGGTGCAATATTGCTTTGCAAACTGAGTCGTACATAGCGCCACATGCATAAATAAGAAAATGATTAATAACTCGACAAATTTTGCACGACTTTTTACTCTGCTTATTTCAACCTTTGATTTAAGTTTTTTCTTCTAATTTTTACTTGAAACCAGCACATTAAAATACACATAGAACATACCCTAATCCTTCTTAACTAAAAACCAAATAATTTGAAGTTTAGAATTCATGTATATTTGATTTATTCATATTTGATTTTTTTTTATTCAAAGATAAATGTGGACATTAATGAAAAATTTAAAGACCAACTAGGATATTTTCTCTTACTATGGAGTATATATGAACTCATTTTTTTTCTATAGATATAAAATAAAATAATATATTAACAACATGAACGTGTTTTTTAAATATTAAACTAATAAATGTATAACCAACTCTGTACATAAAATAAAACTCTGTCAAAATTTCGTGATTAAAACTCTGTCAAAATTTCGTGATTAACGTGCAACTAAAATCTAGTTTATGTTAGCAGGATAATGACTTAGATGTTAAATATTATCCAAGCTTCAAATTAACATCAATGGCCTATTAGCTCAGTTGGTTAGAGCGTCGTGCTAATAACGCGAAGGTCGCAGGTTCGAGACCTGCATGGGCCAAAATTTTTAAGTTTTTGAATGAAGCTTCGATCAGTAGTATGGAATTGATTTAACTACAACATACAATGGACTTCGCTTTATATACAAGTTGTCACCTTCTAGCTATCTCTACTGTACTAACTAATTCTTTTTTGACTGGTAACAAATAGCTATTTGAAATTCCATAATTAAGAATAATAAACATGCAAGAGATATTGTGATTCACACTTTTAAAAAAATCATTTATAGCAATGAGTATGTTAAAAGTATAAAAACATTCAATTGTGTCTACACAATATCTGAAGCTTTTATAGAAAAATAGTTATTGATATGATATCAAAAGTTTTAGGACGAAATTAACTAGAGTTCAATACTTCCACTCTCATTCTTCATAATAATATCTATGCTTCAAGCACAACTGTTTTTGCATGAACGATATTTTAGGATATTAAATCATTCAATTGACACGGCAAACCACTTAAATTCGTGGAAGAGAGGATTTTTTTTTTTTACGGAATACAAAAACTGATATTTTGTTTAAGACTTAAAATGTGAAAAGTAAAATCTAAAATTTTAAATAAAGCTCAGTGAGTGGAACAATTAAATTGTCGATATCTCTCCTTCATAGGGCGTGTGGCTCTCTCTCTCTCTCTCTCTCTCTCTCTCTCTCTCTCTCTATATATATATATATATATATATTGAATTGGTGAGATCACATCGTAATCGATCAGGTTCTGCTAGCCAGAACGTATTATAAAGTGAAATTTGTAAATGCATCTATCGGATCGACTAATACACCAAAGTAGAAAATGAAAAAAAAGTTGCAATATTCACCAATGACAATGTCTAAAAAGGTAGAGGCATGTACAATTTGTAATTCAATAACTATTTAGAACTTGAAGCAACAAACACCGATAGCTATCACGTAGTATCATGGCATCACTTATGTAAACAGAGTAAAGAAGAAATAACAATTTATGCAATAACAATGTAAAGACCCAATCAACTTCATAACAAGCTCGACGATAAGCAAGATTGGCATTCCTCAAAAATTAATCTCTTCTAAGCCTGATACAGAAAAAGTAGAAGTTAATTTATTTTCTTCTAAATTAAAAAAAAAAAAAATGGAAAACAGAAGATAACTACACAATACAAGCATTCATAAGTACCTTATTGGCTATATTGTTGGACAACCAATCCAGTCCCTCATAGAGTCCTTCCCCAGAGGTGGCACAGGTGCTCTGGATATACCTGCAATAGAAAACCAACACCAAAATCCAATAATCAGATAACGCAATAAAGACGAAGAAGGGTAGGCAGACAACAAATATAACAGAAATGCATCAGAATACCAGTGGCGTTGACGAAGAGAGTGAAGACCAAGCTTATCTGTTATTTCTGCAGCATTCATAGCATTTGGAAGATCTTGCTTGTTGGCAAATACAAGGAGCACTGCATCTCTCAACTCATCCTATAAGTTGAAGTCCAATAGTAGATAACTAAGAATCATCTCCACAAAATGTAATGCTTCTTTAATGCAACAGCTTTACCATTTGTACTATGCCAGGAGATGATAAATAATAATGCTTCTTAAATAACACCCCATCATGCTTCATTCAAAGAGCCAGTTTCAGAATAGACAAATTTCTAGATTGATTAGAAATTCAATCACTAACGATCTACCCACATAATTTAGATTCATGAAAAAAAAAACGCAGGACTGAGTATCTCTCCTATTGACCTCATTCAGCATCCGATGGAGCTCATCTCTAGCCTCAACAACACGGTCCCGATCATTGCTATCCACTACAAAGATAAGCCCCTGCGTGTTTTGGAAGTAGTGTCTCCATAAAGGACGTATCTGTGATTGCACCATGCAAAATATCATTAACAGGGAAAAGTTCAAATTTATTAAGGGTGCAAGAATCCACATGTTTGGTACAAGATTAGAAGTCAACCTAATAGACCTTACATATACAGGGTGTGAAGGCCATAGCAACCATCTAAGAAGAATTGTGCGTGATGGGAAAGACAGCCAAATTTAGCTACCTCATGAATTTTTAAAATGTTGAAATAATTCAAGAGAACACATGTTATTTAAATGCTTTGCCAGGAATAAAAGTTACCAATAGTGAAATGCATGCATGGAAATGCATAAAATAAACACATGCACGGATGGAGATGCACTTATAGCTAGCACAGGACAGTCAATAAGCAAATGCAACTCTAAGCAGCTACAAAGCAATCTGTATGAATACAAGTGTCCCCAGGAATTCTTTGCATAACATCTAAAATGTAAGCCACAACAGGATTAGCCTTCCCTCATGTTGTCGAAGGGAAAACTTGAAAGACAACGCTGGCTCCGACTTGTAGCTTATGTATCTGTTATGTGCTAATGAGGGAACATCTAATTAGCATATGACAGTCCCATAAGCACATTACCCACAGAGGAAACTTTCAAGAAGTAAAATCTATAGAGAGAAACAAAAATAAAAAATAAAAAAATGAAAGATAAATTAGTTGATATTTTATGATTCATTGTATAGTTAAGTAAAATATCTAACAGGAAAACTACAAATTATTCAAGCCACAAACCTTGTCTTGGCCCCCCACATCCCAAACGGTGAAGCTAATATTTTTATATTCCACAGTCTCCACATTAAATCCTGTACAACAGCAAGTATTTATATCAATTGGAACACAAATAAACATTTAACCAAAACTTAAGCAATATAAGTTGGATGGTGAAGAAACCATATCATAAGGAATTCCAAATGTTAGAACAAAAGCCAACAAGCAATCATGCTTAGATAAATTCCAAAGGGGCATATACCAATTGTGGGAATGGTCGTGACGATCTCTCCCAGCTTGAGCTTGTACAAAATGGTAGTCTTACCAGCAGCATCGAGACCTACCATGAGAATGCGCATCTCTTTCTTGGAAAAGAGCTGGCTAAAAAGTTTGGTGAAAGACAGCCCCATCTCTTATTTCACCTGCATGGCAAAATCCATGTTGATTAAATCGCAGATTAATATAAGGTTTCTTTGTCATATGGCATCAAATTCCTTCATTGATTAAATCTCATGGTCTAATTAACAGGATATCAAAGAACCATTGCCATCCTGATAGATTCAGAAGCAGGAAAATAGAAAGTAATTCACAAAGCTGTAGAGTTTTGCAGTAGCATACTACAAGGAGAAAAACCTTATTTTTAGGATTGTAAGGGGGGAAACTGCAATGTAATTAGTCAAATCACCTTATCATCTATGAAATAGATCCAACAAACTCTGTACCAGTTGAAATTTAAATGAATATTGTCCTAAAAATATCAGATCTGTTTTGAAAAAAAAGAAAGAAGAGAGAGAAACAAAAAATTGTATTGACGTGAAATTGTTAACTTGCTATTCAGTATAACATAGCGAATGGGAAGATCAAAATCATAGAAACGATTAATTCACCATGAATACAAGGAAAAAAGGTTGCTTCAAATAGATGGAAGACGTTTAAATCTAAAAAGCACACAAAAGAGAGTGAATTGATATGACAAGCAGCTAACAGAGAGAGAGAAGTAGATCTTGCAAGCGAAAAGAAGCTGAAGCTGAAGCTGAAGCAGAAGCAGGAGCAGGAGCAGGAGCAGGTCATAGAGATTAGCGAACTTGAGAGGAACCGCAAGTGCAGTTCGGGATCCTCAGATTTTTTTTCCTTCTAAATTCTTTCCTCTCTTTTTTTTTCCAAACTTTTTATGAAGCAGCCACGACCAAGTAAATCAATTTGAAAATACTTTCTTTTAAAATTCCTTTTATCGTCAAATTTTATTTTTTTTTTGGGTTCCATTTTATTACTCTTTTTTTCATTTGAAGTCGAAAGATCCCAAATTCATAAATATCAAGGGGAATAAACCCCGCACTTTAATAAATTTGTGGGCCATACGTGACTGGTCCAATTTAATTTGGCCCATTTTGACTCAAATATCGTTTGGACATACGGTTAAAGGTAGTGGATGTTTTTACCAAAAACAAACTCTGGATGCAAAAAAGGGATAATAAATAGTGGCTAGATATATGGGCCAGTTGGGCCCATCGCGTGTACCACTCACGTGTTGGGTCAAAATTCAAATGAAACCACTGGTCGCAGCACCTAAGTCGGGATTAGCATTTGGTAAGCGTCACATGGAATAGAAACATGGTTGAAAGAGAGGATAAAAGGATAAAATTCTAAATTGCTTTTGTCTTCAATAATTTTTTAATTGATTTTTGTACATTCAAAAAGGAGAAATACATGAGATATATCTTAGGACGATTTTAAGCCAATTTTTATATTTCTAAAACAGAGGAATGTAAGAGACACATATTTTCCATCTCTACGTATCCATATTTTCTGTCATATAACTTTCACCAAACACTAATATCTTGCCTCTTTTAATGGAAAAGGGTTAAGTCACAACGTTTCCTATACATAACCTCATTATACCATCTAAGTAGGGAAACTTTTTTTTCCTAATCATAGTATCTTAAGAGTTTGGCCAAACTTGAGCGTTAGAATCTCTATGAGTACACTGTCGCTCATCTCTACCACCACTCTAATCCACTCGAAGTCTTTATAGGTGCATGTGAGCAGGATTTGAAGGAGTTGGAGTTCAGCCGAGGTATGATGTTATGACAGCAACACGTGTGGCGCCAAAATTGCAATTGGAAATTTGTTACTACTGTGCGAAGTTAGTTATGTGTAAATGTAACTTAAATTGTAATCCATCACCATTTCATTTCCATTTCACTTGTATTTAGCTCTTGTACATTCTTGTATATATAGCAGCATTGTCTGCAAAGTAATGTAGATTCAATTTTACACCAATTATAATTTTCCCTCATTTTCTCATTTTTTCTCTCGTTTTCTCTCTGCTGCACAATGCCTTCAAGTTGTAGTTATGATTTGAAAATTTACATGGTATAAGAGCTTCATTCATGAAGCTCTGCCTCGCCATCATCATCTCTTTGCTGCTCAATTGATGTAGCATCGTTTCTCTTCAATTTTCCTATTCTTCTTCGATTGCTTTGTTGCGACCATATCGCCCTGAGTTTTCGAAATTCAACCAATTCTCTCTGAATTCCTGAATTTCTTTAGAGCTCTAATCGCGTTTAGAGAACACTATCGCTGAGTTTCGGAATTCAATTTTGATTCCTTGAAGCTCCTAGATAGTTTGCAGCTTTCCTTTCTTCGATTCTTACTGAATCTCCATGGAAATTCCTCAACGAAAATTCATCCTCACAAGGTTCAGATCATGAGACTTCTGAACGTGTTCTTGAGAATGTGAACAGCAACAATCAGAGATACAATGTGATGACAGATATAATGAGTCCTTATTATCTGCATCTAGGAGAAAATACAGGTACAACACTCATTCCTCTTGCGCTATCAGATTAGAATTATCATGCATGGTCTAGATCCATGCGATTGGCTCTTAAGTCTAAGAACAAGCTCGGATTTGTTGATGGATCTCTGAAGCAACCCGAGGTAAATAATGAATTATCATTTGGTTGGGAAAGATATAATATGTTTGTGATGTCCTGGATACATCAATCATTGAGTCAAGATATTCTCAAATCCGTGATGTGGATTGATAATGCAGCAGAGCTATGGTCCGATTTGTGCCTTAGATATTTTGATGGTGATGCCTTTCGAATTGCGGAATTGCAATAGGAACTTTAAGCAATTAAGCAAAGGGAAATGTCAATCACATCTTATTTCACCAAGCTGAAATCTATTTGGGAAGAATTGGACAATTTTAGACCAATTCCTAGCTGTTTGTGTAGAAATAGGTGTGTCTATGGGATGCAAGTGATTAGAAACTACAGGAAGAAGGATTATGTGGTTAGATTCATTAGAGGTTTGAATGAGAAATATGTTGGAGTGAGATCACAGCTTATGCTGATGAAGCCACTTTCTGAAGTTATTGCTGCATTTTCATTATTAACTCAGTGAGAGAGACAGCTGAGCAATGGCTTAGACTCCAAAGCCTTCTTCAGCAACACTAGTCATAATTCAGTGCAAGGCACAACTTCAGGTGCTGGTTCTGTCTCAGGATCAGGAAGAGAAAGATCAAGAGGCAGAGGAAGAGGTGTTGAAGGTAGATTTGGTTCTGGTGCTAGCAGAGGAAAGATATACTATTATCCAAATATTACTTACAACTTTTGTAATAAGACAGGTTATCCAGTTGATAAATGCTTCAAAAAGTATCCTCACTTGCTCAAGGAGTATTGAGAAAGAGTTGCCAATAATGTCATATCTGCTGATGGAGAAATTGATGATATCAGCAACAATTCCAGTAACCAGAACCAGAACTAAAACCAGGAGGCAAGGAAGGACAACTGAGATTTGATTTTCACTCAAGAACAGAAGCAAGCATTACTAGCACTTCTTCAACAAAATTCTTCACAGGTTCCTCATAGCATTAACCAATTGACTTCCTCAGTACCAAATCCATCAGGTATACCCACAGTTTTATCCTTAGTTTCCAATAATCCAAGGCATTGGGTGATGGACACTGGTGCCACAGACCATGTGTGCCATTCTCTCAAGGTCTTCCATACCTATCACAATATTAAGCATATCTCTGTGAAATTGCCTGATGGAACCCTAACCCAAGCAAACATTGCAGGGACTATGATATTTTCAAAAGACTTTTACCTAACAAAAGTGTTATACGTTCCTTCTTTCACTTTCAATCTAATTTCACTTGTATACAATGATTGATCCTGGTCCAAAAGAACTTAAGATGACCCTAGCAAGAGCCAGCAGTCCTTCTGCACTAGCTTTAGTTCATTCTACAGATAGCAGACAGAATTCAACAACAAATTCTTTTCCCTTGTGGCATTTTAGGACATCCATTTAGAGATAGGATACTCAATTTCCTTTCATTCATTTTAATGATAACATTGACCCATGTGACTCTTGCCATTTTGCTAAACAAAAAAATTGCCATTTTCCACAAGCCTAACTGAATTAGAACATGCTTTTGATTTAATTCACATGAATATATGGGGACCTATTGCTACACCATCCACAGGGGGTCACAAGTATTTCTTAACTGTGGTAGATGATAAAACTAGACATACTTGGATTTATTTCATGAGACTGAAATCAGAAACTTCTCAGCTTATTCAGGACTTTGTGAATTTTGTGCAAACTCAATTCAACAAATGTGTTAAGATAATCAAGATAGATAATGGAGTAGAGTTTGCTCAATCAAAATTTTTTAACTCAAAGGGAATAATTCATCATATTAGTTGTGTTGAGACTCCTCAACAGAATGAGATACTTGAAAGAAAGCATCAATATATTTTGAATGTTGCTAGATCACTTCTCTTTCAATCATCTTTGCCTCATTGTTTTTGGCAGTTTGCTGTTGGTCATGCTGTATATCTCATAAATAGACAACCAAGTAAACTAATTGGTAATAAATCCTCCTATGAACTGATATATAACAACACACCACAATTACAAGATCTTAGAGTTTTTGGCTGTTTTGCTTATGCAGCAACATTACAAGCTGCTAGAGCTAGGAAATGTGTCCTTCTTGGTTACAAATTTGGAACAAAAGGTTATGTTCTCTTAGATCTTTCTACAAGATAAATATTTGTTTCAAGACATGTGGTTTTCTATGAAGACAAGTTTCCATTCAAAATTGGTAATTCAAACAATATTCACAGCACACAAGCACATTTTGCATCAAATGCACAACATTCTGCATTATTTGATCTTTTCACATATGATTTGCATTATGCACCACATGCATTTTCTCATACCACCAACAATCACCAGCCAACATCAAGCTCTCACACACATGTTCAGCCTTTACTTGCTGAATCTGATTCATACTTTCCTATATTAAATTCATCCAATGTCCCTGGACCTGCTGCACATTCATCCACTGCATTTGCATCTGCATTAGGTTCATCAAATGCATATATTTTGCATGCATCTAACCCTATTGCTCATACCAGAAAGTCCATCAGATCAAGAAAACAACCTGAATATCTCAAGGATTATCATTATATGCTGATTGACTCCTCAAGTGGTGATTGCCCTTCTTCTTTAAGTAAGCATCCCTTATCTCAATATTTATCTTACTCTTCACTGTGTGCTTTCCATAAACAGTTTTCCCTAGCCATTTCATCAAATTCAGAGCCTAGGAACTATGAGGAAACTGTGCTAGAACCTTGTCGGAAGAATACAATCAATGTTGAACTCTCAGCACTTGAGGCCAATCAAACTTAGATTGTTACTCCTTTGCCACCTGGTAAGAAGGCTGTGAACTGTAAATGGGTATTCAAAATCAAATATAATTCAGATGGGGGCATTGAGAGGCATAAAGCCTGATTAGTGGCCAAGGGTTTTACTCAAACCTATGGCATTGATTATGCAGAAACATTCAACCTAGTGGTAAAAATAACCACTTTGAGGATGTTGTTGGCCGTGGCAGCAATTAGGGGATGGATTTTAGAATAGCTAGATGTTAATACTACCTTTCTACATGGTGATTTACATGAGGATGTGTATATGAAGATGCCTCCATGCTTATCTTCTCCAGGTTCTAATATGGTTTGCAAGCTTCAAAAATCTCTATATGGCCTAAAACAGGCCAGTAGACAATGGAATGCCAAGTTAGTTAATGTTCTCACCAATTATGCGTATGTGCAATCAAAATCCGATTACAGCTTGTTCACCAAGAGGAACTCCAACAGTTTCACAGCCATTCTAGTCTATGTTGATGATCTAGTCCTATCTGGTAATGACATGATAGAAATCAATGTTGTCAAGGGCCTGCTCAATGATCTATTCAAAATAAAGGATCTAGGCATGCTTAAATACTTCGTAGGCATGGAAGTAGCAAGAACATCTCGTGGAATTGCTCTATATCAGAGAAAGTACTGCATAGACCTGCTATCGGATAATGGCTTCCTTACTTCCAAGCCAATTTCCACTCCAATGGATTACCACACAAAGTTGGTTAGAGATGCTTCAACTAGCTCTGTTGATATTCTTGCTTATAGAAGGCTCATTGGCAAGCTCCTGTACCTTACACACACGTGGCCTGATATATGTTATGCGATTGGGAGACTTAGTCAATTTCTTGATTGCCCCTCTGATTTGCATCTAAGAGATGTGTTGAGATACTTGAAAGGAGCTCCTGCTACTAGCTTATATTTTCCTTCTGATTCAAACCTAGCCCTTCGAAGCTTTGCTGATGCAGATTGGGGCACCTGCCCTGAAACTCGCTGGTCTATCTCTGGCTTTGTTTGTTTTCTTGGCAAGGCCATGGTGTCTTGGAGAAGCAAAAAGCAGACTATGGTTACACGTTCATCAGCCAAGGTTGAGTATCGTGCTCTCGCCCAACTTACGTGTGAGATACAATGGCTGATTACTTTACTTCGGGGCCTTGATATTCCTATTACAGGTCCTGTTCCCATCTCCTATGATAACTAATCTGCTATCCATATAGCTGCAAATCCTGTGTTTCATGAACGCACGAAACACATTAAAATCGATTGCCATGTTATTCGGGACAAGGTTCATGAGAAAGTAATCGAGCTCCACCCTATACACACCAACAACCAACTAGCTGATGTGTTTACCAAACCTTGGCCCCTGGTCCCTTTCAACACTTGTTTGGCAAGCTGAGCATGATCAATTTTCATACCTCGGCTTGACGGGGGGTGTGAGTAGGGTTTGAAGGAGTTGGAGTTCAGCTGAGGTATGCTGTCATGACAGCAACAGATGTGGCGCCAAAATTTCAATTGGAAGTTTGTTACTACTGTACGAAGTTAGTTATGTGTAAATGTAACTTAAATTGTAATCCATCACCATTTCATTTCCATTTCACATGTATTTAGCTCTTGCACATTCTTGTATATATAGCAGCATTGTCTGCAAAGTAATGTAGATTCATTTTTACACCAATTATAATTTTCCCTCATTTTCTCATATGTTTTCTCTCTGCTGCACAATGCCTTCAAGTTGCAGTTATGATTTGAAAATTTACCTGCACTCCTGACCACTGCTCTCATCCACGCCAAAGACACGAGCAAGAAGAATTGCTCAATAGCTTGTACTGAGGTAATTCGAACCGAAATCCAGCTTCACTATTTTTGTTCAAGTATATATTTTAGACAAGATATTTTAGTACCATTTTTCCTTTTTTAGCTGCTACTATGATCTAACAACCTACCATTGTTAATTTAACTGACGACCGTACCAAATAATTGCATGATGGTTAATTGATTGATAAGAACGGAAAAGGGAGGAGGGGGTATACATTTCCAACTAATTAATATAAAAAGGGTACTGTAACAGATTTAAAACAAATTCCTACAAATGAAATGGTGTGTCTGCATGGAATTCTTAATTAAAGCATGCTACGATGGATGGGGTTGAACATGAACCAAAAAAAAATGATACGACGATTTTTGATCACATTCAAATGTGCCATTACACACAGCACCGGAGAATTATGCCATCATAATATTTCAAATGTGACCACGAAATTTGCTAGCTAAACCCAAAAAAAAGAAACAAGTAACTGAATTGGAACTGAATTTCATCATTAATCCTCTGCTTGCTCTGCTTCTTTTGCTCCAAACTCTTCAAGTAACAACAACATGATGATGGTTACCATTGAATGGAACGTTATAGGATTGTAATTCAAGTTCAATATTCTTTGCACCATCCTTCGTTGCTTCTTCCGTGACTAGTGTTCCTTCTCTCTCCAATATCTCCATCTCAGTCATCTCTTTGTTCTTTCCCCAAAGAACAGAATACAGCCCGCAAACTATCAGCACTGACCCTATCACACTAAAACCATCATAATAAAAAACAATATTATGGAATTAAATTCTAATTAACCAAATTGCAGCGAAAAAAAATGAATAGGTATATATAAAATTTCATTACGTTCCAACGTATAATTTCTCGCGAAGCAAAGCCCAGCTGACAACGGCGGTGATGACAAGCTGCAATGGGCTAAATACGGACACATAAAGTGGACCTTTCCTCTCTATGGTCCACGATATCACGCAATACGCTAGACCAGTGCATACTATTCCCTGAAATTAATAACCAACGCCAATAACCATATCATAATTATTAATTAATTACCATTGTATTTAAATAAAGTAAAGAGTAACACTCCCTCCCTCCCAGATTATTTCTAACTTTAGCCAATTTTTCTTTTTCAAATTATCTATCACTCTTAATTTTTTAAGTAATATTTATTGCTAAATTTTCAATGATACTCCTCTACAGTCTCTCTCCACCGAATATAAAATTAATATATAGTTATTAATCATACAGTGACATACTAAATGGACTAATAATATAGAATAATTTAATTTTTTAAAAGAGACTAATATTAAAGAACAAATAGAGTATTGTTATACTAAAATTAAATAAGGATAATTTAATAAAGTTATTCATTAAACTACTTTTATTATTTTATTATTCGTGTTACACATTCAGAGAATTACCGCATAAAGAGAAGAGGAAAGTCTCATAGCATCTTTAAGTGACCAAGCTTCGGCCTTGTGTTCAAAGCACAATGCAATGGCCACACACTGAATGCTTGCCAAGAAACACATGTACGTGGTGCTCGTATAAGGAGCTGGGAAATTCTTGCTCATGTCTGCCTGAAATCGCAAAATTAAACAGACATATTTACATTTACAAGAGCAGATTAAGGCAACCATTGGTAACATATGCAATGATGCTTAATTAGTAGTAATAATTACTTGAATAATGAACCATAGTGCCCAAACAAGGGCGCTAACAATGATGGCGACTGGGCCTCGAAGCACATCTGTTTTGACAGAGGGGCTTGTTGACTCCAATTTATCGGCGTAGTTCCAATGAATGCTTGATTCGCCCAAACCAATGGTTTCGCCATGGTACATTGATAATAGCAGGGCACCACTCACACACAAAACTGTCCCTAATACCTTTGCCACCCCTGACCTCTTCTTTATTCCCACACTCTCTTGTCTTCAATTCAACATTCAATTAGCAGTAATTAAACAAACAAACAAACAAATTAATGATAATAATTAAAATTGATAACCCTTTTTTTCTCATTTATTTAGTACCAATTAATACCTGAAGAATGCTGCGAGGACAAATGTGAACGCTGGGAGCAAATTGATGAGTGCACATGCAATGGTAGCGGTTGAATATTTTAGCCCCACGAAGAACAGAACCTGGTTTGCTGTTATTCTGCACCCATTATATGCGTAGAGATAATCAATGTAAGAAAACAACGATACAGGTCTTGATCAATACTATTTTAAGATAAAGTTTGGGGATTTTTTTTGTTTTATATTTTATTAAGATGGTTTTTTAAATATCCCATAGCGTAAATAACTTAATTTATTTATTTTTAATAATTTTTACAATTAAATTTTATTATCATTTTGTAATATAATATAATATATTAATGGATTATATGATCTAATGTGATAAATTAATACTTTTTCATATAATATTTGTAGAAAGGTACATCATAAATTTAAATGGTCCGCAAATCTCTAAACCCCTTATAAGTTGTCTCTTTCAATTATTTAACTAATAAAAAATTTATTACCATCATAAAATACATAAACTGATAATAAAATTTAATAAATTTAATTATAAAAATTATTAAAAATTGATGAATTATGCCGCATGCGGTTTTTGCTTGTAGGGTAGGGAAGCATCCAGCTTTTATTAAAGGGCAGAAAAACTCAAATCTTACGTACCCTGTTACCGAAGATAATAATATCTGAATCATGATGCGCCTTGTTATTCTGGGAATTGTTTTCCTATGCATGGAAACAAACACTCGTTAGAAGAATGTGGACATTCGCACTTGATTTTGTCGTGACATAGGGTAGTTGTAAAATTAAGTTTTCTAATTTTGTGAACTTATTTGATTTTACGTTTAGCTGTTTATTCAATAGAGTTATAGCTTTAACATTGATCCTCATCATTATCAGAAGTAGTTTTGAATTACTTTGATGATAATTCACTAAATTTTAGTAAAATAATGTTTCAAATAAAAAAGTAAATATAATTAATTTTATTTATTTTAAATTTATTTTAATTAAGATTGGTTTTAATAAAATAATAATCATATCTTAAAAAATTAAATATACAAAAAAAAATCAAACACGAACTTATTATTATTGTGGCTCTACATAAATCATAAACCCAAATACCAGAAGGAAACCTACAATTTCCACCGAACTTTTCGTTGCTAAAAGTGTATAAAAAACAAAAATAAATGTGTTAGAGCCAAATTACGCATAACTACAACTACAACCCTATGTCGTAGTTAGTTTGTAATTGTACGTGACCCAATCAAAACTTCTTGTATGATTTTAAAGCATATTTAAGATGTTATAGAATTATTTAATAATAATTAATTTTGATCTATAACATTTATAGCGCCACCAATCTGAAAAGTAGAAAGTTACAAGCGTGGCACGTAACACTACCTAGCTAAGACTCGTAACGCGTTAAGCATGCATGCCATTAGCATTATTTTGTTTTTGTTGTCAACAATACAAATAATGTTGTGTGGACAAAGAGTGTAGACAAGGTGTTCTCCTCATCAAGCTTCGAGTTCAGAAAATGAAAGAAAGAAAGAAAATTGGCAGTGACGATTTTGTAATCTTCTCATTTTTCGTGAGATTCTCATTTCTCAGCCCATTAATTAATTTTTCTTTTCTCTATTCAATATTCCATTAAGCATAAGAAAATATTCTAGAGTGATATAGAGTCTAGAGGGAAATTAGTAAACACGTAAAAAAATCTTCAAAGACAAAGCCTGCTTAATATTCAAACTTAGCTATTAGTAGCAGCATGTGTAGCTAGAAATGCGAATGCATATTGTGGTACTACATATTAGATATGAGAATGTATGACCATTTATTAATTTATTCATTCATGCATGGTTGATATATAGAGTTAGCGAACAAGAAAGAATTGTTGTTACCATTCGAGCCAATAAGTGAAGGGAGCAATGGCAATAGTGGCAAAGATTTGGCGATAAGCAACGAGGACAAAGGGGTTCATGCCAGCTTGTATTGCTAGCTTTGAGGTAATACTCATCCCTGCGTAAACAAACTGCACGAGAATCATTGACAACAACGGAACCACACCACCACTCGCCATTATTGCTAATTATCTCAAGTTTCTTATTCTCACTCCTCTACCCCTCGAAACTTCGGAGATAGATGTTAGCAGAGGATCAATGAAAATTGAAAGAAAAAAAAAGGCTATGTATGGTGCGCAAAGCAAGAGAGAAAGAGGAGGCGTATTTATAAGGAGGATAGAAAGAGAGGGAGCGTGGATCACAGCTATAAAGCGAATGAAATTCGTGCGTAAAACAGGGGAGTAAATGAAACAATTATTCCTTCAATTTTATATTTTAAGGGAAAAAAAGAAAGAAATAAAAAGAAACAGTTAGAATCGATTTCTTGTGAGAACCTTTTTGCGCGGACTTGGCATGCATGTTTTGCTGCGTTTAGAGTCTTGAAGCAACTTAATTTGTTAAACGGTAACAACAACGCTACGAGAACATGATTGTTGGGAAACTCACTTAAAATAATTGTCATATTATCATTTCTTATTTATTATTTTCTCTATTATGTAATAGTAGTTTTTTATTTTTATTTTTTTTTATGTATAAGTTATGAATGAACATAAAAATAAAAATGATGAAGTAATATTCAAAGATGCCTTGACATTAATAATAAGGGTTTAATTAATATACACTATTAAAAAAATTATATTATTATTTAATCATATGTTATTATTCCTTGTGTTTCTGGTTGTTTACTTTAAATTTGTGCAAGTATTTAAAAAATAATTGAAAAACATGAAAATAAAAAAATTGATAGTACTAAATGAGAGCAAGCATAAACTTAACTATAAAAAATGAAGAAAGGGAGGACTCATCACAAGTCTCATTGTAGGTGAGTGCATTCCCAACCCACCCTGGGCTTGTTCCACGTTGACGCACACATTGCATGCACCTTACTACTGCTCCTCCTAGGCTCTTCCTTAAATTAAGCCCAGAGTGTGAAAAGGAAGTTTCTCTTTCAGTTTCAGCCCTTGTAATTGTTTCACGCTTCAAGGCACGGCGAGGTTAATTAAGGATTCAATGATCTTACTTACCCCGGCCTTGGGAAGAGGATTTAATGGCAGTGAAATTTAATTTTCCCAGTCACAGTTAGGAGCAGTAATAGTTTAGACTAGTACTAGCTAGTAGCATTGTATAGTTGTATTCATATAGATAGGGTCCTATTCAATTGTAGGCGTTGAAGTTGAACTCCGCAAGTTTTCAAAATAATCAAAGTTTTCCTTTTCATTATTATTTTCTATCACCAGCTTCACTTTTCCCTCACGAGAGGTTTGTTTCTAATTGTGAATATACGTTTTGAGAATGCTATCTCAGACACAAAATAAAGGACATTGCTTCTGCCCATCTATACCTCGTGATTTTTTCTATATATATGGCTAAGGGTCATCATGAATACTTTTTCTTCACACCAAATTTGTCACTAGATAAATGCTATACTAGCAATTTGAGATTTGCATGTGGCACGTATATATATATATATTCTCTAATATTGCGGCACTAATCCAGGGACTTAATTTACACGTAACGCTATCCTTCTGCTTATGATCCAAAACAAATGCCGGGGATATTTATTTTCATGGAAGAAGTAATGCGGCCAAGTAAAATAAATGTGAGAAAGAAAACCAAAACGTGTCATGGAGAACAATATATGTAGGCGAGAACATTTAAGAATATTATACACATATCTTTCAAATAAGACAAATGTTTTCTAATATAGCATTTTATTTGTGCAAGTAGTAGCAAATTTATGTGAAAGCCTGAAAGTCACAGTTTACTTTAATTTGAACAGGACAATGTTGTTATGGAAGGGTAGAATTAATGATAGAGTGGTCAGTTATCAAGGGGATACAATAGCCAATAAGAGGAATGTTACATTAATTCTTTTTCTTTTCAAAAAAAGGATGGATCAAGAAGGTGAAATAAATACCTAATGTATGGATTCGGCCATAGAATGGGTCAATGGGATATTCATGCAACCCCTCCGCCTCTGCCATGTCGTCATATGCAGCAGTAAGGAAAAGACTAGTGATATTTTGAATCCAAAAATTATATATTCTTTTGGGTTAATTAAGTTTTTAGTCCATGTAATATTAAAAATTTTGGTTTTAGTTCCTCAATACAAGTTTTAGTCCCTATAAAATGTGAAAGTTTGATTTTTGGTTCCTGTGATGGTTGGGGATTGACGGTGATGACGTGTCAGTTAACGTTGCTGACGTGGCGTCACACGTGGACCCGCCACGTGGCATAACCCATTTTTTTACCTTGGATCCAACCTGGTCTAACTCGACCCGGTTTGAAAAAAACCCCCAAATTTTAAAACCTAAATTCCCAAATTAGCTTCCAATCCTTGTCTACTACCACGGCGGCGCCTTTTGCCTCGAATCCGCCTTCTCCTTCCTCCACCAGCGCTACCTCAACATCGTAGCCTCCCAATCCAACGTTCTAGTGGTTTCCGTAGAGTACAGGCGGGCACCAGAGAACCCTCTCCCCGCCGCATACGAAGGCGGCTGGGAGGCTCTCAAATGGATCGCTTCCCATTCCTCCTCCCCACCCAACAGCGATTCGTGGCTGATCGATCACAGCGATTTCAGCAAATTCTTCATCGGCGGCGACACCGCAGGCGCAACCATCGCACACAGCGCGGCGTTTCGCGTTGGCGGCGGCTAGTCCTTACCCGGGTGAGTGAAAATCGCGAGGTTGATGCTCGCTTTTCCCTTATTTTGGGGTTCGAAACCGATTCTGAATGAAAGCGTGGAGGGCCACGACAAGAGTTCTGTTATGCAAGTGTGGAATTTCGTGTACCCGGAGGTGCCGGGTAGAATCGTCAATCCGCTGATAAACCCGGTGGGTCCGGGGGCGCCGCCGCTGGTGGAGGTAGGGTGCCCGAAAATGGTGGTGTTTGTTGTAGAGAAGGGCGAGCTGAAGGACAGAGGGGTCTGGCACTATGGGCTTCTGAGGGAGAGTGGGTGGAAGGGTGAGGTGGAGCTGTTTGAATATGAAGGGGAGAAACACTGCTTCCAGATCTACCATCCTGAGACTGATAACTCTAAGAACATGATCACTCGCATAGCTTCTTTTCTTGCTTGACGTAGAACTTCCCGGATATGGATATTGCTTTGTGAGGAATTCATGGCATAGGCCAAGTAGAAGTATGGTTTCAGAACAGAAGGACCAAGGGGAAGACGATGGCATAGGGAAGACAATGGCAGGGGGACGATGGCTTTGGGGATTCTGATTTGAGAATTTAGATTTTATAATTGGGTTTTTATTTTCAAACCAGGTCGGGTCAAACCAGGTCGAATCCAAGGTAAAAAAATGGGTTACGCCACGTGGCAGGTCCACGTATGACGCCACGTCAGTGACGTTAATTGACACATCATCACCGTCAATCCCCAACCATCCACAGGGACCAAAATCAAACTTCCACATTTTACAGGGACTAAAACTTGTACTGAGAGACTAAAACCAAACTTTTTTATATTATAGGGATTAAAAACTTAATTAACCGTATTCTTTTTTGTGTGCAAAAATTAGATATTAATTGTAGCGATGTAGGTAAAGAAAGAAATATATAAGAGGAGTGTTGAAAGAAAAATAAAAAATAAAACCAAAAGTGATTTATATATCATTTTTTTTCTCGTAATGATTTTTTATTTTATTTATATATACAGTGTAATTTTTATAAATTGACAGTATTTTTTTTTCTACATTATCATAATCAATTTTTTTTATATGCATAACTTAATTTTAAGGTAAGGATATGATAGTCAAACACATTGTGTTTACTAATGTAATAATATTTAGTTAGATAAAAGTAAAAAAATATTTATACTATGAATACCATAAAAATAAAAATTAGTATACATATATATATATATATATCAAATAACTATTCCCTTTAATGAACAAGTTAAAATAATACTAAATAGGAGATAAAATAAGTCTTAGTGAAAAAATTTAAAAGATAACTTTTTGAAATACTTTTCTAACATCTAAGACTTATTGAAATACTTTTATGTACACATTTAAAATTGAATAATTATTTGAGTCTAATCGAAGAGGATTGCGATCATTTATAAAGTAATAACTCAAAATTGAGAAAAGTGCTTACATTTAGTATTCAACTGTGTACTAAACATTATTGTTTGTATGTCAAATATAATTGTCTCTGATTAAGAATCGCTGCGAGCAAGATCTCCTCACATCTATGTTTTATTAAATAAAATAAAATCTATTTATTATTCATTCTACTGTTCATGAATAATATAATAAATAGTAACCTTTTCTCTCTTAGTTTTTCTTTTCTTTTCATTTTTTTACTTTTAACTTTTTTTTTCTCTTTTCTTTTTAATCCTTTACTTGCTATTATTTAAATTATTTAATACCTTTTATAACTAATTTATGGTTTGCATATATTTTACATTTATGAGTATTGCTTTATTTAAAATATTTAATTTTGTATATCTTTTTCATATAAGTGAATACTTGCTTGCGTCCTTCATTTTGCTCAAATAATTTACTTTGATCCCTATTAAGCTTGAGAGAATGAAAGAATTGGAATGAATGAATGAGAATTGATTGAATGAGTTGCTTGGCTTACAAGCCAACCTTATATACAAGTGCTGCATATAACAACAGTAAGCAACAACAATAACAGAATCAGTTTTATTTACAAGAAAAACTGAAAAATAACTAACACTTGACTTGTGCGTCAAGTTAAATAGTTAAGTGGCTAATGAAAATAATTCATTACTCTAATACTCCCCCTCAAGTTGGAGAATATATATCTAATATTCCCAACTTAGGAACGAAATGCTCAAACAAAGGTCTTGGAATGGCCTTTGTCAACAATCTGCAACTTGATCTTTTGACTTGACATGTATGAGAGTGATAGCACCTTCATTGACCTTATCTCTTGTAAAGTGGCAATCAATTTCTATGTGCTTTGAGTGTTCACGGAAGGCCAGATTTGTGGCAATGGCAATGGCTGCTTGGCTATCACAAAAAACACAAGCATGACCAATCTCAATTTCAAAATCTCTAAAGAACCTTTGGAGCCAAACAAGTTCACTGGTGACACTTGCCAAAGCTCGGTACTCAGCCTCAGCAGAGGACTTGGACACTGTGGGCTGTTTCTTTGATTCCATGAGACTAATGAATCACCAATGAACACACAAAAACCAGTTGTATTGCACCTGTTGTCCTTACATCCTCCCCAAACTGCATCCACATATGCTTGCAATCTGATTTTAGAGCTGGCAGAAAACAGGATCCCCTGCCTTGGAATCTTCTTCAGGTATCTAAGCAGGTGCTGCAATACCCGCAAATGAGAGGACTTTGGATTGGTCATGTATTGGCTCAATTTATTGACAGCATAGCATATATCTAGCCTAGATATTGTAAGGTGCATTAATCTCCCAATCATCCTTCTATATTGAGAAGGATCATCCAAAGGATCATCATCATCAATAGATAGAATGAGCTTAGGTTCCATAGGTAGTGTTTCAGGTTTTGCATCCAAAAACCCTATGTCTTCCAATAGGTTTAGTGTGTATTTATGCTGAGAAAGCATAATTCCAACAGGAGACTTGACAATTTCCAAGCCTAGGAAGTACTTGAGGTTACCAAGGACTTTCAACTTGAAGAGAGCCTCAAGTTTTTGCTGAACATGCATGATCTTGTCTTTTGATGCACCAACCACAATTATGTCATCAACATACACCAATAAGACCACCAAAGACTGTCTGGAACCTTAGTAAACAGAGAGTAATCACTCTTTGACTGAATAAATCCATTATTCAGCGATGATGAGAATTTGTGGAACCATTGTCTAGATGCTTGTCTTGGGCCATAGATGGACTTCTTAAGCTTGCATACAAGGTGCCCCCTCTTTGTGATAGTCTAAAGGCTTTTCCATGTAAACTTCCTCTACAAGATCACCATTTAAGAAGGCATTATTGACATCCAATTGCAAGAAATGCCAACCTTTGATGGCAACAATGGATAGCAGAATCCTCACTAATGTTAATTTGGCCACTGGGGAAAAAAAGTTTCTTGAAAGTCAATTCCAGCTTGTTGAGTGTAACCCTTTGTCACCAACCTAGCCTTGAATCTATCAATGCTTCCATCAGCTTTATGTTTGATTTTATACACCCATCTGCAACCAATTTTATGTTTTCCCTCAGGTAATGGAACTAAATTCCAAGTGTCATTGGACTCCATAACATCAATTTCTTCTTTCATGGCCTGCCTGCATTCAGGGTAAGCAACAACTTGGTGATAAAAGTTTGGTTCAGGAATGGCATCAACATGTAGCACAAATTGCTGATAGGAAGGCTGCAACCTATCACAGGTAAAAAATTCAAAAATGGGGTGAGGAACAGTAGCCGAATTGCATTGGTACTGAGACAGATATTGAGGCATCCTTGATGTTCTAGAGGATCTTCTCCAAGGGGCAATAGGGGGCTACTAATCAATTTCAGGTTTTTGTGGTTGTTGGTGTTGTGCAAGTTGCTGTGGCTGCTGCTGCAGACTAATGTCCTGTTGTGGCAGAGGAATGATAGATACAGGAAAATGATCAATGTTTACAGCAGCATTGTTCAGATGAAAAGGAAAAATTGATTCATGAAAAATCATATCCCTTGAGATGAAAAATTCCTTGGAAGCATTGTACAACTTGTATCCCTTATAACCACTCGGATAACCAACAAAGATAGCAACCACTGCTCTTGGCTGAAATTTTCTTCTATGAGCTGCAAGAGTGGATGCAAAACACAAGCAGCCAAAAACCCTTAATGATTCATATGGAGGCATTTTATCATAGAGTTTCTGGTAAGGGGACTGATATTGCAATATCTTGGCAGGAATCTAATTGATTAATTACGTAGCAGTAGCAATGCAGTCTCCCCAAAAAGAAATTGGAACCTTGGACTGAAAATACAATGTTCTTTCAATGTTTAATAAGTGCTGAAGCTTCCTCTCAACCATTGAATTTTGCTGAGGAGCCTAAACACAAGAGAATTGGTGCAAAATTCCTTTGGACTGTAAAAAAGATGTTAGGGCTAACTCTTTTGCATTATCACTTCTAACTTGCTTAATCACTTTATGAAATTGAGTCTCAATCATCACAATAAAGCTGGTCAGTTTCTGAGTTGATTCTGATTTTGTTTTCAACAAATAATTCCAAGTGAATCTAGTGCTATCATCCACAATTGTAAGAAAAAAACCTATGGCTATGATAAGTGGGAGAATGAAAAGGACCCCAAATGTCACAATGGATTAAATCAAAATCATTAGCAGCTAAATGATTATTTGAAACATAAGGCAACTTTTTCATTTTGGCAATAGGACAAATGTTACAAGCACTAGGATTTGAAATACACTTCAAACCAGAAAAAGGAAGTTTGTATAAGACTTTATGTGAAAGATGTCCTAATCTAGAATGCCAAATGGAATCAAAAACCGAATTGACAACATTCAATGTATTATTAGAAACAGAAATGACAGAGTTTGAGGTTGAAATCTTGTTGTGAGCTGCATTATCCCTGAAGAAATATAGACCTCTAAGGAGATTAGCCCTTCCAATCACCCTCGGGTTGTTGAAGTCCTGTATGAAACATTTATTTGTATTGAAAATCACTGCTTGAGGATTTTATTTCAACAAAACAGCCATAGAAATGAGATTCACATGAAAGAACACACAATGTTGTTGATCCTATCCTAAGAAGCCATCAACATTGCATCATTTTCAGGCCTTGGCAAAAACCATCAACAAATGCCATTTTGTTCTTGGCAAGCAATGCCATTTTCACGGATCGGAACCAAAAGTGAAAATTATCACCATTGAGTGCTTGAGAAACCAACAACAAGCTAGGTCCATCAGAAGACAAAATTGAATAAGGATTTGCAAATTCCTTTAAGCTTTGAGTTGCCATAGAAAAGAAAAATCATTCAAAAATTGTAGAGAAAACAGAGAATGAAGACCTGAATATAAAGATTCAGGAAAACCTCAACTGAAAAATAAACTGGAACTTTTGCATAATTCGCCTGTGTAATCCTCAAAGAACTTGATGCAAGTAATCAAGATCTGAGAACCCGGGGAAAGAATACCTCAATTGCTTTGTGATTTCTCCAAAAAATTCATGAACATAGCATGAACAGATCAGAGAAAATAGCAGCAAAGAGAGTAGAACCGCAGCTCCAGATTCAGTTTCAAATTGAGATGCAGAATCGCAGAAATGATTACTTCTGCTACCATATTAAGCTTGAGAGAATGAAAGAATTGGAATGAATGAATGAGAATTGATTGAATGCACCTATGTCCTCATCTGATACAGACATACAAAAAAATGCATATTAAATAAAATAGACCTAACGTGTAATTCAAAACAGACTTAACTATATCAACTTGCTTAACCTAACAGTAGTCCCAAGTTAGACCTAGTCAGTATAACGTCACAGGCCTAACATTTATTTAATTCATTAAAATACCTTCACTTTCTTCATTGTTTGACACCATCATCCCTGCATTCTCGTCAAATGTTGCTAAAACCATCTTTTCATTGTTAAAGTCACTAGTAACTTGAGTTGGAATGCTGGAGCCACATAGCACACTTTCTGTGAAGTAAGACACAACGACTGTGTTATAAGAGACCCAACCATTACTTTATTATAGACCTAACTTATCAACTTTGTAAGACATAGCTTTTGTTTATACCTAGACACAACCATTGTGTTATTAATGACATACTCGTCAATTCACTGAATAGTTACATTCCATCACTGTGAGTTGTATTATAAGACACAACCATTTTATTATAAGAGACCTAACCATCATTGTATTTTAGACCTAACGTAACGAATTTGTAAGACATAGTCGTTGTTTATCTTTAGACACAATCGTCATGTATGAATGACATAATCATCAATTCACTAAATAATTACCTTCCAACACTGTGAGTTGGGACAACGCCACCATATCATTGTTGACACTTTCCAAGAACTCCATGAACGACGACTCCTTGCCAACGAAATTTAATGGATTCATCATCGACATCAATTTAAGGTTTTAATAAAATAGGGTGGGTGTGCAACAAGTGTTCAAACTGGGGGGTGTACAAGAATAATTATCTATAATTTTATTGTTTAAAACAATTAAACAAATCTCAGTAGATTATTGACATATCTAATTTTTAATAATTAATACATATATTTTTAAAAATTTCCTCATAATTAAAAAAATAATTATTAAAAATATAAATAAATCCGTGCAATGCACGCATATTATTTATAGTTTCACAAATTATCTTCTTAGAATATAATAATTTCGTGTGATCGTATCTAATATTTTTTTTATATAGATATAAAAATTTAGCCAACCCACAACAAGGAAAAAAAAGGAAATGATAATATGTTAAAATGAGAATTAAAATGGACAATCACACTCATAAAATAAATTCACTATAAAGTCTATCATAAATCTTATATTTTTGTGAGTGTGATTGTCTAAAAATTATTTATTTTAGCTATCATCGTAACATTTCTTGAAGGCAAAGGAAGTTGAGCAAAAACACAAATGTTATCATATCTAATAATTAAAATTTTAGGACCTAAGAGGCATGAGGGTCTTCTACGTGACGAAGGCACTTGAATTGTTGCTTTTATGGGTTATAATGGTGTCGTGTATAACCTTTTGACTGAGCTTATGACTATCCAATTTTGCCTATTTCTTGTTTGGGATCGTGGGTGTAGGCACGTTTAGTGTGAGCGTAACTCTATGAAACATATATGTTATGCATATTTATTATTTGGGTGTGGTGAGGTATAATCTGCTTATCATTAAATAAAATTTTAATAAGGTTTAAAACGTGGTTTAATAAAGATGAATGTATTGTAAGTCGAGACAATATCGTATAAATA
Source organism: Nissolia schottii (assembly GCA_003254905.1). NCBI lineage: Eukaryota > Viridiplantae > Streptophyta > Magnoliopsida > Fabales > Fabaceae > Nissolia > Nissolia schottii. The sequence continues at coordinate 482,944 of QANU01073741.1, read as the reverse complement.
ATAAGTAAATGTGGTGTTACAGGCAAATCAGACAAGTTTCGACCCTTAGGTTGAATCTAAGAACTTGAAGAGGTGAGCACAATGATGGTAGGCCTTAGACAACGATGAAGGTATATGCAACAGACACTCTAATACTCAAGTAAGTTTGTGAGTAATAATGAGTTTAGAATAGTAGATTTAGAACGTATCTATGTATAAAGGGTGTTCATGTTTATATACATTATAGTGACCATGATAGTTTCGACCATTAGGTGGCATTTACCATGCATTTGTAACTGTTTGGGTGAACTTTAGTGAGCTAGTTATTGTTTTAGTAATGCTCATAAAGGCGAGTGGGCGTTATCATAACTATGTTTTAGTAAGAATAATTCTGGGCGATTACACTTCCCAACCGAGTGAACCGAGTTGTTGGTATGTCGAGCTCGAAGTTAACTGATTTGTTGATATGTCGAGCTTGTATTTATCTTGGCCTTATAACATATAAGTCAAGCTTGGAATTAGTCCATAACAAGTGGGTTCTCACGTACTCTATGAGTTAAATACTCTATCTTACTAAAATCTTTTATTTTTGACAATTTTTAAAACTAAATGCATTGTATTTTGTCATTATTTTATGATTTAATATAACATATTAATGTGTCATATAATCTAATGTGATAATTAATATTTTTTATACAATATTTGTAAGGTGATGTGTTATAAGCTCAAATGGTTCGTAAATCTCTTAACTTTTAATAAGTTTGTTTTTTTCAATGATTTGACTGATGAAAAATTTGTCAATATCATATAAAACATGAAATAATGACAAAATTTAATGAATCTAATTCTAAAAATCCTCGAAAAAAAATAAAAAAAATTGAATAGAATGGAGTATTTACATTGGTGAAAAATCACCCTAAGTAAAATTAACCTTCCATTCCACCTAAGAAAAAAATTGCAAGTAAGGGTGAGAAATATAGTAATATATATTTTGGGTATAAAGGGTGAGAAATATTAAACATTAGCATATTAATTAGTCTACCACTACAAGCAGCAGTAGTAGTAGAATAAGAGATACTCCCAAGTCCATTCACATCTATCGTAACCGACAACCACAGGAGAGTATGGCTTCTACTGGTTGTGGCGGTCACTCTCACAGTCGCAATAGCAATCACAATCGAGGAGGTGTTGCATTCTCATCGCTGTCACTGTCGTTGCTGCTGCTCATTTCTTCAGCTGCGGGAGAGTGCGACAAGGCAGCTGCGATATTCGTGTTCGGGGATTCAAACTCGGACACGGGTGGACTCGCCTCTGGACTCGGTTTCCCAATCAATCTTCCCAATGGCCGCACCTTCTTCCGCAGATCCACCGGCCGCTTGTCCGATGGCCGCCTCCTCATCGACTTCCTCTGTGAGTATACATCACATCTCCGTTGCTTATTTGAAGAACTTGATTTGCGGTTAGTTATGGTTAGCAATGATAATGTGGAGTATTAGTTCGAGAATAGATTTTCCCCCAAAATTGTTGGATCTGGTTTGGAGAGTGAGTGAACGACGAAAGTGGTGTGTGTCGTGTGGTTAGCTGGGAATGGGTTGTCGTTTCGATTGGACAAAAACGAAAAGGTCCATCTCCAAACAAGTAAAGTAAAAAAGGAGATATGATTCCGTTCATCTTCATCTTGGATTAGTAGTAACTTAGATGTGGATCTGACGGTCAGATTTATTTATTTTTAACTTTATTAGTGACCTGAAGTAGGGCCCACGTGTGTGATATCCCGACTCTTGTGTCTCCAAACCGACTCGTCACCCTTCGGGGTCATGCAATCGATTTTCCCAAAATGTCCTTTCTTTACACTTTTTATGGTTCCATTTAAACTTCTTCCTTTTATTAAAAGGGGTGTGTGTGTGTGTGTGTGTGTGTGTGTGTGTGTGTGTGTGCATCTCGTGGTTGAGAAGGTCAACAACAATTCGCTCTAATTTGCATTAGCAAGCGGAAGATAAACAATACTCACTTTTGGTATTTTTTAACATCTCTACTCCCATGTCTTCACGAAGAATTATACTTTTATTTTCAACAATTTTCGGTTTATATTTTATGAGTAATTTCTGTGCCACTGTCTTTCATCCAATAGGAATACAACTAATAGAATATACCAAAATAAAAAATAAAAAAAATACAACTAATAGAAAACAACAATTTGCTGGGATAACAGCAGCTTGCTTTCTCATTGCTCTGAATCGTTATTCTATGAGATACATGAGGATTAGAATATGAGATGAGAATATGCTGAATAAGCACTATAAAATTGTGACCCTACAAGGACTAATGAATCTGTAGAAGATTCATCCATTAAAATATTGCACAAATCCTAACAAATTACCGCAGGAGCTAGTGAGAGGAATTGAGGGGGAGAGAACAAAGGGTGACTCACAGTTTTGTATGCTTATGCGGCATCTTACGTTCTGAATGCATGAAAATTAAACTCATTTTTTAATCAATACAGTGAGATGCCGGGTGAAGCTACATGAAAGTACTAGTGTACAATTTGTTACTATATTATTTTTTGGTACATTTGTTACTAATTATTTTTTATATATATTAGATTAGAACCGATCTTTATTGACAAATGGAGGTTATAACAAGATACTGCCGGTGAAAAATGTGATGATGGTGAACTGGGATGCAAAGATGCAAGTTTCATATTGTATATTCAAGTATCCCTTCAATCTGAATATATATTCTTTCTGACATTTGCAGGCCAAAGTTTGAACATAAGTTTTTTGAACCCATACTTGGACGCATTGTCTGGATCCCCATTCACAAATGGAGCAAACTTTGCAGTAGTAGGGTCCTCTACCCTCCCCAAGTATGTTCCTTTCGCTTTAAGTATACAAGTCATGCAGTTCCGGCATTTCAAAGCTCGTGCCCTTGAACTTGTTACTGCAGGTAGATTTCCGTCACTACTTTATTTCATTAACTTTGAAGTAATGTGATCACTGAAGCAGCAATGTGATCAAGAAAATGAAAAATGATTGACATGTGATAGCAGAAAATTTTTTGAAACATCGCACACGCCTATTATTGACGGAATTTTGTTTTGACATCAAAATTTCATTGAGTTTGAACCTCAGTTAATGTATTAAAATCGCTCTTTTGTGGTTCGAAGAATTAAGAATGGTTCATTTATGCTTTCAGATCAACTTGAGGTATCGTATTATTGCTGTCTGATTGGAGTGTATGATATGCTTGTAAAACCATTTATGTATGAAGTTTGAATTTAAGAACGAATTGATTTCACAACAAACTTACAGGTGCAAGAAACTTGATCAATGATGAAGGCTTCTGGGATGCGCTCTACTTGATTGATATTGGGCAAAACGACCTTGCTGATTCATTTGCCAAAAATATGTCGTATGCGCAAGTGATCAAGAGGATCCCAGCAGTTGTCATTGAAATTGAGAATGCTGTTAAGGTCAGTCTTGTGTTCCTTAAAACTGTGGAGTAAACTTGCTTATTATCCATGAAACTGACTGATTTTCAGTTTCTCTGTTGGTAATGGTGATTTCGGTCTCTAGAAGAGTGCGTAAGCGTGATCATAATGCCAATCCCCTTTGCTCATATGCTGACCAAAAACATAATTCTGCTTTCACTCTTTTATTTCCCTTTCATGAGTTTGTTCTTTGCATCAGGAAATGTTTCTTGCTGTTTATAACTGTCAGAAGTCGATTGGTTCTAGACTTATAACTGCATGTCAGAATGTGATAGATTGATTTTAGTTATAACGGTTAAGAATATTATCATATCTCTGATTTATTTTAAATTGATCTAATGTTTATTTAGTTTGATTACTTCCGATTTATGTTGATTTTATATTTATATTCTGATTCTATTTCTTAGCATAGACACTTCTCATTGTATCACATCATAACTCTGATAATACAATATATTTTCACTGAGTTATATTTCTTGCTTATTCCTTGTTCCTTGTTTATTTTTTATTGATCAATCATGAGTCTTTACATGATATCAGAGTCAATGGCACCCTTCGTGAGCCATCTTTTTCCCTTTCGTTGCTTTAGAGCTTAGGCTCTCCACTTTCCACAAAAACTCTCTTTTTTATTTTCTGTAAAACTCTCTAATATGCCTTTGCTGTTGCTACCTTTTCGACCCTCTAGACTTGTTGTCACATTTGTTGCCTTGGCATAATAGTTGCCTTTGCTGCCTACGCGCAGTCATTGCCTTTGTTGCCTTCAACTTGCCTCTCAATGTTGTCTTTTGCTAGTTATGCGCAGCCTGTTGGTTCCGTCCAGCACTCCTATTTCCGTGCAAACTCTTATTTCCGTACAAGATTCTATGTTGTTGCTTCTGGTTCACCCGACCACTTCCGCTAAACTGTGACAAGCTTAAAGTTCTAGGAGCTTTAGCTCGAGAAAGGGTTTTAAGAATATTATCATATCTCTGATTTATTTTAATTTAATTTAATGTTTATTTAGTTTGATTACTTTCGATTTATGTTGATTTTATATTTATGTTCTAATTCTGTTTCTGTTTCTTAGCATATTTATAGGCACTTCTCATTGTATCCAATTATAATCCTCAATAATACAAAATATTTTTCCTGAATTATATTCTTTGCTTATTCCTTGTTCCTTGTTTATATTTTACTGATCAATCATGGGACTTCACAATAACTGTGTCAGAATCCGATAAGAAAGATAAGAAATTTGTTTGTAGTGTTATTATTTATTTCCATTGACTTATTTGTCCTTAGTTATGATGCCTGGTTTATCATGTGTGTATGCAGAGTTTGTATGATGTAGGTGCCAGGAAGTTTTGGGTTCATAATACCGGGCCCTTGGGCTGTCTTCCTAAAATACTTGCACTGGTGGCTCCTCATCAGAAGAATGATCTGGATTCACTTGGATGTCTTTCTAGTTATAACTCTGCTGCAAGATTGTTTAATGAAGCGTTGAGTCATTTGACTCAGAAACTAAGATCTGAATTGAAGGATGCTACTATAGTCTATGTTGATATTTACGCCATCAAGCATGACCTCATCACAAATGCCACCAAATATGGTATGCCAAACAAGCTTTCTGAATCATGTTTTCCTGACTTCAATCCATTATATATATTATGATGACATAACTTGCATATTCCTCCAATTGGTAAGGAGGGGGCTCGTATCTTAAAAGGATGCGAGTTTGATTCCCCGTTACCGATGTGAAAGCCACTTTGATGGATGATCTGTAAGTATCTTGCTCAAAGAGCCTTGAGACATGTTTTGACCTTGGTGGGATAACCGGTGCCGAACCCACTTACACTTTTATTCACCAAAAAGCAAAAATTGGCATATTTTGATCCATATACTATGATACGATAGTTGTGATGAAGTTATGTAAGTGCATAATTGATTGATTGATTAGGTTTCTCAAATCCGTTGATGGTATGCTGCGGCTATGGGGGCCCTCCTTACAATTTTGACGCTAGGGTGACATGTGGTCAACCTGGCTATCAAGTTTGCGATGAAGGTTCTCGATACGTTAGCTGGGATGGAATCCATCACACTGAGGCAGCAAATACATTGATAGCTTCTAGGATACTTTCCTCCGCTTATTGCACACCACGTACCCCTTTTGATTTCTTCTGCCGTCACTGATTATGGTTGTCATGTTCATGAGTGCAAAGCAGTGAATGCAACATCCATTGATTGCTGTCTTGCCATCTCTGTGGCTCTACAAGAACAGAGTTTGTCGTTTATCCTAAAAAGCTCTGAAATTATGGCCATCCGAATTGGGCTGTAAAACTGGTCCATGTTTGTTGGCCTGGCATTGTTTTATTGTATTTGCCAAAAGTGATGGATGGATGGATGGATGTATGATGATGTATCATGCAAACTATTGATGGGGCATTGAAGAACTGATAAATGCCTTTTTGGATATGCCATGATAATGAATAATTCATGAAAAGTAATCATTTGTTGATCAAGCTTTAATTACATAGAGTGGAGAAATGGATTTCGCCGAAGGATCTAATATAGTTTCTAGTATTTTTATTTGGATGACTATTCAAGTAGTAGGTGCAGTAGCCATTTATTTTTGTTGAAATGTCGATATATGATTGGACAAAAGTATAAAATTTTTTGACGCTATTAATGTTTTCTAATTAAATCCATTTTTTATTTATATTATTATATTTAGTTGTGTGTTGTTATTTCATTAAAAAGGTTTACTTATGTAATGACTATAAATTCTTTTAATAATATTAACATATAATTAGTTAATAATATAATTTTTGTTTTATTTAGTAGAGTTGATTATATGGATTAAAAGAAGTTATGACATTGTAAATTAAATATTTTTAAAAACAAACCGTTAAAATTTATGTAATTTTTAGTCTTGTCTATATATTTTTTTTTAGTATTCTTCTACGTCTACCTATTTGATTATATTCTCTATATGGTATATTATTCTTATTAGAATTTTTACAAGTCTTTCCATGGCGCACGAAAATGAACGAATAAGTTTATTGTAGAGCCGAGAAATGAATGATCATGCATAGTGGAGAGGGACATAGAAATGTTGCCGAAAATCAGAGCTACTTAGATTGATCAAACTCTTTATTCAACGATCACGAAAAACATTTGTTTTTGTCCTCTAACTTAAAGGTCACTATAACAATGATATTTGTAATTTCCTTTTGCGAAGTTTGAGATGAAATAAAATTAGCAAAACTAATTGTCAAAAAAAAAAAAAAAAACTTCATGCCAAATCAGGCTTAAAAAAATGCATTGGATCAAATGTCACAACCCAACAAACCACCTCTCTCTCACTCATCATCAACAGAAATGCTAGTAGTTCAAACCCTATGAACAAGTCTCCTCACCCAAATAATGCTTGTAAAACGCACACACCCAGCCAGATTGCTGATCGACAACCAATAAGAACAGGAAAAATTCTGTGACCACAATTTACATAGATCCAATGTATACAACAAGCTTAATGGTGAAGCATGAAGCTGTAGCAATGGTATTTATGATCATAAAGAAAGATTTAAGTCTAACTGATCACTTGCTTTCTCTTTCTCTTCATGGTTTTCCGGTGCCGGCACCACCGCCATTGCTGCAGGGGTTGCTTCTTTGAAATCCTCTTTCTCAATCACTTCTTTCTCTTTCTCTGAAGGACCTGCTACACGTGGAGTAGTTGTTGAAACAGTATTAGTACTCCTTCTCAATTGATCTCCTCCATAATCAATGAAATCTTGAGGCTGAAACATTGGAGTCCACATCCTCTTTCCCTTGTGATCTTCCTCCTCTCCCTTCTTCTCTGTTTTCTCATTATTATTGAAGAGCATATCGTGTACATTCTTTGTGCTCTTTATCAAGGCGAAGAACTTCTCCATCTTCTGCTCCTCATTCTCTTCTTCATGACTACCTCTCTCTAATTTCCTCTTCCTTCTTTCTCCTTCCATCCTCCTGAGTCCTTCTAAGCTATATATATGTGTGTGTATGTGTGTGTGTGTATATATATATATATATATCTTTCTTAAGGATAAGGAACTAGCTAGCTTCTATTTGTTGTAACACCGACAGAAAATGCATGATACCAAAAAAAAAAAAAAAAAAAA
>QANU01073741.1:412896-474153 GCA_003254905.1 Nissolia schottii | reverse complement strand
GGGGGTAGTCATGAAATATGTTTTAAAACAGGAGTATTTTGGAAATTAGTTCCTGTAGCAGGGGGCAAGAGAGTAATAAACTCTTGTTTGAAAGCGTTAGATAAATTACGCATTATAGATGCATACATATATATACCTTGCATCATCCCATAACGTAATGTTTCCACCTATTATTGAGTCATGGTTGCTTATGACAAATGATGCGGCATACCAACACAATGATCGGTTGGAATAACATTTTTTTTATTTTAATTAGTCCTCTCAAATTCAAATCTTAAGTAAATAAAAGATTGATACTAAAAAAATCATGTCTCTATAAAATCTCAAATGTTTGAACATGATTACCTCCAACTAAAATATCTCCGTGATTTCACCAAAAACAAACAAATGGTGCGGCATCTTGCGGGGATATGGATTCAGTGAAGGGAATACTTTTGGTAGGTCCTACATCATAGATGGAGATGGAGACATGGACCCCATGCCATATATAATGAACAATAATTATCAAAACAAAACAAAATAATTAGTTAATTGATTGTACGCGTATCAACACGATATATCCTCATCAGATTGAAATCATCAGTTCCTGTAATCATTGTAACAATTACTAACATATCATGCGTACGTCAACAAGATCTTTATTATATTTAATAATGTTCGCGCAACTTGCAGTTTAGTATATATCTTGATAGATGTATAGTTGAAGCAACTTGGATTTTTGTAAACAGCAACGAACACTTGTTATTGTGTTAGCTGACAAACTCAATTCTAAGTGCGAGTAAACCAAGCCAATCCCCATGATTAATAGAAGTGCTTTGTAATTAATTAGAGGTGGGAATTATTGGTATAAAGATGAGGAGAGAGGACCATACTTGTATGGTATACTTCAATAGGGGGAATGGAATCAGATTTATACACGCAGTCCATGATGTAGGATTGGGTGTGTGCAAAGCAACCTCGTCATGGTTGCTGATCCATGTTGCATCTCTCCTTCTCATGAAACACAAGAAAGAAAGGAATACTTCGAGTTAGAACAAAGCCGTAGAGATTCTCATTCTCTTGTTAATGTGTGTGTGTATATATATGTTCAGTTTTTTTTATGACCAACTGACTATTGCGTTTTTTAAAATTAATCTTCGATGGAAGAGATTTATTAATTGGACATTCTTTCTCAGAATCAATGTGCGACCCCTTGGAGAAGATTAATAGAGAATTGTAGAAGGAGAACATTTGGGTAAGACAAAAACCATAGGTAGAGTGCTTTTTCTAGGGATGAAGATTAATCCCGTGTTTTTTCTAGAAATCAAACCGAGATCCTCCTCTTGGGGTCGTAAGATCCACTACGCCAACATCGTTGTTGGTCCTCTCCTTCCTTCGACCTTAATTAACTAATTACAAGAATATATAAATGCACGTCAAGGTCAATAATGATTGTAGTACCTGTTGTTCTTTGAAAATAACTTGTTACAAAGCCTTTGGTAATCCTTAGGAGGCAAGTAAAAACATCAAATAAAACAACACCACCACAATAAGGAGTTATGGGAAGAAACAAGAGAGGGAAGTGTCTTAGTCCTCTACCCAACGAACACCATGCTTAGCCCACAGGTAGTATGCTCCCACTGGACCTCGACCCCCCAACTCATAAAGCTCCAGTGACATATTGTCTCTGTCCATCTCATTCATAATTGGAGTTAGAATGTTCCACGCAGCTGCCAGCTCATCGCTTCTCATAAAAAGATGGTTATCCCCATCGATTACATCAAGCAGAAGATGCTCGTATGAATCCGGCACCTCCATGTTGTACCTTATAACATTAAAATGTAACAAACGATATGAAAACTAAATAGTAATGCTTCATTTAGTATGCAGTAGTATTTGTATGAAGATTTAGTAAGTCAATATAAAATTATTCGGTTGTTTATACTAGCATGGTTAGCATCATTTGGTCAATTCAAATAGCAACAAACATAATCAACACACTCTACTTCGGTCATGTAGCATCAGGTTGAATATGTTCTTAACTACTTACAAAATGACATTTCAGCTTCGAATGTTGAGGAGGACTCAACACTAACTATGAAACGTCATTCTGCAAGTGGTCAATGCACATTCAATCTCGTGCTTCATAATTACATGAGAACTTTTTCATATATTCCAACATTTTAAGTGCTTACTTGTCCTTGTAAAGCAAGTTTAATTCTGATGAGTCCAATTGTAACCCCAATCCTGGAACCTTATTGTTAACTTTCACCAGAATAGCTTCATCAGGAACGTCACGAAGAATGAGCTCATTTGTGGCACGGTCAATATTATGACCGATGCACTCGTGATAAACATTTCCCGGGACATGACGAAATTGAATCCGTATCTCCATCCTGCATCATAATAATACCTGACCTGGGTGAGCAAATAAACACCTTTGAATGATATGATATTTATTAGGAGTATAAATAGGTATATAGTTTCGTTGGTAGAAGGGAAGTGAATTGTGTAATCTTAGGAGTCATTTCACTATCTTCTCTCAGAAATCTTAATCTTTTCTTTCAATTGAGCTTAGCTCATTCTCAGTCACACGGATGCATTTGGTAGGAATTGTTGCCGGGAGAACGTATCCATAAGCTACTTTTAGATCTCCAATATTTGAGCTCAGTGTATAAGTTAAACCTAGGCCAGTAAAGGAACAAGACAGGAAGGAAACTTAGTGTACACAGCATTTTCCCATACTGACCTTGAAATAATGACAAAACATCTTCCCACAGTCCTTTCTTTTTCCCTCTTTTTTAACCAGTTTTTATAGAATAAATGCCAGAAATCTCATTTATTACAACCTGAATACACTCCCCGGCTAGAACCTGAACTCATTGTGACAAGAATAAATTGAAACAAATGTGTCATGCTGTGGAATCTGAACATCTAACAAAGGAAAGGTAAATATTTTTACTGGTGGTTGATAAGTCCCAAGCCTGTTTTAACCAAAAATGGCACGCCATCCCATCGTGCATTGTCAATGTACAGTGCAGCAGCAAAATAAGTAGGTGCCAGACCATTTAAGCAAACATCGACTTTGTCTCTGCTACTTGCTTTATACTGGCCAAGAATAACGTCTCTAGGCTCTAATTTGCGAATTGACCTCAGAACCTTGACCTGAAAAGAAACTGGTCACTAACACATTTAGGTATGTTATATAGGGTGCTTATAATCTATAAATTTACCTTTTCATTTCGAACATCATCTCCATCAAGGCTTATTGGTGGTTCCATGGCCAGCAAAGCAATTGTTTGAAGCACATGACTGTGAACAATGTCACGGATAATCCCATAGTCACCAAAATACCTGAATTGGTAATAATGGACTAAGCTGATACCATCTCATAAACAACTACTCGTGGGGGAAAAACTCTTAATATATATACAGTAAATGACGCTGAGGCATTGATTATATCTACTCAGATGGTAATACAACCACTATGATCACCTTCCTGGCTGCACCACCAAGTCCTCCGATAAAATGACCTGCATTAGTTTAATTAGATAATCTGATTAGAAACAGTAAATTGCAGAAGAGAACTGTGGACTTTCATTAAAGTCATGAAAATAAGATACGCTAATCAGATTAGACAAGGGGGCTGACCTGTATATTGTGTATGTAGGTACGGCTCCAGAGTGGCTCAAAGACTAGATTTGCAAACCTTAAAACTGTGAGATTTTCAATGAGATTCCTTCCTAGAAGATGATCAATCCTGGTAACGGACATCAATCATCAATTTATTTAGCAATATTTCTGTGTGTGCATGATCTAATGGTTGAGAAGGGGGAAGGAAGATATAAACACCTGTATATTTGCTTTTCCTCAAACTTCGAAAGAAGAGATTGTGTCAGCCTATGGGAAGAGAGTGCATCGAAGCCAAATGGCTTCTCAGTTATCATGCGATTCCATCCCCTTTGGGTCTGAGCACTGCTAGCAAGACAAGATGCAACATCCAAAAGTGCTTCTTGTGGTACAGAAAGGTAGAATATCCTGTTGGCTTTGGATCTTCCCTGAGGTAGATAATAAGCTGTAATAGAATCAAATATCAAAGGGCATACAGCTTATAAAGCAAAGTTTGTTGGAAACCATTTGAGAAGAGTATAACTTCCATAGATGCCGGAGAAATTTGTTCAAAGTTACCTCGATCTGCTCCATTCGAGCATTCAGCATGGACATCCCATGTTTGTTGTCATAGCCTCCATTAATGTAGTATGTTCTATTTAGGAATTGATCCATTTTGTCACCACAATTCTGTCTGAAAGTTTTTGTATTTCACATTAACTGAAAAGTTAGAATATCATATAATATTGACTGAGCAGTAAGAACAGGACAAAAGATGAATGAGATTGAACATTACTCTTTCATTATCAAGCCACAAAGACTAATTTAAGTGAAACTTTGGAATCGAGTATCAAATAAATGTTTACATGTAAAAATCAAATTCCCGGAGAGTTTATCTGCTATAGGTTGGGAGTAAATTTTCACAAGTCATGAGCAAGCATGCAATTTCCCAAGTTGCAATACATAAGATCCATTACAGAAGAATTTATAAATGATAAAGAACAGGCCATATAAAGTAATGATTTGAGAAGTGACAAGGAAATCATACTGATGATCAACGCGGCATGTTAATGTTGAAGCTATAAAGGTTCGCAAGTCCTCATCATTCATGTTCTTCCTTGAATACCCAAAAACTCCTACATCCTGCAGACATGGGAACACAAATTTAATATTTTTAAAAAAAATAAAGAAAGTAAGGATTTACTGAGAAGTGACCTGGCTCTTTATGTATTCTAATTTCTTTATTAAAGTAAAAAATATAACTTGCAACATTATGTATTCACAAGAATCACAACAATGAATTTTGAGGGGGCAAAGAAAGAACAAAGCTAAAAACTAGTTTAAGACTTAAGTAAAAATGCTCGTTATGAGGATGATACTGTCCAATGTACAGTAAGACACATGGTTATCAAACTCGAGAGTTTACCGATTTTGTTAAAGTTCACTTACACTCGTACGAGTTTACCAATAAAAACATGAACTCGTTTTATGTAATAGAATTCCTAGAGCTTATGAGTTAGCTCGAGAGTTTAACAACCCTGGTAAGAAATTTTTATCAAGCATCAACATAGGGGATAATTAATGAACAAAGGCTGCATTAGAAATTTAGAGAACAAAAGCTGGAAAAACTGTCCAACAAAAGCTCTTGTATTGTACCTCAGGAAGAAAGCCACTGTAGTAGAGAGCAAATAGAGCTGGAAAAATCTTACTCCTTGCCAGCTCACCAGTGGCTCCTATGACAGCAATGCAAAGGGAGGGTTCTCTACTACTACTAACATCCATGGGAGAGCTTGAAGAACTTGTTTGCACCAAAGATGGAGACTCCATAGGACTACTGACCTTGTCTGAGACAAAAAAAAAAAAAAAAAAAAACCTGAACAAAATTTATTTTCGACATAATCACCCCCACAATCAGTGCAAAATTAATAAGTCAGAATCATTTTTGGGAAGTTTATAGACCCTAACTGACCATCAGGAACTCGAACACTCGAGGATGAATGAGAAATCGATCCCTTATCATCTGAAAAACCCGTTCCCAGATTGTTCTTGAATTGATTTCTATCCTGACTCGCTGACCTCTTAGAAAGCTTTGTTGTTGGTTGAAAGTTGAGCCTCTCCAATATCCACAGCTTCAAACCACGAAATCTTCGACACAAGCTACCACCATCACTTGTAACTGAATTATGAAAGCTGTATGGTCCAACCTGCAGCAACAACAACTACAAAATTCACTCCACTTTACACACTTACTTTACCCGTGTTATCATTGTTTTCCACACAAGCTAATAATAATATAATAATATTCTGGGAATTTTTTCTGTTTCCAATTTAACTAGTAGTGCTTTTCTGGCAAGAATTTTTATCCAATATTTCTTAGGGGAAAAAATAAAATAAATTAAGTTCATTACTCAACGGCAAAACTAACTGAACTCACCGTGATTCGGTGACCATTGGAGCAAAGGTGGACTGGGATCGGTCTTGAAAACGAAGATTCAGAAAACGCTACTGAGGTTGAAGAAAGAGAAATTGACATTCCTGCGAATTTTTTCGATCTCTGTTTCAACTCTACGCTGTTTCTCTGACATGTCCGTAATGAGATGGAGGCCGGTTGCAAGAGAGAGTTCCCTGGTTCCGGATGCAGCAGACAGTCTCTCTCTCCTAAAGCAATGTGGGCTTATTGGGCCAGACTTATCAAATTTGGGCCCATGGCCCAAATTTCAAGCAAGTAGGTTTTCGGAGCCCGTAACTGAATATGCTTATCTGGCTCGGTAGATAGGGTACATATAAATTGCAATCAAAGCATGCACGAAGATGACTTGGGAGCAGCTGCCATTGAACATACTTATCAACCCCTTATAAAAAAAATTATTCGTCATAATATAATAAAATAATAATAATAATAATAATAGCTTTCAGCCACCTACCAAGCCTTAGCTGCACAGATAAGAAAATCTTTTACATGATCTTTAGCGTAAAACGTTATAAAGCCTGAGTTTTATTTCGTGAGTGTGGTAGAATTCTGAGAGGAATAGAACTTGACACAGGGAATATTTGTCAGGATTATATAAATCCTGTCATTCTCTTTACATGTTTTTCTAACTTTTAGTTGAAAAGCTACTAACACGAGACTCGGATTTTGTTAGCCACAATGGTGATTTCATCAAGTTTATAAAAATTAAAAAAATGACGATTTCATCAATATGACATTTTGCTGAAAATTATTAATGACTTTATTACTAACTCATGATGATTGTCCTTTTTTTTAAAAAGTAATATAAGTACGTAGAACTTCTTTTGTTGAATAAAAACTAGTTTTATGGATGGAGTAAATCTTTTTAATGTGAAAATTTTACTTGAAATTGCCATGTAATGTACTTTTTATTATTGATTTTTTTTGTGGGGTCCATGCTAGGGCCATTATCTTAATCTATGATAAAAATATACACAAAGAAAGTCATGATCTACTTCCTTTAAGATGGTTTAAATGATTATAACTTGTGAGAATATGTCATGGGAACCATCTTATAGTGTTGCGGGTACGACATTATACTGTTGCTATATTTGATAAAAGAAAAAAGATATGACTTCCACTTTAAAGAATAATCAAAATTAGCAATGTTTTTCTATATTCTTATTCTTAATTGTGTGATGATGGAACATCCTTCGAGGTGTTTGTGAAGCATTAACCAAGAAAAGAAAGAAAGAATCCTTAATTGCTTTCCCGACTCACCTGTTTTCTTCACTTTGTTTTCACCTTTTAATGCTTGAACAAAATAAGCTCCATGAATTTTAATTTTAAAGACATTGGTTAAGAAAGTAAAAAAAATAAAATTTAAAGTTATGCAGTAGTATTAGAAATTAACATAATTCACTTTTTAGTAAAATATTATTTTTTTAACAAATGTCTTAAAGATACTAGTTAACTTTTTTTTTAATTTTAATTATGAAGATTAATTTAAATCATATTTATCATAATAAGTTTTTGACGTAAAAGTGTGAACTGAGTTTTCTATTGAAATCAAACTGAGCTAAATAAAGTTAAAATAATATAATGATTCCATAAACAACGTGGAAGGCAAAGAGCGATGAACCAATAATTATTATTATTAATAAATATTATCATGCATCAAAGAAAGTTTGATGCCACAACATTATAAGGTTGATCCCATGCCATGCATGCCCAATTTTAATAATGCAATATAAAGCTATTAATTATTAATATTATTATTGTTAAAAGAAAAAATATTACTTATATTTATTTTAGATAAAACATTGTGTTAAGTTACATATCATTCATTATTAAATAAAATCTCAAATAAAGTACGAATTTTATAAAAAAAATTATCTAATAATAATTGAGAAGTGAATCAATGCGGTGTTTCATTAAAAATAAAAATGATTCATGTAAATCAACTTTTGCTAAAGAAAAGAAATACAAGTTGATATGCAAATGGCAACGTTGTTAGTAGTTGTATGAAGGTGACATTGAGGACCCACGTTATAATTTTGGCATTTATATTTCTATTTGTGCTGCATTTCTTCTGCTTCTCTCTCTCTCTCTCTCTCGCTCTGTGTTAATCTAATCGGAATCTTCACCAGTTAAATAAATTCAACAACTTTATTTTATTTTATTACTCTAGGGGAAAAGTTAAGGCGGAAGGGAAGAGAAGACCCCTAACCCTTTGAGTAGATAAGGCTGGTCGGGTCGGTGTGTCTTCTCTTAGATTGAAGATTAATTCTAATTCTTGGTGAGGAACAAACCCCCCTCTCTCTCTCTCAATCAAGTTTCAATTTTTTCTTGTTTGTTCCTCAATTATCATCAGAACACACGTTTAATCTTAATTGTGCTGTATTCTGGTTCGATGTTACAATTTCTAATTTCTGGGTCTTTGATAATTTTGGGGGGCGTGTTAATTTTAATTTCTAATGGGTTTAGGGTGGTTTTGAGTTATACTTAGGGAATAATTCAATTACCCTTTGCTGCTGCATCACTCTTTAAACTGGTTTATGTGCTAACTGTGAATGGAATCTTAGATTTGTTGTTTGATTATGACAGCACCCAATTCTTATGCTTCCAGCTTTACTTCTGCCAATTTTGTTTAGGTTCTATCCTATGAGACGGTTTGCTCTGCCTATCTGATTTTCATGTAAAGCCATGAAATTTTCCAAAGTTGACTTATTTTCTAATACTTTTATGCAATTCATCAACAATAATAACAGCAATGATGTCTGAATTATCTGCTCAACCAAAGTGTGGTAGATGTTTCTCCTTCATGGTTGAGGGCTCATCATTTTTCCAGGGGGGATGATTAGGCAATTTGATTATAATTTATTTGGATAAGGTTCATCATAAAGGAATTAGTTTTATTTTATTTATTTTATTTTTTTATTTTCTGAACCTTTTATTTAAAGTTGCTCATCATTTAATGCAGGTATTTGTAAAAATAGTCTCAAGTTTGAAGCTCTAAATATTACCAGCTTTACTATCATCGGAAAATGGGGTCTGAAGGTCCTTCGACACCAATAACAACAGTTCATGTGACTGGATTTAAGAGGTTCCATGGGGTTTCAGAGAATCCAACGGAAACAATCGTCAATAATTTGACAGAGTATATGAAGAAGAAGGGTTTGCCAAAAGATTTAGTTATTGGGAGCTGCAGCATTCTTGAGACTGCAGGTCAAGGAGCACTTGTTCCGTTGTACCAGAGATTGCAATCTTCCGTTAGTCCCAAGGACTCGGAATCTTCGAATTCCAACAGACTTATTTGGGTGAGTTGCACAGATTATTTTGACACAGCTTCACAGTTTTAAGATTGTTAGTTGTTATATGATCATCCTTAAATACTGATCATTTTTCTAATCAGATAGCACTCCACTAATTTCCTGTTGAACCTCGATATATTACGTTATGCTTGCTGAATAATCTTCCAATCAGTAAAAAATGTCGCATGGAGAAATAAATATGACCCAAGAAAACAGCTCAATACAGGAATGACTGTTTGGTCCTATTCCTTGTTCCTGTATGTACTAATCAAAGTGTGATTCCCGCCTGTGAAGATCATATAAAGTTAACTGTGATTTTAGCTCCATGAACTCTGATTTTAAGTTGATTGCATAGAGCTAGAACGAAACTTATATTGGAATTTCTTTCTTAGTGCTTCTACAAGTTAATTCAAAGAATGAACTAAAAAGGACAGCTGTGAAAGGTTGAGTATCTGAATAATTAAAGGGTAGCCAGTAGACTTGGACTTTTGGCTTCAATTGAAGTCAGCTATATTAAATCATTCATTAGTTATTTGATTATATTTGCATTTCTCCTTCTATGCAAGTTACATTCTGGCTGTTTCTAATTTATGTTTATTCAGGTGCATTTTGGGGTTAACAGTGGTGCAATGCGATTTGCTATAGAGAAACAAGCTTTCAATGAGGCTCATTTCCGTTGCCCTGATGAGATGGGATGGAAGCCCCAGGTTAGATTGGACTAGTGGATTCATTTGAAACTTGCTTTTTAACTGATGTCCAAGGAGCATGCTTTCATTCACTGAAATTACCATAATTCGTATGTTGCAGAAAATCCCCATTGTTCCTTCAGATGGTGAAATTTCACGAACACGTGAGGTAATGTTGGACCCTTATTTTTCACTTACAGTCAATTTCTGAACTAATGTCTAATATTGGGCCTGGTGTTTATTCCTACTATAATAATGTTTAGTGTTTTCGCATAGAAGAACATTTCCTAATTCTTGCAGCTAACTACTTAAGCCATAGCCAATTTCCCTTATGCTATTCTCTGTATCATTTAAAAGGCTTTTCAATTTGTTTATGGGGCCAAAGCATATTGAATTTTATAGCTCTTTATTCATTGAAACTCGAAAGTAAGGAGGTATATAGGAATTTTGTTTTATCTGGCTGTACCTCTGGATGGAGGCGCACACAGGTAGAAACTCTCATGGTTCTGCTTAATGTTGAGAATTTTTTTTCTTTTTCTTTTTTGGTCTTAAATTGTGCAGACTGCACTTCCTGTTGTGGAGATCTCCCAGGCCATGGCAAAGAAGGGATTTGATGTTATGGTATCAGATGATGCAGGCAGGTTTGTGTGCAATTACGTTTACTACCATTCACTCCGATTCGCCGAGCAGAATGGGATGAAATCCCTGTTTGTGCACGTGCCACTCTTCTTGACTATAAATGAAGAGACTCAAATGGAATTCGTTGCTTCCTTGTTAGAGGTACTTGCTTCCATAAGTTAGTATCATCCAGAGTTCCACACAGACCCTCAAAATTGGGAGCTGGTATAATTGTTCTTCTGGTGTTGGCACTTGGCATGCTTGTGAAAGTGGATCAATGTTTCTTGAATGAAATATTTATAATAAAAATATTGTATTTAAATGAAAATGTTGTATCGGTAAATGTATCTGTTTGAATGTTCTATAGCACATTTGACATCTTCAGTGTTCACCTTGTGAATAAATGTTTTCTGTTGGATGCTCAATATGTTGCTGAATAACTGGCCTGATAAAAACAATTTATGGGGTTGAGATTTGCCATTCATTCTCAACATTTAGAAGTTACCATTGAGCATGATATCCAAGGGAGAAATCATGATTTAGCCAATCAAAATAATTGTTAAGATCTAATTCCATGCCCAACTCCTGATGCCACACCAAAAATGGGTCACCGGATTACAACGTTTCTGTTGCAAATCGGGCAGAGCATAATTTACAACGTGTCACCCCATGATATACAATGACTATCATGGATATTTAATGTGTTTGATATCATGACATTTCACATTCAAATTTGAGAGCCTCAACTCAAAAGGATACAGGATACCTATGATCTTGACTGAAAAAATTAAAAAAAAAAATTGTTTAATCACAAATTCTCTCAAATTTTTAAACCTTTGCACGGAAAACACCGCCAATACACTACATTCGAATTACTAACCGATTGGCACATTCAATTCCGAAGCCATAATACAAGGCAGTAGCAGCGAGGGAGAGTACAGCGCAAGACATCAGGCTGGGAGTGATGAAGATCCTTATTGGATGAGGAGCAACTAGCCATTGGCATAATTCACACTATTTAGAGGATATATGGAAACAAACAATACTTTAGATGATTGATCGACTGAAGAGTGATAGAATTGGCGACAACACTCTTGTGAATACCTATATATTTATAAGGAGGCAAAACCGCCCTATTGTGTGATAGTTTATCTCTTAGAAAGGCTTTTTGGTTATCATAATTAACTAACTTTATCTTCCATTTGTTTTACTCTATCTGTTTTGGAAGATATAAAAATCAATATCTCTTTTTAATTTTAAACTGACTCTTCTTTTTTTATAATAAGTTTAAACTGACTCGATCTATTTAGAAGTAGCGTAACAAGGCAAACTCACCAGTCAATCACATTTAAAAAGGTCAGAGTCTTCATCATAAATGGGCAATTTAATTACAGAAGAAAAAACAAAAGTTTCCTTCTGAAAGTTTTTGAGCACGATGTCCAAGTTTAGCCAATCCCATTGGAATTGAGACCCAAAAAGTTCTCAAAAAAACTAACGGAACTGATTTTGGTCCAAAGGTTAAAGTTTGTGGTAGTCAAATCATGTAGTCAACCACCGGGTGCGCCTCATAAAAATTTAAATTTAAATTATTATCTTATCGTACATTACTTTACAATGGATTTAATCAAATTTAATTTTATTCAGTCATTATTTTTTAATTCTGTATTTAGCTTAAAAATAAGCACTACGCATTGTAATCAATATACATAACATTTAATAATATTTTTTTAAGTTATTCTTTCTCTTTTATCATTCACCCACAATGTTAACATTAAATAAATAAGCGTGTTATTTATATTTATTTATGTAAAATATATTGTGTCGATAATAAATATATGTGTTGTCTTGATATGATATCTCATGAAGACAAATAACATATTGAGCCTAGGTTTTCATCGGTAAATGTATCTGTTTGAATGTTCAAGAACATTTGACATCTTCACTGTTCACCTTGTGAATAAATTTCATTTTCTTCGGTGCTCACTAAGGTCTCTTTGATACATCATATTCAATAAGATTTGATCGTATTAGGTATGATAGTATTAAGATTTGATAGTATAGTATAAAAAATATATTGTATAAATTTATATGTTGTCTTGTGTTTGGTGCGTTTCATATAATTATATAACTTTATTCTATTTAATCTTCGTAGTACCAATTCATAATTAATTCTAAAACAAAAAGTAAATAAAAATACAAACCTTTTTTGAAGCATAATCTCTTGTGATCATTTGAAAAAATAAACGTTCAGATAAACTTAGAATAATATTCAACATTTCCCAAACAAATTATTATAAAATACGCAAACATTTTCACCATTATAAAAAAAGGTTTATTATAGAGCTTAAAAAATAAATGATTCATAGCAAAGTTCTCAAATTTCGCATAAACTCAAATCAAGAAAAAAAAATTATTTTTCTTTAAAAATGGATTTTTATTTCTTTGAGTCAAATTGATAACTAGAAAAGAAAATGAACATGATGTTTGCGAGTAACTTTGAATTGATGTGCAGAATTTTCACTTCTATGTACTTTGAATTATTAAAAGGTATTGAATTTGAAGGAGAGAGGCAATAACCAGGATAATACAACGATGACACTAACGATTATACAATGATAAAAAAAAATGAACGAGGGGATAAGTTAGAATAATTTAAGATAGAGTGAAAAAAATAATACTATCAAGTCTAATCAGGCCTTATAAGACATGAAAAGTTAATACGACAATCATAGGATAAAAATGAATAAAATCGTATAAGGTTATACTATTATATTTCACATCAAACATATGATAAAAATTAATTTTATAGTATTAATTAATATTATCATGTCTTATATAACGTAACAGATAGACCTAAATGTTTCTACCAGATGCTCAATATATTGTTGTAGCCACAAATTGGCCCTATCAATCTATTTATGGGTTGAGTTTTACCATTCATATCCCAACATTTAGAAGTTTCGTGATTTAGCCAAACACAATAATTGGAATTAAGATGTTCAGTTTCAATTCTAGGTTTTAAGTTGATGCTCAATTCTTGATGTCAAATCCAAAATAGGTCACCAGATTACTATGTGTCACCAGATTACTATGTTTCAGTTGCAAATCGGGCGGAGCATAGTTTATAATGGGCTATTCCATTTTCTTTAGATAAGTAAACTTTTATCATTGAAAGCATCTCTCGTAGCGGGCAAAAAATGTTCACGTAGGTATTTGTAACTCAGTGATAAGGGTATAGAAAACTCGATTTGGCCCACTAACCTGAATTGACCAGAAGTATTCAGCTCAAAGATAATTGGGTCTATTGGGGTTTAGGGTAGGGTTTGGGTCTTTAAAATTGACTTAGTCCAAATATAGGGTCAGGTTCAGGTAAAGGCAAATCCGGCCCAACCCAGCCCTTGTGCACCCCTAAATTATTAGCTAACTTCATATCTTTTGCATATGTTTTTACTAATGGATTTCAATCACAAGGAGTGAGTTCACAACAAGATGTCATGAACATAGATTGATTGCAGATGAATGTTGGTTGCCTTCTTTTGGAATAGAAAGGCTAAAAGTCATATTATGGTGCAATATTTTTTGGATAATCTATTGTAGTTAAACCATATGTCTATTTTGGTGTGTAGAAACCTAGCACATGAAGTATGTATTGCTGTAATTTTCTTAGTTTATGGGGTGGGAATAAGTGAGGCCAGACCCTTAACAGGCTGAGTCTGTGACATTAATTTTTAACCTGAGCTTGCTTATTGCTTGTTAAAGGCTATTTTTTTTTATCTAACCTGACTTGTTTGAGAACCGTGGCATAGCCTGCAGCTTGGTAGGCTAGCCTTTTTTTTTTCTTTTTCTTAAAACCAAAAAACTTATTTTCTAACAAAATAGGAAATGATACTGTTCATCTTGTCTAACAACAAAATATTACAAAAAGAAAAATTAAATTTGGGGGTTAGCACAACACAGTAGTTATGTATTAAAAAAATGTTAATTTATATTATTATGTGACTTAGTGGTCATATTATATTTTTGTAAGTAAAGTATCTTGGGTTCAACTTTTGTATAACCTAACTTTAATTTTTTTTAAATGAAATATGTATATTTTTTATAATCAATTCAGTTTGACAGACGAAGAGAACAATTTGAACCTAACCTATTTAATTAAACAGACTTTTAAAAAGACTTAAAAAGATTTATGCCTAACCTTTTATTTCACAGGTCTTAATAGACCGTCGGACCTATTCCCACCCTTAGGACCATTTAAACCACAACATTCTCTGGCACAACATCCCTTTAACAGGCAATCATATCCATAATTTTACGACACAACCCCATGATATCCCAATTACTATCATTGATATTTAATGTGTTTAATATCATGACATTTCACATTCAAATTTGAGAGCATCAACTCAAAAGGATATAGGATACCTATGATCTTGACTGAAAAAATTAAAAAAATCAAATTGTTTAATCATAAATTCTAAGGCCTAAATAAACCTCTCAAATGTTTAATAAACCTTTGCACGGAAAACTACACTAATACACTACATTCGAATTACTAGCTGATTGGCACATCCAATTCCGAAGGCAAGTAACATGCGTCCAACAATAAGAACGGAGCCATAATTCAAGGCAGCAGCTGCACCGGCGAGGAAGAATACAGCGCAAGACATCACTTTCAGACTACGCCTCCCAAGCAGTGGAGCTACGGCGTACGCTGCCCCGAACGATGCCGCAGGAGCCGCCGCGTACACCGTCATTGACGAGACCCCACCTATTGGAGAAAAAGTCATCTAGTGTCTTAGAATTAACTGATTAAATATGATACGAGTAACACTAATATTATTGCAAAAGGATAATGTACGTACCTGAGATGCCGAGGTCAAAGCCAAAGAATAAGCCTGAAAAGGTAGCGACAAAGCCTAAGCAAGTGATGAAGAAGACAAACTTTCCCTTATTGGATGAGGAGCGATTAGCCATTGCCATTGCCATAATTCACACTATTTAGAAGATATATGGAAGCAACAAAACTTTTGATGATTGATCGGGTGAAGAGCGATAGAATTGGCGACAACACTCTTGTGAATAGGTTATAGGTATATTTATAAGGAGGCAAAACTGCCCTATTGTGTGAAGGAATTGTGGATAGTTTATCTCTTAAAGAGGGCGTTTTGGTTATCATAATTAACTAACTTTATCTTCCATTTGTTTTACGTTATTCTATGATTGGTTATCTTTTATTCACACGGAAGTAATTGAGTCGTGCTATACGTTTCTAAATTTTGTATTTAGCCTAAAAATAAGGCGCTTCTCATTATAACCACAAAACATAACATTTAATAATATTTTCTAAATAAAGAGTTGTATTATTTATATTTATTTATGGTGTGGAGTACAATGTCAATAATAGATAAGTTAGTGCTAGGGGTGTGTAGGAGCCGGGTTGAACCGGGTTTTCCTTTATCCGAACCCAACTTTATATTTGGACCGGGCCAATTTTGAAGACTCAAACCCGACCTTAGACCTGAATAGACCCAATTATCTTTGGGTCGAGTTAAAATCCGAGTTTGAACCGGGCCTAAAACGAGTCAATGCTATCTCAAACCAAAAAATAAAAAATGACATCCATCAAAAAATGAAATTGAAAAAATTCCAAACCAACTATTTCATTTCTCATTTTGCTTCCTATTTGAATAAGCATCATAATTCCTAACTAAACACCCATTAATTTCAAACACAACAACAAAATGGCATAAAATTTCTAATCTTAGCATTCTCATTCAAACTTTCATAGTTTTAGTGCACAACACACAAAAACAAAAATAATGGGTACACTCATTAAGATACATCAACTAAGAAAATTGCAGCAATATATACTTCATGTGCTAGGTTTCTACACACCAAAATAAACTTATGATTTAACTACAATAGATTATCCAAAAAATGTTGCACCATAATATGACTTTTATTTTTCTATTCCAAAAGAAGACAACAAACATCCATTTGCAATCTATCTATGTTCATAACATCCTGTTGTGAACTCGTTCCTTGTGATTGAAATGCATTAGTAGAAACACATGCAAAATATATCAAGTTAGCTAATAATTTAGGGGGTGTACATGGGTTGGGTTGGGCCAACTTTGCCTTTACCTGAACCCGACCCTATATTTAAACCGGACAAATTTTAAAGACCAAAACTTGACCCTAAATCTGAATAGACTCAATCATCTTTGAGCCGAATACTTCGGGTCGATCTAAGTTAGAGAGCCGGACCGAGTTTTGTACACTCCAAGTTAGTGCTATATGGAGCTCACATGCCGCCATGTGAGTATCAACATAATAGTAATACACTCTATCTCCATCACGTGATACTATTTCTTGTCATAGCAAATTAATACTCTCACTCCCACATAAAATGAATATCAACATTACTAACAATATGTATCAATATATTATAAATGTATCAAAATGATAAAAAAAAAAAAAAATTTCAATCAAGTGAGACCCTCCCTCTCTCTCTCTCTCTCTCCTCTTTTCTCTCATTCTATCCTCAAACTCAGTTTTATATCAACATATCATAGCTCCTGACAAACACGTGTGATTTGCAGTTACAACCGGAATTCCTGTCTTAAGGCACAAAACTAGTGGAACAGTAGGTGTCTCCAAGGTTCCGGAGGCATTCCAGCAAAACGTGATCTCCGAATCATTGGTCTTTTTCCCTGCGTGTGGAGCAGCAGGATGCAGGTCCACCCCATATAGACAGTGTGATGTTGACGCATGGAACAGAGTCACTGCAAGCAAGCTTCTCACGTCGTAAGTGCCTTTTGTGTTGGGAGTACATGACATTGCATATCAAAATTCCTGAGCTCTGGTTGAAGAACAAGAAGGACCACTCGCACTCCTTTGACTTTTAGGTGCAGTGGTAGTATTGGTCTATGATTATTGGGTTGCGCACCGTGTCCATGTCACTGTTATTGAAGGTTACGCCGAATACCGCTCCTTTCCCACCGGGCCATGTTTTTATCCGAACTCCATTGTCGGAGTGCTTGATCAATGAGTCCGTAACTGTTATGTTTGAAACACATGCTCCTGAATTGTCACTCCCAATGCTGCACAAAACCACACAAACGAATTTCAATATTACACGGTGATTTTAATAAATACTTACAAGTTAAGAAAACAATCAATTTGCATGTACTTAAAAAAATAATTATATGTTTAGATTAAATTACTTTTTAATACTCTTTTCGTCCATTTTTAGTGGTCCTTTTTTTTTGATCTTTTTTTAGATTCATTAATAATTCAATGCGTTTGTGTTTAAATGTAATTAATATAATATTAGAAAGCTCCTAATAAATAGAGGTATAGTTGAAAAGACAATAATTAATCATTCTTCTAATTACATGACAATTAACTTTGGACAAATTTTTGGATAAAAAATGATATATAAGAGTGGATGGAGAGAGTAATTTGTTGTACTTGAATTTAAGTGTTAGCTTACAAATTTTACATTAGTTGATGATAAATAAGTGAAAATGCGAGGTCTCATAAATTCATTGCTTTAAAATTTTTGTGTCAAGGTGTAATGCTTGACCCTCTTATATGATTTTTCACGTTAAGGTAATCTCATTGAGTTTTGGATTCACCTCCAAAATAGATAAATAAATATTTTAAAACAGAAAAACAAACATTACACAACAAAAAAATAATTATCACCAAACATTTTTGTTTGCCCGTGTATGCGCGTGTTTAATATTGTTCATTTATTGTGTTTGATAATGTTTATTTTTCTCTTTTATAATGTTTGTAAGGTGTATAAATAATATTTTTTTTAATATATATTTGTAGTATTTTATTTCAATAGTCAAATATACGTACGCACCTTATTCCATGACTTGGACCGCAAGTTATATTGTTTATGTAAACATTATTAGTAGAGGCAGTTCCAATTGACACGCAATCATCACCTGCACAAATGAACGTGGACAACATTAACAAACAGGCACAATTTAGGACTACTGAGACAACAACCAAACAAAAACTAGTGGGAGAATGAATTAGAGAGTTAATTACCAGTGGAGATGCTTGCGTTCTCAATGTGAATTCCATCGGTGTTGGGACTGAGAGCAG
The DNA here is from genome assembly GCA_003254905.1 of Nissolia schottii. Lineage (NCBI taxonomy): Eukaryota > Viridiplantae > Streptophyta > Magnoliopsida > Fabales > Fabaceae > Nissolia > Nissolia schottii. The sequence goes on along the minus strand of QANU01073741.1, from coordinate 455,374 downwards.
ACGAGTTTATATATGCTAAGCATGTCTACATGGACGTTTGTACAGTTATCAAACCTTATGTGGAATTCAGGGGGCTGTTCTTGATTTTAATTCCTTTCACTGTCAAATTGGAGCTCATTAAGAATCTCATCGCCTGCATACCAAAAATGAAAAAAACTCAAGAACAAAAGTTCCAATTGTATATTCATGCACAATTTATTTTTCAGTAAAATTAGATTTCCACTTTATCTATGACTTACAACTGGGCGATTATCACATGAACTGGAATATGTTCTACCATTGATTTCTGTCCAATGTAGAATGGTAAGAATAAGTAACACTCATTGCCAAGTGTGGTCTTTAGAAATTAGAGTAAACTAAAAGACAAAGGGACAGTGCTAATTACTTTGTGGTATTTAGAACATAGTTCCCACCATTTTTCTCCCCTCCCATCAATAAGACCACCCCCTTGAAGTATCAATCCATTGATTCTGTCGAAAACTAGCCATCTCTTGCCATTGTATCTTGGCCATGATTTTGGTCCATCGGGTGGCACAACGGTGCCATCAATCTTTCGTGATGCATCAATCAGAAAGACATTAACCACAAAAAAAACATGAAAAATAAAAACGAAGACCTAATTAATTGAAGAGTTTAATTGTGATGCATGCCTCTAAAAAGGTTTTATAAACTCAATTATGTTTTGTCACATCACTCAAAGTTTCACTCACTCTAGTTTCATTAAATGTATATAAATAAAGGCCAAGTTTAGTTATTATTCACAATTATGTTGATTCTCTAGGCTTGATCCTCGAGAAATTCTTATATGTTCTTAAAACATATTTAATGTGTGTTTTAGGAGTATTATTAACCATTTATGTTTAGTTTTTATATATTTTTTAAGGGGTTTACTCATATCCCATAAAACTTAAGGGTATTGATACAATAATATTAGATTTTACTACATGTCTCACTAACTCAAATTGTTTATTGTTTTAAATTTGTGATTAAATCACAATCGTTCAAAATATCACTACATTCACAAAAACTTTGGGTACAAAAAAAAACTACATTTTAAATATTATAAATTATAATGAATGATTGATAATAATTTTAAAGTACACATTAAATATAATTCAGAACATATAAGAATTTCTACCGGTCCACACCATTGGAGAAAATAAAAGGACGGCGAAGAAGTGAGTCACATACCACAAATTAAAATGGATCCCACTTTCATTTTAACAAATAAAAGGTTGACACGTAGCATTGTTATAATTTTTAATTATTTTTTTTTCCATTACCCATGTAAAGCACTTGGGTCATATTTGCAATCAAAGTTTATCTCTTCTATTAGAGATAAGAAAGAAATTTTTAGAAAAAGTCTATGTAAAATAAGATAGATGTTAACGTATAACTAATGAGTATTATACATAAAAATACTCATGATCATTAGGTAAGTAGGGAGTAGTTATTTTATTAGTGGGCCAAGGTGCATTTAAAACAATAATAACTATACGTTAATACAGTATTTAGTGCACACGTAACACTACTCAAATTTTGATGACCCTTTTGCTTTTTATGACGCGTCTGACACTGATTTATCAACGAGTGCGTATTTGCTTTGATATAGGTTACCTGAAAAATGAAGCTTGACATACAAGGCCCTGAGAATTATGTAGGCTGTAGCATGAAGATAAATCCGTTTGGAACATCAAGAACCGTTGGTGTTGCAGATTGTGGAGCTTGGCAAGCTGTGTCCCAAGCCAACTTGAATGCTTTTGTGTCATCAGACACACCATCCCCAACCGCACCAAAGGCCTTTAAATTAACAACGTTAACACAAGGCCTATTATCAGAGGGAGAATTATAATTTGGAAATGAATTATTGGATAATATTATTGGACGCAAGTTATTGTGGTTTGCATAACTATCAAGTTTGCCATGGATTGGATTTGAGTGTGACCATGAACATGTAATTAAAATGAACAAAACCCGATGAAGAGCTATCATGTTTCACAGCTTGGTGAGGAATGGTTTAGTATCAAACAGTTATAGTAAGTGGAAATGGAAAGAATACTTAGAGGGATTTGCTCTTGACATCATGATAATGGCTGAAGGCCAAACTGTGCCCCAGTATACCGTCCAAGTGAACAGTTACTTGTACATGTGACTCTGCTCACTTTTCATCCTCTATTAGATGAGATTCTATTAAAGTATAGACTTTATTGCAATCTCCTTGATAGTTGGTGGACTCAAGACTTTGTCCTTTTTTCTCTTTGAATGTTTATCTTGATGGTATGTACAAATAACTTAATCATGTAACCTAGCTCACATATTAAGTGGTAGGTAGACTGATCAAGAGACGACACAGATTATTTCAGATTTGTACTTTATAAAGTGGAGTCTGTTAATGTTTCACATATATCTGCATCTCCAATTGATCAATTCTTAATTGCTTGACTCGAAATGTGCACATCACAGCGCCGTGACCATCATGAACCTTCCATGCCACTCGAACCACTTCAATATAGTTGCGCACGCAGTCACGCACCGAAAGGAAAATAACGCAACTTGTAAATGGAGGGTCATAATATTATAATAACGAGTTCTTAATGGTTGATCAATTGCCAAACTTAAAGAAAATCTTGGTGGAGCACCTAAAAGTGCTGTAGGCCTGTAGCACACCCTCCTAAAGGTGGGATAATTGGAAAAATTCACAGCCAGAAAGAAGCTTCTTAGTTGGTCTGTTTGCTCCAACTTAAATCTACGCATTGGAGCCATGCAATCAAATTGAAGCATCTCACCGAACCATTACCCACATATAAAACTGAGTGAATGCCCTAAACGATTTTTGAATATTCATATTGATCTCTCAACAAAAAAGGAACTCCCAATCCCTCTATACCCCAAATTAATCTTTGAGCATTTTTAACAAAAAAAAAACTAAAAAAAGTTACATTTAAAATGTTCAAGAACTAATCAAAAGTCTTTTTTTTAAAGGATCAATGTGAACAACTAAAAAAAAACAAAAAAAAAAAAACCATGACCAATTAGAACATACCTCCTTTAAAACCCATTACTAGAGCAGAAAATCTCATGGTACCAGAATTGAGGCTCAATCTCGTGTTTATGCTCTATGAGAATTCAAGTAAATAATATATTTCTTTCCTTCCGTCACATATAGCCTCTAGAAGAATTATTGTGTTGTGTAGTCATAAAATATTTAAGTTGATTGTCCTCTATCTAAATAATAAAGCGACATTTTAAATAGATATGGGTCCTCCTATGTTACAATATTAATGTTGAAATAATATAAAATATGAATGTAGAAACGTCACTATCATTGTCCAATGTTATTTTGCTAAAGATTTACGGATACAAGTGCAGACACGTATACAAAATTGACATCACAAGTACCAACAACCAAGCATAGCATAACTAAATAAGCCAACCACCCAAGCATTATATTGTATCCACAAATATCAATACCGATACAACATATGACACTTTATGTTCTCTATTCGATGATGTTACAATCTGATGTGATGATACAGGAAGCCTGGTATTCTTCTGAATACCCACATGGGGGGTTGGGTAATGTTGAGTACAACTGATATATCTCTAAATCTGTTTTTACAGGGAACCGAAATCCAACAAAGACGAGGGCCCAAATTGCATATCATAAATAGAGGAAACACGGAAGATTCACATATGAACGGTGATCACAGTTTTGTTGCATTTTAAAATATCACGAGCCAAGAAACGGGCATTGCTTCCTTGCATGCTCTGGAATCAATTTCACCAAAATCTCAACTGGGACCCCCTTCAGTTCTGGTGAACAAGCAGCAATAACATTTTAAAACATCAGCCAGAACAACTTATGGTAATAACAGGGCATGAACGTAATAGCTTAATCCAAAACTTTATCATACCATGAGCTTTGAAATTGAATAACGGTGGAAGGAAACGGCCGATTGGCAAGCGAGTGTTTGGGTCACGAAGTTCATCGAAGAAAGGATGGATCAGGGCATCCAACTGCACCAAACAAAGTAAAAAAACTAAAACACGTGGGATAAAACTTCGGAAGATGAGAAATAGCCTGGAATAATTAGATTATAAACCATAAAACTGCAAAATTCGACAAATTTCCAGAACCATTACATGATATAGGAGAGCATTATTTCCAAAATTAGCTAGATAGAAACTAGAAAGGCTTGCTAAGAAGTCATATACTCACAGCTGTGCACCGCAGGTTAGGGGAGTATTGTAGTAATCTTGACACCAAATCAACAGCTTCGGGAGGCATGCGCTTATGAAAGATCTAGTTGGAGCAAATCAAAACTCTATCAGTGTTGTGCGCTAAACAAGAGGAGTTACTAGATATATAAGTATGGTGACCTAAGTTACTAAACGAAAATGGTATTAAATTTATTTGTGATACCTTGTGCCATGGATGTGCTTTAATCTGTGGGAATTTAAATTCCGTATAGTTAGGGTTCATGCACTTGATCTCTTCCCTTGTTGGAGTGCCCAGAACCTATCAAAACAACAACAAATGGAGGATTTCACATGTTAAAAATGGTGACACTGTAAATAAGCAAGGCTACCCATCAAATTGATCAGCAAATCAGTGACTGACAATCCATCATCCATTGCATTATGATGTTACAACTGATAACTAAGTTAATGGAAGCATCCAAGTAAACCAATATCACAGATGGGTTTATTGCAAATAAGGAAAACATTGCAGCAATAACAAATAAATTAATCAGAAAGATTACTTTGATGATCTCAACAAGCTGATCAACTCCACTCTCGCCAGGGAACAAAGGCTGCAAAAATAAAAACAAACAAATTTCATTATCACATATACTAAATCACAAAGTCAAAAGAGCTCCCATCAACAAACACCAACCTGTCCAAGCAGAAGCTCAGCCAACACGCAACCAACAGACCAAACATCAATAGCTGTGGTATATTCAGTTGCTCCAAATATTAGCTCCGGTGCTCTATAATATCTAGAACATATGTATGATATATTTGGTTCTCCTTTTACCTGTCAAAGGTCAGACCAAACAAGATAAACTTGTAACTTAACCAAGACATCTTAAGTTCTTAGAGGAATGGCCAAAAAGGAAGAAAGGATAAAATAGTGCGCACACGCAAATACACATACCAAGACTTTTGCACTACCAAAGTCACATAATTTAACCTGGTGGGTATGCGGATTGACCTGCATGGGAAATATTTCAGTTAGTATTTTCTAGTAGTCCTGAATTGCAAGAGTATGAAATAGATATATCCACATTTTTTGCCACAACAAACAAAACAATAAAAATGAAACATGAGAAGTTGGAAGAAAAGTGGGAAAAATATGATACAATGAGAGTATATGCAAAACAAAATACATACTAATATATTTTGAGGTTTGATATCCCGATGGCAGACTCCAATGCACCTATGAATATAAGATAGTGCCCTAAAGATCTGCAATGTAATAAGAAAACTGTTACAAATTCAGCAAGATGAGATCTGAAAACATGAATGACAACACAACATATATCCCTACACTTAACCAGGTCAACTTTGCTCTCATAATAGCAAAAAAAAAATCCTTGCTCAACTCAATGTAGAATCAAATAAGCAGGCTGCTTTATACAGCAAGTAATCAAACTTGCAATTGGACTGGAACCCATGGGTCAACCAAGAGTACACAGCAGCAAATTTTAGCAAAGTGAATAATATGAGAATTAAAACCACTTGTAACAAAACTGTATGCTTTATTCATAATTTATGTTCATTGCATGCTCCAAAACTAGACCAATAATTCAAATTAATAATCCAAAACATTAACAGAACCATTCTTCAAAATACAACTGACAAAAGGATCATATTCATATAACAAAACCAGACTTCCATGATTAAGCATACCTGGTATGTGTATAGTTTCACATATATCAGTGGCATCCTTTGGTTCGACTTGTTGAAATGTTTGATCACACGATGAACTGTTTCAGGAACATACTCAAGTACCAAATTAAGGTATAGTTCATCTTTATCAGTGGTTGAAAAGAAACAATGCTTCAAAGAGACAACATTTGGGTGGTCAAGAAGACGCATTGTCTGCAGCTCCCGGTTCTTATACCTCTTGTCTTGAAGAACCTTTTTGATAGCCACAGTTTCACCAGTCTCCAAGCATTTAGCCTACAATTATTCAAAAACTCAGCATCAGAGGCATATATGTAAATCAAAGATATTTGAAAGGCTAAAGCTAAACTACTACATTTCCTGTAAACTGGATAAAATCTGTACCTGGAAGACAACCCCAAATGATCCATGTCCAACAACCCGCTCTGCCATATAGCTTATAGTCTGAAATATAAGAAAGATGTTCAATAATTGTAGAGAAATAAATGTTAAAAAAGGGGCGGAAAATTACAAATTATGGTTAAAGTAAATATGAAGAAGATAAGATAAAAATGCTACTATATTATATAACCATATCCTATCATATCGGAGAGGATATTTACCAATGACAAGGCACAACACAAACATGTTGAAGACAGCAAACAGTTGTGCTACTCACTGTATAAAGATTAAAGTCAGCAGGTAGTACAGCTGGCATAATACCCAAACTTCGAGGGGGAAAAGAAAACATTTTTGATTTGAAGGACAAATAGGATATATCTCATTTCAAATGTCAATATTCACAATCACAGCAGCTACTAAAAGACGACAGAAAAAACAAACATTGATACAAAATCATGAACGCCAAACAACAGCATTAAATTGTCTATCAACTTCCAGCCAACCAAGCACAAGGATGTCAGCACAGCAAGTAAGACAAAAAAATAGTTATTAGTTATGTCATTTAAACCATTCCACAGCACAAAGCAGATGTCAGTGGAAAAAGAATTGAGAAGATATACCTGCTTTGGCTGACCATTTCTACCCCCAATGGTAGTTACAATGATATGTCCTGCCTCTGTTCCATTACCATCAACAACCGCAGCTTCCATTTCCTACAAGATGAACCAAGCTGTAAGCAACTAGAGTCTCAATCTTTAAATCAAAATGAAAAAAAGGAAAAAAAAAGAAGAAGAAGTAACTGGGTTGAGAATTAACACACACTTTATCATCCCTAATATTCATATCGTTCATCTCCTCTGGCAATCTATCAGCACCACCGGATTCCCTCAAGCCTGATGTTGGCGCCACACCAACCGACGCCATCTTCTTCCACCACCGCCAAACCTCCCTCAATCCCTTGCTATATCAACTCCTCAAATCTCAATCATTTAACCGCTAGAATCAACAGCAACAAAATCAGTGATTTCTTATTTTGTTTGGTAAATTCGACACATATAAGCATGGAAAGTGAAGCCAAAACAGGAAAGTTGCAACTTCCAGACAAAGAAACCAAAAGTTCTAACAAAGAGACACGGAACCAATAAATGCAATTGTCTTCAATACATTTTCTTCATTTGCTTATAAATATTCCATTTGCTGAAAATACTGAAGGAATATCAAGGATTCATTCATAGAAGATGACAAATCTAGCTGAAAAGGAAAACGTCACTGAATCACAGAAACGAAATACAGAAATTTGCCAGAATAATAAAATCCCCAATCAAACAGACCATAAAATAATAGCAGAATCGAACGCGATGTAGACGAAAACCCGATCCGAATCAACAGAACAAAATTCACAAAAAAAAATTACGACTAAAACGCAGAAATAAAAAATAAAAAAAGTAATATCGGTGAGAAAAAAATAAAATAAAATGTCAGAACAAAAAGAGGAATAAAAGCAAAGAAAAAAGTAAAATAGATGAAGAGAATCTACCTAGAGATAGAGAAGAGAAGGAATGGAAACGAAGGTGAAAGGAGGTAGTGAGGATCAGAGTGAGAGGGTTAGATCCTTCTTCCTTCTTCTTTATGGAATTGAGAGAGAGAAAGAAAGAGCAAATAGTGTTTCTGCTTTTTTGTGTGGTGTACTATAATGCGCTGGTGACAGTCAAAGGAGAGAACACTGTTCAATTATTTATTTATTTAATTATTTGTTTTGTTTTTTCTTCAAGTGATAATATATTCAGTGTTGTTAGCTATATAATCTAAATGTTTTGAATCATTATCAAACTTATAGTTTACACAGCAACATAAAATATACAAATTTATATATATATATATACACAAATTTTTTCATCATACTTATACAAATTTTTTTAAATATAAAACTAAATTACATTAAATTTATTTTGAGTTAAATAACAAAAAAGTAATTATCGTATTCTATTTTTATCTCTCCACTTAAACTCTAAAATCTAAATGTATGTACTCACTTTTTACCATACATCAATATTTTAAAACATATTTATAAATTTTTAATTTGACGTGTACAAACTTTTCAACAATTAGAAACAAAAAAATATAACGAAAATGAAAAAAAAAACTTTTCAGCTCACGTACACAAACTTTTGAACAATAATGCACATATTTTTTTAAATATATGCACAAACTTTCTTAAAACAAATATACATTTACTGGTAAAAAAAATAGATAAATTTTTTTTCTGACTTTAAAAGAGATTTAAAATTTGCTAACATCCAACAATTAACTCTAACGCTCGTTATTTTAATGAGTGGATTGCAAACACTTGGTATATGTCATTGTATATATTTAAATGTGATTATTATTTTTAAATATTTAAATGTCATTGTTAAAAGTTAGAATCATTTTGCAAATTATAACTACAAGACGTAATAATAACTATCTTCTAAAGACTTTACTATAAAAATAAAGATAAATTGACATAGCATCACATCATGATTAAATGATAATATGAAATTAGTTATATATAAATTATACTCTTAGTTTTTACAGCTACCTTCTCCAAATCTCATATATAAAATTACATGATTGAGTATTTGTTTCATTGCATTAGAATTAAATAAAAAGAAATAGGAAAATAAATCTTCATGTAAGAAGTATTGTCGCCCTTTTACACTGTTCGGACCTCAAACTGACTTTATTTGTTGTCCTTTATTTTTAATTTATTTTTCATCCTACCCCTCGTTTAACTCGGGGAAAAAGACAAAAGCTTCTAGTCAGTTATGATTTTATTTTTGGCCGTTTAGAAGTACAGTGTTTAATTAAATATACTGCTGATCTGCTTTTTCGAATTTAACATTTATAATAATTGTCACATACTAATATGAAAATTTCTGTACAATATTGATAAAACGTCGCAAAATTGTTCAGTTAAAATGAAACACAAGGCTCGGTTGGACAATATTGTGCAATTTTCTGAGTTATTAAGCTCTCTATGACTTTTAAAAGATAGTCTTAACAGTCATAGCAGTAGTATTTAATAAAACTAGTAAGGATTACACTCATGATACTTCGTATGTGCCAAATAGAAATTAAAAACTGCTATAAAAAATTGTCAAAATTATAAAGTACGTAAGAATAAAAAAAAATAGACACTAAAGTGCAATCACATTTGAATATCTTCTTTATTATTAGTGTAAATAAAAAAAATTGCTCATAAGTCTTAATTAAAAAAAGCACAAGAATAATATTTAATAAATATATTATAAAATACTCTTTAAATTTAAAATAACTATACTAAAAATAAATATTAAAAGAAACATAGTTTTTTTTATATAAAATTAACTTTTAATTTTTTACAAAACATAAGTTAACTCTTAAGAATTATTTCATAATGTATCTTCAAGCTTCACTTTTAAAAATCAGGAGCAATAACACCACAACTTTGTATTTACCAAGCCCAAGAATCTCCATAGCCTTTAGTCAAGAAGATATTCTTATATAAACATAATTTTAATATTTCATATATATATTTAAACACTCTCAAAAAGAGTGTAAATCCCACTAATTTTATTTAACATGCACCCAAATTTCATGAGCCTAATAAACTTTTTTATGTTAAGGTATTAAAATTGCATCTGTACAATATTTTTTTCTTCAATCTAGCTGTTTCCAATTAGGAATAGTTTCATTTGTCAAAATTATAAGTTTTGATTGAAAGAGAAATTTGTCAAAATTATAAGTTTTGATTGAAAGAGAAAATACAAGAGCTACAATGCTGCCTGTATTAATTGGACAATAAATACCAACTAGCCATATTGTCTATCCAATCATTCCTTAGGCTATTCAAGTAAACTTCTAAATTTGTCCCAATCATTATTAGCATCGATCAAGTTCATTCATAAACTTTGAAAAATAACAAGTTCACACAATGTTAGCATCCATACATCAAATTCATGCATCAAGAATCTAAAGACAAATTTGATGGATGAGATGTTGTTAACCTTGAGGACACCTGGCTCAAACATGTATTCACATCTAACAAGCAACACTCGATCCCAGCTCAAGGAAGGGTGGGACTTGGTAGAGAATGGTTGGAACAAAAGTAAAGACTACAAAAGGAGAATGAATTCTCTCAAGTGAAAATCTTGCCATGTGAAGTTAAAGTGTAATCTCTCACCATCAAAATCTTTGTTGCTTATGTCATGTGTAAGTCCACATTCTCAATCAATGGTAAGCGATTATACTTGACTACACATGACCAGATTTTCACCCGAGAGGATCCACTCCCCGTAAAAAAAAAATGGGCAGCCGCAATTAGGAATAAAAAGGTTCCAAACTTTAAATATCGAAATAAATAATAAACCTCGCCAAACAAAATTCAAGATTTTGCAGACTGGTTCCACAAGCCATCTATTCTCTCTGTCTACTTTCTTTCTTTTTCTACAATGAATGAATCAACCATAAGAGGACAACAAAGAGAAAATATAAAACAGAAAATGACAACTTATCTCACAAGGAAAAAAGATGTTTCTTCCCCTCTATCAAGACAGGAAAGCACGTTTGAATTTAATCACTATTGTAGAGTTCACCCAATCAAAATACATCCCAGGATGAACTAGAAGTCTAAAGCACCCTTCTCACGAGTCACGACCAATTAGCCAAGTCAAGAATCCATTGCGTCACGATGCACCCGAAAGGCTAGATTCAATTTTATTCCCAATGTTGAAAGAAATGGTCCTCACTTAAGAGACGGATAACAAACCTGACAAAAAAACCCTGCTAATATAACCAGGGAAGCTGTCAAAAGGGGATCAGTATGTTAAGTATACATGATTGTATTCAAATCAATAAGGTGTGTTTGAAATGGGGTAAAAAATGGTGAGAATTTTTCATGGATTGCATTCATGAGTTATTTTACATTAAAATCTAATCCATGGAAAATTCTTCTTCATTTTTACCTCTATACCACCCACAAGCATAAATTTCAAACAAAAAACAGACTCACCCAGCCTTCAAGTTAATAAAACAAAAAGTTCCACTTAAACTTCAAGGACAACGGCTACATACACAATATATTTTACTTGTCAAACATGCAAAAAGATATTCGTAGTGTCAAACAGTGTTCAGTGATTGCCCATGCAATACACACAGATAAAACAAAAACTTCCAGATAAAAAATTAGAATCAGTACCTATATATTACTATTGCTGCACTTGTCGTGATATCTGTAGCATCCAATCAGTATACCCACTATTACCACCCATCTGGTCCTCAACAAGGTTTGTAAGAAGAAGGAATCCTTCTCTGGGCTGCTCACCTTGTCTCACAAGGTGGCACAACTGGTAATATGCACGATCAGTATATCTGAATTTCTCGAGCACCCTCATCAGCCTTCTTGACATTTCATTATCATGCAGACTGAGTGTAGTCTATTGAAAAAAAAAAGTATATATATATATATATATATATATATTACAAACACCAACAGATGGATTACAAATTTTTTCAACTAGACAAATAAAAGAGGAACAAATCACAAACATGACTCTACTACATTTTGATACTAAGGATTGACCACATAAGAAGTTATTCAATGAGTTAGGTCAGGAGCCATCACTGGCGAAAAACAAAGTTAATATTATAAATAAACTTGGTATAGGATGAACTCTAGCATACAATATACTTTTAAAATCAACCAAAAAAAAAATATATCAACCATAAAATTGGCAACATACCCGTGATAATTATTTATAAATCACTTATTATATACACATACACACGACCAAGACACAAACAGAGAGAGAGTAAACATATAATGAGTTGTTCTAATTAAGAACCAAAAAACAACGAAGGAAAAATTTAAACTGGAGGAGAAAAAATTGAAGGAAAAAAATGAAGCTACTCAAACTGGCAACAATATATAACAAACCTTGTTCTCTCTAGCCCTCTCCTCTTCATGAAAAAATACATATTACAAACTTATTATTGTACAGAAGGAATATTCAAATACCTTAGATAATTCTGCTGCGAAGTCTGCCCCAAGTAAATTTTTAGCTATATCAGGGGAAATCACCTTGCCAAACCACATAATGAACCGGAAGCCATCATCATACATATAAATGCCCCTAGAATCCAAGCTATCCATGGTCAAGGGTAACCTTCTCTCGACACTTTTCAGGTCATCAGCCTGTACAGATGCCTGGAAACCACCCAAGCAGAAATAATTCAAGAACATGACAACTTAGACATTTTACAGGCAACTTTTGGAAGAAAATAATGTATACCTTCAGGAGATATTCATCAAGTCGAATCAAGCTAGGATAGAGAAGTTTCAACAGTCCTTTTACTGGTAGAATCATCATAGTATATCCTGCTGCACATCGCTCATCCAGCGGAGCATCACCATACCCTCCACGGAGAGCCATTGATCTACAAAGAGCTAAACCATACAATGGTAGGTATTTTAAGGACTCGGGATATATCATCCTGTTGGCCAAGCGATGTTGCACGGCATAAAGATTTCGATATTCCTTGAGGACTTTAACAATTCTTTGCTGCACAGCACTCCGTGCACCTTCTAGTTTTTGGCTTAACGACTTCTCGATTGCTGCAAATATGAACGAAGTGTTTAGGAAGATTAAAGCAACTATGATCCATAATTGCTTATGACGTCACTAGAACAGAAGTCTTGTTTACCCTACCTAGCCTACTAAACAGGGATACAATTGCACCAGTATCAGCCAGGCGGTACATCTCTCCCAAGTCTGTAACTACTGGAACTGCCATTGTGTGTACTCTGATACGCCTTTCTCCACAAGATGCAGTATATCTATTTTGTGTTAGGGAGGCAACCCGTTTTTCCAAAATTCAAATTTTAGTTATCATGACTTAACAAACAACTGAATATCAAGCAAATAGACATCCACATACATACTAAACAGTGGAGGAGAAACAATGAAGATAAAAAAAAATGCATGATAAAATCAGTTGAATGTCCAACAAAAGGGGGGGGGGGGAGAATAAAAATAAGGTTAATTATGTTGTTCGATAGTTTCATATGCAAAGGAAAGAGAAGTACAAACTCTTCAAAAAAAATTGGCTGAACTACACCAACATTCCCTGAGGTTAAGTAATATTACACCTGATGCCCCTCAATTTTTCATGCCAACACTAAACTCCACATAGGCCCCATAGGAGTACTCAATGTCATGTTTACAAGGGTGCTCGGTGTCATATTCCACAAATCCAAGGGTATTAGGTGTAATATCACCTAAACCTCAGGGGAGGTTAATGTATGTTTTGCAAATCATGAGGTTTGTGTGAAATATCCTGGAACCTCAAGAGAGATCAATGTAATTTATCCATAATCATTGCTGAGGGGGTGAGGACTTAACTGAAATATTCCAATGGTTAAAAACTATAATCAACAATAGATTATCTTCAAGAATTATTGAAGGATACAGCAATGCAACTTGGAAATACATTGTCTGAGTAGTCAATAATGTCTCCTCAAGAGAGAGCTGCATGGCGAAGGCTTTATCACAATCAACTGCTGGAAGTGCTAACAAATCAGTGGACCTTAGCATAAAGTTTCCATGATAAGTTGTGAAGCGAACACCTATGAACACAAGACAATTATCAGCAATTGTGCGCTCATGTACAAGATTATATGCATGTTGCATGACACAGTAGACGTGCACAAAAGGAGACATGGAAAGTAAGGATTTTCAAGACATAATGAGCGCACCCACCTTTTGCACATCTAATGCGCATTACAGCTTCCCATGCAGTTTCTCTGGTAAGGTCTCTCCTTAATTCATGTCTCAATTTCTCCCCATGAATGGCTGATTGGAAAGCTGGATAGTAATAGACTTGACCGGCAGTATACTTTGACAGAGTACCTAGACAGAGAGTAAAATATAAATACATAATTCACTTCACAAATAAGATCATTAGCGTGCAAGAATATGTACTTAGAAGACCAACTATGCTTACAGAACCAAATCTGACAATTACAGAAGAGAAAAAAGGTGCATATATTATTTACAGAAAATAACTATGCATCAACGCATGTCTGCTAACTCCAACTAAGCATTTTAAATTTCTAAAGCAGTCAAATCAAGGGATGAACTAGCTCACAAATGCAAAGTGCAGACCGTGTCTGTTCAATGTAAGGTACACAAAAACTTAATTTTCAAGTTTACAACACCCCAAAAGCATTTTAAAATGAACATGAGATCAAGGCAAATGTTAACATAGTTAAAGACAATAAATCATGGCAGCAAATCGTCATGAAACAATGCTGTCTAAACAAAGAATAGTCAGATATATCAATTTATAGTCTTCTAATTCAAAGCATCAAGCTTAGAACTTTTTTAACAGTATGGCATGATAAAGTTAAAAGAAATTGTAAAAATTTACCCAATGAGGCTATGTCAGTGTACTTATCACTGAATGCATACACATTTGCTGAGATTTGGTATTTAGAAAACTCTGCAGCCATTTGCTTATAAAATGGATCTTCAGGCAGTCTCAACCCATGTTCTTTATCTGTCCCATAAACACGAGAATCATCTCCACGCAATTTCAAACGGCCAACACCAAGAGATGGGAGTGTGTTTTGAAAAATTAACAATTTCCCTCCAAGTTGGCTCTGCACAGAGAGCCATGAAAAGATCATTACAAAATGATCCATAAGATTGTTAAATAAACCAGAAAAAATGTACTGAAAAGTCAACAATTTCCAAGTAGATGGTGTTCCCTTAAGTTTAGCTAACCAAGGTCCCACCACTCTGCATGTAACTTGTTCTCTATGGTTTATCATAGTTGTTAAGTGACTTTATGGTAGTTTAGATAGCCCAGCAATACTCCAAGGCCCCATTTGGAACTTGAAATTGAGCAAGGAATTAAATCTTAAAATGAACCAACTTTGGGGGCTCTGCCATGAAAGTTGATATCATAAACAAAGTGTAGCTTAATCCCAACATAATATACCCAATGTAATGAGTTCACTACTTATGGTGGAAACAAAAACAACTGGCTTAGGAATGATAATAAGATTCATCATTGAATGTTGAAAAGGGACTAACATACCATAACCATAAATGCAGCCTTGAGAGCAGGACCAAAAGCTGATTCCAGATTAACATTGTCCTGAAACATGGATGGTAAACTATCTAGGAAGGTTTCAACCACACTTCTTGATTCAGATAAGTTAACTAGAAGATCATCTGGCAGTGGAACAAATATGTCATCTAGGTCTGAGACTACCAACATCTGTGGCTGAGTCAGGGATGACTGGAAAAGCATAACACACAGAACAATTAGTATAAATTTTGGCCAGTTAAGGTGGGTATGGAGATATATTAGCAATGGTAACACTAATAACATTGCAAACCTTCATATTATAAAAATGTATAGTGCTGTCAAAAGTTGCAAATCCTATCTGCGTTCGTGGAAAGCCAGGCAGCTCATCTAAGCATGACTTGATTGTTTCGGCCACAACCTGCATTAAAAAGAATAATATCGACAATCAAGATCACGTTCACATTCGGTAAAACGCCTCAAAATGCAGTTTGAAGCTGAAACTTAATTTTTTTAGAAGTTGAAAGTGATTATCGAACAAAGACATTGTTTGATCAACCCAAATGCAAAATGCATTTTCTATAACCCAAAGTATCCCAGGAAAATGTTGGTCAACAAGTAAATGTTACTACTAGACAAATTTCATTTTCATTATTTGACCACTAGGTATAATTGGACAACATTGTCCTTGCAATACCCAAATAAAACTTGCTCCAGCAACCTTTTGGAGAACATTCCCAACATAAAACTCATTCTTCTAAATGTAATTCTTTCAGAATTTGTTCTGACCTAAAATAAATTCATGAAAAATAATACAATAATATGCGAAAGCAAACTTGCAACCCTCAGATACACGTAACAATAAGCCCAGAAGTTATTGTTACTTCCAGAAGTTAATAAATTACTCAAAAAAGAGAGAGGGGGTTGAACTCTTCAAATCATCTAAGAGGTATAATTGGATTCTAAAGTTTACTGGAAACTAAAACTGCATTAACACACTTTTTGATGGGCAGAAAAATTTCTTATCGAAATAAACAAATATATGACAAAATATATTATCATCTTTTTAGGGTAGTTGCAACTAAATTTACAAATGCGTGTATCTAGTTGGTCCTGACTCTCTAACTCACACAAAAATAAGGTCGCATATAGCACAGACGTNGGGGGGGTTAAAGTGCTTACCTCAATCATACCACTTCTAACTGCAGATATGGAAACATCGATGAGGAAGAAATATACTGGGGGCATAGGAGGTCGCACCATATACTCAGCAGGGGCAACAAATTCTACAGTACCCTGTGTGAGCTCAGGTCGTTGATTCAAGTCAACTCTTTTTCCAGTGGCATCTAATTGCGCATAATATTCACTGGGAACTGTTCATAAGAATCAATATATTAACATCATAAGACAGATAACACCAACAATTACGATGCACAAGATATATTTGATGAAAAACAAGCAACTTTGAGTGCAGAAGTTCTTAATTAAGCACGCAGGTTACCTGTCCGGTTTGCCATTATAGCTCAGTTATGGTCTATGTATCATAATAGTAATAAATCTACCAAATCGGAAAAGTCTGAAAGCATGTTAGGCAGCCATGGCACAGACAACACAATCCACCTTATAATGACAAGTATGTGCATTCTTTTATCAAATGACCCTTTGAACATCCAATAGATTGCGAACAATACAGAAATTATTGAACATTCAGAGTCACTAGCGACATATTCCATATCTCCTTAACAAAAAACTTTATTCCTTCCAATCCTTCTTTTATGACATTTTAATTAGTAAAGCAAATAAAAGAAGCTATGGAAGTAAAAAGTACCATCATTAAGCAATGCGCAGACGTTGCAGCGAAACTTTCTTCCATTTTCTGTAAAAGTCATATATGGATTGACATATGTGCGGCATCTTCTGCAGCGTACAACACTAGCAGGAGCAAAACTAACTACAGGCAATTCTTCCTGAAAACAAAAAACAGTGATGAACAAAGAAAAATAACAAGATTACCAATAAGTTACTGCTCAACAAACAGGGTAAAGAGCCACTAACCCCATCAGGAGGTTCTGCAAGCGGACATACAACTGCTCCAAGAGGCAGATGCCACCTTGAAGCTAAGGATTGGGAGCTAGGAATTGCACTTGTTGTGAGTCTTAGATATCTGGGATTGCAGTTCATAGGATATACGTCAGCCAAATTCTTTGGCTCCACATCACCGTCCAAGGGCCTGGGAAGTTCTTTAGCATCAAATAATGGATCCATTGTTCCAGGGCGAGTTTGCATTGTAAGCGAACTGAAGTCTTCTGCCAAACCCTGAATGCCACCAATAGGGGGTCCAAATCCTTGCTGCTGTATTGGCTGCATACCTAGTGGAGAAGCCACTGGGGGTGATGAAGCAAAGCCTCCTTGATAAGGTTGAAAGGGAGAAGGTGCTGCAGGTGGGACAGGTCCATAATTCCCTTGATTAGGAGGGAAAGAGGAATGCACAGGTGGAGCTTGCATTTCAGCACCAGGCTGCATACGGGCATATCCAGGAAAAGACGGCTGAAAGGAGGGGTTAGGAACATTCGAACCCAAAGGCGCAGGAGTGGCACTCATCAAGGGAGACCCCATTTGAACAAAAGGGGGCTGTGGCTGGGGTGGAACAGATGCTGGAAAAGATGGCGCTTGATGTTGGACCGGTTGTTGGCCCACGAGTGGAGCACGTGGCGGTGGCGGAGGTGCTTGGGTTGTTGTAGAAAACGGCGGTGGCGGAAAACGCTGCTGGAAAGGTCCACCAGCTGGCGGAACATTTGTTGATGCTGGAGGAGGAGGGACTGATGGATCATCGAACCTGCCCGGTGGTGCAGGTCTAAAACCAGGCACCCCTGGTCTAACTGCAGCTCCAGGCGTGGAGGCCTGGGGAGGAGGAGGAGGAGGAGTAGCAGGCCGGAAAGGAGGAGGCTCTGATCCAGCCACGGGACCGGTGGATGAAAAAGGTGTGACAGTCTGTGGTGCAGCAAAAGGTGAAGAAGCAGGTCTTGCAGGGAAGCTCGGACGACCGGGATTTTCAGTCCCCATGGATAACAGAGCAGAACAATCCAATCACTACTTGGCTCTTTCAATTATTCAATCAAAACCTTTGTTCCAATCACCAATCCTGGAACAGAAACAGCAATTCGATATATACAACGCTTGATATAGAGAAGCAACCGAATGCATTACAATTTAAAGCTCCCAACTCAGTTCAAATCAACAGTAATTATCATAATCAGAACAAAAAAAATCACATAATTGAAAAAGCTTTGGTTCACTGCTCTACGGTCAGCTAGTCTAGGATACATGAATTAATGGTAAACAATAGATTGAAAATAGTAATAAGAATTAAAATATAGCAGAAATTGATCTTAGGTTAGAAGACGAGATTCAAAATACAGAGAGAATTGTTAGGGTTGTGACAGTTTACAGAGTATTCTGAAGTGAGAGAGATCGAGAGAGAGAAGACAGAAGCAGTTGAAATCGAGATCGCCAGAAAGAAGAGAGGGATACTCACCGAGTTCCCGATTCGGATCGGAGACGCAGAAGCGTTGTTGGGTTCGGGTGATAATTATTATTATACTTAGCTCCTCACTATATTATTCAATATTCAATTCTTCACCCTCTCTCTCTCTCTAATGCGACCATGATACCTTCCACAGCCACCACACTATCAATTTCATCGATCCTTCTTCTCCTCCTTCTCTTCTCTTTTCTTTTGTAATTTTTATTTATTTAATTATTAATTTATACGGTTCTGGATTCGTAAACAACCCGACACTGCGCTGCTTCTCAGCCCATTGGGTTCCGATTTGGGGCCTCATTTGCGCTCGTTTCAACAACCAAACATTAAGCCCATTTTATATTGGGCCAACTGTGGTTTGGATCAGGATCCCAATTTTAAAAGGCTTTTGGGTTGTGAAGTGGGGACTATAAAAATGGAGTTATTTTATAATTTGTCGTTGTTGGGAAACCAAATTACCAAAATGTCATTCTTTTGAGACTATTTATCAGAAGCAACAGCTTCAAAAGTGTTGTCTTGGGATCCAGAAAGGTGTTGCCATGAAACATCTCAAACAATTAACAATAGTCCTTATGGTCTCACCTATTATTTTTTTAGCAAAAATAAAAAAAATTTAAAAAAACGTCTTCTCCATATACCAAATACACTTTTCAATATATATATATATATATATATATATATATATATATATATATCCCGCTACACGTACACCGCATTATAATACACCATATATACACATGTACTCATATATGGTGGTCCCATAAAATAACCACCCAACATCAAATACATTCTCACTCTCACTCCCGCACGTCACCATACGCAAAACTCAAACGTTAGCGCTTCCCACTTTCTTGCGAGAAAAATAGGATTGCAAATCGTTCGTTTTTCATTTCATCACTTTTGCAAACTCATATTTCTCTTTTCTTTCTTCACTCTCGTCACTCTCATCTCTCGTCATTTTCCATCATGCTCTTTGCACAAGTTTTTCCAAACGCAAACGAAAATCACTCACCAAAACCAACACTGGTGAGTACTCGAAATGAGTTCACTCTTTAGTTTCTGTACTGTTGGGTTAGGGTACGTTCGTCGATTTGCTATCCGTCTATCTTTCTTCGAGTTTTATTCAAATGTATGTGGTTTAAGAGTGATTTCAAAATGATCTTTGTTTTTCGAGAACGTTAGTGAGTCGTTTGCGTATAAAGTTTGTGCACGGATATGTATAATGTTTGTCCATTATGGATACTAAAGTTTATGCATTCTATGTATGAGTTGCGTGCATCTCACGTTTGGACTACTCTGACTTCTTATCTCTAAAGTTTGTGCATCTTTGTGTATTATGTTTATGAATTGTATTTGGCAAAGTTTGTGTACTCTGACGTGTAGATTTTGTGCATGAGTTTGCCATTTAAATTGGATGCTGCAATGTTTGTTTACTTTTATTTGTATAGTTAATGAAATCTTTTTTAATTAAAATCTAAAGTTTGTGCATACCATCAGATAAAGTTTGTGCACTTTTATTTGTAATGTGCGCGCATCATTTTGGCTAAAAGGCTTTTGTTGTAAAATGTTTATGCTTATTCTGTTCATGTGTGAGTGTAATGTTTGTGTACCATGAGTGTAAAGTTTGTGCATCTGTCGTGTAATGTTTGTGTATCTTTCATGTAATGTTTGTGCATTCTTGCTTGTATAGTTTGTCACTCTTTTTTATTAAAAACTTTTGAATTAAATTGTTGTTTAGATAACGATTGTGCATCTGTTTATATAATGTGTGTGCATCTCGAGAGTAAAGTTTGTGCATCTTATCCTATAATGTTTGTGCACTCTTATTTGTTGAATTAAATGGTTACTGCAAAGTTTGTGCATGTGTTCATTTAATGTTTGTGCATCATTCTAATTCGTGATGATTGGTCATTGATGTAGACATGACTCCTCCACGATCAGACAAAGGGAAGGCTATTGCTAAAGACTGTTGAAAGCTTTATCGCAATGGTTTGCACTCTCGTTGTTAAATAATATATCCTCCTTTACAGCTTTCAGATCCTTAAGGGATCCAATTGCAGTATACTCGGGTATAGTCGTATCCACAGGGAGTTGCAAAAATACCGTTCTTGAGTTTAGTTAATTAAACAATGAAGTGAAGGATTGGTAAATTGTTTGATAGTTCAAATAAGTAAATAAACAACATAAAAATAAAAAGGCAACAAATCAGAGGTAGATCCGGAAGCTTGTTGGGAATTGAATCCTATTATAGTTTCATGTATCCAGTTACTTAGTACAACAGAATTATCATTTCATTGATTGCCTGCCACCAGTTCTTAACTTGTTCATCGCTTTCGCGCATGAAAAGATCATCAGGTTTCCTTTGTTAAGCTGCCACTTTCGCACACAAACTTAACAAAGTACACCAGCATTATTCCAGATGTTAAAACGGCTAATCCTTCATTCCAGTTACGGCAATCAAGAATTAGATGAATTGATTTAGTTCCAACCTATGATGCCGCTCTCGTGCGCAATCAAACAGTTTGAAATCATGCTTTAGGTAGCAAAGCTAAAACAAGCATTAAGCATAAAATCATTCAAGCAAATCATAGAAACTGATATATTCATATGCAAAAGTTACATGGATACAATCATACTACAATATTCATAAAAATCCCAACAACAAGAGGATTAGAAATTCATCTTACAAGAGTTAATCTCGGAGGCAAGGTTATGGACGCTTACCATGACACGTTCTCACGCTGTCATGACAACGGCCTCCGTGCTTTCTCGATCACTCCTGGCTCCTTCACCGGCCTCCTCTTTGTTGCTAAACTAACCTAAGCTTTGAAGTAAAAGAGAAATAAGAAAGAAGTGGATTTTGAACTATGGAGGGATGTCTTCAAGTGAATGCCTCGGCCTCCTATTTATAGGCCAAAATCTGGAGTCACCGCTGAGCGGTTAGGGCAAGCCGCTGAGCAATTCAGGTATAACTGTTGAGCGATTAATGGTCCATCGCTGAGCGATTTAGTCTTCTCCGGCGGCTACAGGCTGTCGTAATAAATGTGGCGGCCGCTTCCGGCGGTGCCAGCTGGTGTCATAAATGCGCCAGTTGCAAGTGGCTCAGCTCTTGTTTGTTCTACGCTGAGCGGCCTCTCGCCTGATTATGACTTTTTCCTTCTTTGGCCTCTTTTACCCTTTGCTCCATTATTCTGGGATTATTCTTTAATTAATATGCTTGCATCCATTTGTAAGAATATATCATAAAACCTACAAAAGTGGGGATTTTAGTTAGATATTTCTTTAAAACATAAGCAGACAAGTGCCATTTCATCGGGTAAAATTTGTGTAAATTTGGCACTTATCAAAGACGCGGGCAAAAAAGCTTCACACAAGCCAACACCCGTGCAGTCTTTGGCATTAATAGACAGCACATGCGATGATACCGAGAGCAGAAAGGTAACATACAATTAAACTTTATCAATTAGATAAAATTT
This sequence comes from Nissolia schottii, assembly GCA_003254905.1. Lineage (NCBI taxonomy): Eukaryota > Viridiplantae > Streptophyta > Magnoliopsida > Fabales > Fabaceae > Nissolia > Nissolia schottii. The sequence continues at coordinate 432,958 of QANU01073741.1, read as the reverse complement.
AAAATTCACAATTTATTAGATATTAAAATCTTATTTAAACTTTTCTTTAATCTATATTTGTGCATTTAAGAAGAGTGGAGTTAGGTTTTTGTTTGGTACAAGAGTGAAAAGTTAGTTAAAACCGGAGATAGTAGCAGGACAAATTATTGCGAATTAAAAAAATATAAAGTTGTTTTGGAAGCAGAGGCAGCACAATACCATCATCCATCGCCCAATTCAATTCTACATCCATTGATTGATTTCTTCCTTCGTGATCGCAAATGGCGAGGAAGAAGATCAGGGAGTACCACTCCAAGAGGCTCCTCAAGGACCACCTCAACCGCCTCGCTTCGATCGCCCTCGACATCCAATCAGCTCAGGTAAGGGTTTCCATCTCCATCTCTCTCCATGAATTTCGTACCTTGACTCCACCGCTTGACTTAGGTGACTGAATCAACGGACTTCACCGAGTTGACGAACCAACACCCTTGGCTCTCCTCCACCCAATTGGTTGTGAAGCCTGACATGCTCTTCGGCAAGCGTGGCAAGAGCGGCTTGGTCGCTCTCAATCTAGACATTGCACAAGTGGCCGAATTCGTCAAAGAACGCCTTGGCGTTGAGGTTTAATACTTCTCTTCATTCTTGTTTGCTTGCTTGCTTGATTGATTGATTTCAACTACTGCATTGGATTGGACCCGTTCTTTTAATTATAGGTCGAGATGGGTGGTTGCAAGGCACCTATCACTACCTTCATTGTTGAACCATTCGTTCCTCATGATCATGAGTATTACCTCTCCATTGTTTCCGAGAGGCTCGGCTCTACCATCAGCTTCTCCGAATGTGGCGGCATTGAAATTGAAGAGAATTGGGATAAGGTTGTTCAATTCATTTGCTGTGTGTCTCACTGTTTGTTACTTGCCATAGTTTAAGCGAATACAACCCCCATAAGTTGACATATGTGGTTGATTGGTAATTGTCGTATGTGTATAGGTTAAAACTGTATTCCTTCCAACCGAGAAACCTATGACTCTTGAGGCGTGTGCGCCATTGATTGCTACACTTCCTTTGGAGGTGAGTGTTTTCCCGCTTCACTGACCCATGCATCAGTTTCTCTGCCTTTCCATCGGAGCCTCTATCTTGTTCACCATTCAGAGTGCTTGAACATGTGATACTCTACGCAACTGCATAATTTGGATGCATTTAACGCCTTTTGGTGCTGAACTCTCTCGTGTCTTATCTTTTACTGGACTTGTGTGATTTCACACTTCTGCATTTTTAGGATAATGCATGTCTTGTGCATCTTGGCAAATGCTTATTCTGCCTTTAATTCTCAGATTCGGGGGACAATTGGCGATTTCATAATGGGTGTGTTTGCTGTCTTTCAAGGTATGCAATTTACAAGCTAGAAAAACTGTGGACTGGAAAATGCTTTTAGAACATTAATATAGATTTTGGGTCCTTCTGTTCCAGCTTTCAAAAAAAAAGTGATTAAAAAAAAATGAAAATAGATTTTTCTAAGAAACTATTTTGTTTAGCTTCTACTAAAAAGGTGAAAACAATTTTTTTTGAGATTGTGATTAATGTTTTAAAAATTTAACTATGTATATGAAAACTAATTTTTTAGCCAAAAAAGTGATTTTTCAGTCAAATAAGCTGAAACAAAAGCACCCTGTAAGTCCATCATCTTAACTTTCGAAATTGTGCGGGGCAAAGTGAGTTGTGAATATAAGCTGTCTTTTTTCGCTAGTACTACCAAATAGTTCGTTTTATCATTATGTACGAGTTGGCTCCTTTGCATGTTACTTTACTCATTAGTAATGACAATTATCATCACTATTCTTATACGCACTATTTTCAGGTCTAACCTTTTTTCTACCATATTCTCCTTAGACTTGGACTTCAGTTTCCTAGAGATGAATCCATTTACACTGGTGAATGAGAAGCCATATCCACTGGATATGAGAGGGGAATTGGATGACACTGCTGCATTCAAGAACTTCAAGAAGTATAATCCTTTGATAATGATGTTCAGAATGTTTTAATTTTGAAATCTACGGAGTTGAGAATTGAATTCATATAACTGGCTGTTATTCCAATATATATTTTGTTATGCATTCAGGTGGGGTAACATAGAGTTTCCATTGCCTTTTGGAAGAGTTCTGAGCCCTACAGAAAGCTTCATTCATTCTTTGGATGAGAAGGTAATTTGATTTGATCTGCATAATCACTATCATATTAGTGTAGGAAATATCATGTGAGAGGGAATGAGGGTTTCTTATTTTTGAAGTTGCTGCATCACAAGAAGAATCTTTGGTGGCATCCAGAAGTGCTTGTACAAGCATTTTCTGGATTTCTTCTACTAATGCTGATATTTGGAACACCTCCAGAACGATGTACAATATAGGGCACTTTTTGCTTAAGAAATGGAAAAGCCTTAAAATTTTGAAAAATGTTATCAGATATTTAAGCATTTTTCATCATCATAAAATTAGGAACATAGTTCTCTCAATCTTATATGATAAATCGTTTCCAAAATAAGTTATAGCCAACATAACTAAGCTCTGGAATGAGCTTTCTGGAACCTTATCATCTTACACCTTACAGTGCTTTAATTGTTACAGAGTTACAGTAGCTTATTTTTTGTTAATGTCTTCTTCTCTGTTTTAATAATTACAAATGGAAATATCCTCCACGTAGAGATTGCTAAACTATATTCTTTTTCTTATTGCAGACAAGTGCATCTTTGAAATTTACTGTATTGAACCCAAAAGGACGCATCTGGACAATGGTAGCTGGGGGTGGTGCAAGCGTTATTTATGCTGATACTGTAAGTTGCCATGTTTTTATGGATTTATTTCAATTCTGGCTGAAAATGTGAATAAAGGGCAACTTGAAATAGTGCTTGTTGAGAGGTTCACTCTTGCTAGTTGTTTTGTTGATTAAAATATATTGTTCATTTACCAGGTTGGAGATTTAGGTTATGCATCAGAGCTTGGCAACTATGCTGAGTATAGTGGAGCTCCAAATGAGGAGGAGGTGTTGCAGTATGCAAGAGTTGTAATTGATGTAAATATCAAAATCAATTTTTATTTATTTATTTATTTATTTTTGTGGCTTAAGTTTCACGAATTTGTAATAGCCAGTGGCTTCATCAATAACATCATTTGTGAAAGTTGTGCTCTTGACTGTGTTGCAGTGTGCTACAGCAGAGCCTGATGGCCGTAAGAGAGCCCTTCTAATTGGAGGTGGTATTGCAAACTTCACTGATGTTGCTGCCACATTTAATGGGATTATTCGAGCCCTGAAAGAGAAGGTATGTTATTAGTATGTATATCCTTATTTCACTTCAAGTTGTTAGTTGAGTATTTGATAGTTATGAGTTGGTTCCCCCACGGCTTTTAAGGAATCAAAGCTTAAAGCTGCAAGAATGCACATTTATGTCAGAAGAGGTGGTCCAAACTATCAGTTTGGTTTGGCAAAGATGCGCCTATTGGGGGAAGAACTGGGAGTACCAATTCAGGTGAGGATGCAATCTTTCAACAAATCTTGCATTTTATAATAAGGAACAGTGTCTAATTACTAGGTGATTTTTTGTATATACTCTAACTGTACTCGTAAATTATGTAAATTATTGGGAAAGCTTGTAATTTACTGTTCTTAACCTTAAGGCTTTGGCATTAAGCCTCGAGAGTTTCAAATACAAATACTGAGAGTTCTCCACCATTCTCTTAATAATAACAATAAATAAAAAAAACTGAACGAAATACAAAATTCCTTTTGTCTTTTCTTGATTGATTGTGGTAATATTTTGGTTTCAGGTTTATGGACCAGAGGCCACGATGACCGGCATCTCCAAACAGGCTATTGATTGCATCATGTCTGAAGCATAAAGCACTATAATCTTTGTCACCACCATCATCATGTTTCATTCCTGAAACTAATTTGGTGGTATTGTGATGAATATGTGTCCCTAATCTGTATCAGGCAAGAATGAATAAGATTGAAGGGAAGAGAGGGTAGTAGACATTATAAGCCTGAAATTGTTCTTTCCTTATCTTTCCTTCCTCTCGTGGTTTTATTGTTGTATTTGATCACAAACATTATAAAATTCCCCAAAAGTAATTTGTGAAAAATGTAACGTTAGTAGATGTCTTGATGACATCTCCTGCAGAGTGTTTAAATCCCATGTTTTAATTCTCTTTTTGTATGTTGTGTTGAACTGCTGGATTTACAACATAAAGAAAGTGTTCACAAAAGTTTGCAAAGAAGATGGTCCCGGCGGGGCTCGAACCCGCGACCTTCGGCTCATAAGACCAACGCTCTAACCAACTGAGCTACGGGACCAAGTCGATAGTTTGCTTCGTTATTTTAATGTTAACCAAAGTTAATCAACTTCTCCAATTATTACCTAATGCTTCTACACTCCTACAAGCTATTGCTCGCTTTCTTTCTCTTACACTAGTTTGTTGCCTTGTTTATGCTCCTTTACCTCCCCTATGCTCACAGTGCCGTGAAATACAACCCATTTTTTGGCAAGCATGTTAGCTTGAAATTGAAATTCAATTTACATCCTCTGCATGAACAATGCTTACATGAACATGCACTAAATCACCGACTTCCACACCAGTATCCTCTAAAGAGTATGCAATGATTATCATAAAAAGATATAATATAAAATAATTACAATTATCTTTTCTCGGTTTTTGGGAAATATGATTTTTTAAATTAAAAGTAAATTATTAAAAAGAATAAGTTATTAAAATTATTATTTGTGTAGTATAATGATATGACTATAAAAATAAATTAATTCATTTTAATATTTTTTTTATTTGAGTATGACAGTCGGAGAAAAACTTCATGTATTTATTACAGACAAAATCATGTATATACTTATTTTTATATATTGGTAGAAAAATTCTAAATTCTAGTGGAGACATGTGGCCCCAACACTTATGAATAGATTCACTCCTGTAGGCTATGGCTCGATATGTACATATGCATGTGTGTAATACTTAATTTAATTTGTATATAACCTAAATCATTTAATCAAATTGGAATCATTTAATCATTTAACTTGAACAAGCATACTCGGCTTAGTCCTACCTCTAACAATAACAATTCGTTTGACTGTCTAATATCGCTTGTTGAAAATAATCTGTATCATATATTTCTGTACCTAACCCTCAGCTACTTTTTCTCTTTCAACAAGTAGTCTAAACTGGTGTGTGTATTGAAATTGGTGTGACCAGTGGGACTGAGGCCTCCTTCGGTTTCATACTTGTCCTTCTTCTTGGGGCATCTTATAAATATGCGGGGATAGCTCAGTTGGGAGAGCGTCAGACTGAAGATCTGAAGGTCGCGTGTTCGATCCACGCTCACCGCAGTCCGTGTCCAAAGCCCAATTATATCGAATCTCAACAACTTTCTCATTTGGGCATTGGGCCTGTCGCTCTCACGATACAGACATGCAACAACTCACCAACTTCTGGAATACGGAAAATAATATGATTAAAATAAGTCTTATTTCACAATAATAATGTCTATATATATATACATATTATAACAAAAATAATTATTTATTTCCGTCAAATTTTTTATTTCTATTTTATCTCCGTATAAGTTCCATTATATTCTCATCCACTCTTTTATTATTGCACAATTTTTGTTTACCAAAAATAATTTTGACAATTTCTTTTTATTAACAAATAACTTCTTTTTAATTATTTTAAAAATTATTAACGTTATCATTTTTCTTTTGCTATTTATGTACAATACTTGATGATGAAGACGATGAATTCTGATAATTGGAACTTGTTATCAATCAACCATAAATCGATCACATCAGGATTGGTAAACGCCTCTACGGCAGTCGTTCTCCGTCACCCACTACATTCAATAACAACCATCCACTATATTTCATCCAAGGGAATGTGCCTGCCCTTAAGTTGGAACTTGCATGTCAAAAGCCACAATCCACTAAGGTTTACTTTGGTGACATTGTGATTATGTAAAAGAGCTCTATGCAATCTTTAAAATTTGTTTTTGAAAAGTCATGGTTACATTATTTAGTAAAAAATTTAAAAGTTGTTTTCATTAAATTATTCTTAAAATATAAAATAATTATAATAAATATAAATATTGAGCACCGTTGTAAAGGATTAAGTAAGTTGCATAAAGAAGATCAATATAATTCAAACTCCGAAATACGTAATTATTGGAAAATTCTCTTAATCACAATAATATATGAATTATACTTGTTTTTGAGGGGAAAAAAATGAACGGCGAACATAAGAAGAAACTTTGTCTTTTGTAGGAATAGAATTCGACTCATTATGCAATTTTATCATTGAGACAATGTCTGATTTGCAATGACAATGTCTAAGTTATACTTACTTTAAAAGATTAATTTTAAAAAATTAATATGTTGTAAGCGTAAGAAAAAATTTACAGCCATTTTAGTTATGCATTACTGCATCATAAACTAAACAATAAAAATATAAAATAATATTAATATTCTATATATATATATATTTAACATTATTGTTTTGTTTATTTTTAAATAAAAGATTATGTTTGTCAAAGAAAAGAAAATGAGAGAAAAGAAAATGAGAAATTTTTTTTAAAAGAATTATTATTTTCTCTGTTTTATTTATGTGGACAATGACAATTTTATACATGACAATAATAAACAACAATTTTATCGTTATTTAATTGTAAAAATTTATTCCAACCATAAATGGTCGATTAATATTGGAAATAGTGACTAGAGTCCAATTTTCACATATATTTTTGCCTCATTCATTGCGAAAGAAAATAGTGGGCTTTATTTTTTATTTTCACCATTTTTTCTTTTATCTCATTTTGCTTTTACGTGTGCATGAAATCATCTTCTTCCTTTTAAATTCTTTCATTTCCCTCTTTTTCCCTAAATGCATGTTTGAATCAATGTATATTAGATGTAATCGTATCTAAATAATTTAATTAAAAGATGTATTTAAAAATTAGATAGGTCACTTTTAATTTTTAGGCGCATCTTCTTTATTTTTTGGTGTACTCTACATGCATTTTTTTACACGTCACCTTTAATTTGTAGATATTTCTTTCAACTAAATATGTTACTTTTGTTTTCTAGATACCTCTTTCAATTAATGTATTTAGATACAATTATAACTAGATGCATTAATTTAAGCATGCATTTAGGGGGCGTGTGGTTTGCGAAATATTTTTTATTCTCAAGAATACTATTCGCAAGAATGCTACTCTGAGAAAAGCTTTAGCAAGAATATGTTTTGAAAACGTTTAGTTGCACATTGAACTCTTGCCAACATTATCAGAATTATAATATACTTTTACAAAAATACCTATGACAAAACGATGTAAGTAGGCGGTAGTTGGTTGTCTGTCCGACGGTGGTTTGGTGTCTTCTAGCGGTGTTCTATTGCAGACCTATAGTGATGCAGCAATGGTCCATCCCCGTTAAGTGGTGGTTCGGTGGTGGTCTGGTGTCATCAGTGGTGTTCCATTGCTGTCAACAGTGGTCGTCGGCGGCAGAGGTGGTCCATCACTTGTTTGGGCAGTTGTCCGTCGTCGGTCGGGTAGTGGTTCGTCGTGACCAGTGGTGGTCGGTTGTCGGTCGATGGTGGTCGGTTGTCTGTGACGGTGGTTGATCACTAGCCGATGGTGATCCATCGTTGGTCAATAGTGGTGTTGACCTATGGTACGAGGTTTGGGGATAATTTAGTATTTTCATGTGTTAAAACATTTCAATCCCATGTAAATCTAATAATCCCACGAAAGAAATCAATTTTTATTCTTAAAAATACAAATTATCAAAAATATTATTTAAAATCTTAAATCAAACATGAAAATGTCACGTTCTGCGAATTGTAAGAAATGGAAAATGGTGATTAAATATAATCTCTCGTCATTCATTTCTTTATTATTTATGTTATCTATTTGTGCCTCATTCTCAATTACATGACACTTGAACTCGGGGAAAAAATAAATGCGAATCTATTTCAAGACACTTGTCAATACAATGTTGTGGCATGTAGCGTGGGACAGGGAAGAGAGCGTGTGCATTGTAACTCGACGGATGAGGATCCCGCAGGGGCTATATAAATGCATGTGATGTGGAAGTTGAATCCTCTGCGTTGAATTCGGGCAAGCCGTGATTAAGGAATTGCAGGTTGGACCCTCTCCTCTCTGTACTCAAGTCAAGGTTCTGGTTAAGGTTGGTATTTGTGCTTTTCACTACTCAATTGGCCATGCTATGCCGTGTCATCTAATTTTGTCACTTTATTTGCATGGTTATTGATTGCTGAATCTATGCCCCCAAAGTGATTTCACTTCATGTTTCGTTGTTTGGTTACGACATTCGGTGTAGTTTTCTTTTTTCCATCAATTTGATCAAATTGTGCTGGTTGAAATGAATCTGGCTCTCGCTTGAAATTGTTACCCACCTTAATTATTTGACGTATGAAAAGTCTGAGTGTGGCCTACTTTTCTTACCATTTCTTTTTAATTAGTTTTTGCTCCTGGAATAAATTAAACAAACTGGCAAATTTTCAATGTTTTTTCGTTGTGATTTGGCTCTGGTTGTGTGCTTATGTTGGATTTTTGGGTGCTCCCAACCAGGCTGAGAGCCTGAGAGTATTTTTTCTGTCTCTATGGTTTTTTAATGATTCTAATACCTTTCTGATTTATTGAATTTGAAGAATATATCTTTATGCTTTTGATATATATGACATTGGTTCCTTTACTCTTCCATGAATTAACATGTCAATATTATTCTGCTACTGTGTGCAACTTTACTTTTACTTTTATTCCACACAACATGATAATAACCCTTGAGCATGCTTACCCAATTATATCCCAAACTAGCTTGTACCACAATCTGTTCAGCTCAGCTGAGTGCCCTTTATGGCTTTATTCAAAGTTTGAACATCACATCCCTGCTTTTAATCTCTATTTTATGAGACAACCAAACATATTACCATGAAGCATATGTCATATTTTTAATCCTTTCTTCTTTTGGTGTCTTACATGAAATTGTGGTTATAATTTGCAATCCATATTTTTGGTCTCTTGCAGCTTGGGAATTGTGAGAATGGATACCTTCCTGTTCACTTCTGAGTCAGTGAATGAGGGCCACCCTGACAAGCTCTGTGACCAGATCTCTGATGCAGTGCTTGATGCCTGCCTTGAGCAAGATCCAGAGAGCAAGGTTGCCTGTGAGACCTGCACAAAGACCAACTTGGTCATGGTCTTTGGAGAGATCACCACCAAGGCTAATGTAGACTACGAGAAGATCGTCCGCGACACGTGCCGGTCGATAGGCTTTGTGTCCAATGATGTTGGCCTTGATGCTGACAATTGCAAGGTAATGGTCTACCTAGAGCAGCAAAGCCCTGATATTGCCCAGGGAGTCCATGGCCACCTCACCAAGCGACCTGAGGAGATAGGCGCAGGCGATCAAGGCCACATGTTTGGCTATGCCACGGACGAAACGCCCGAGCTTATGCCTCTCAGCCATGTCCTTGCAACCAAGCTTGGAGCTCGCCTCACCGAGGTTCGCAAGAATGGGACCTGCCCTTGGTTGAGGCCTGATGGAAAAACTCAAGTCACAGTGGAGTACTACAATGACAACGGCGCTATGGTCCCAGTTCGCGTCCACACCGTGCTAATTTCCACTCAGCATGATGAGACTGTTACCAATGATGAGATTGCTGCAGACCTCAAGGAGCATGTTATCAAGGCTGTCATACCTGAGAAGTACTTGGATGAGAAGACAATCTTCCATCTTAATCCGTCCGGCCGTTTCGTGATTGGTGGCCCTCATGGCGATGCAGGCCTCACCGGGCGCAAGATCATCATCGATACCTACGGTGGTTGGGGAGCACATGGTGGTGGTGCTTTCTCTGGGAAGGACCCCACCAAGGTGGACAGGAGTGGAGCCTACATTGCTAGACAGGCTGCAAAGAGTATTGTGGCCAGTGGAGTTGCCAGAAGGTGCATTGTGCAGATTTCGTATGCAATTGGTGTCCCTGATCCACTGTCTGTGTTTGTTGACACTTATGGGACCGGGAAGATTCCAGACAAGGAGATTCTGAAGATTGTGAAGGAGAACTTTGATTTCAGGCCTGGGATGATTTCCATTGACTTGGACCTTAAGAGGGGTGGGAATGGCAGGTTCTTGAAGACTGCTGCTTATGGCCACTTTGGAAGAGATGGCCCTGATTTCACCTGGGAGGTGGTGAAGCCTCTCAAATGGGAGAAGCCCCAAGAATAAGGTGGTTTGCCCAAATAAGTGATTAACATGTTTCGTTCTGTAGTAGTTGCTTTTATGCTAAAGATCCTTGGTTTGTTTTTTGTATTTTCTTTTGGTGTGTCATGTTTGTTACTTCTCTCCTGTACTAAATGTGTGGATTGAGCTGAGAGTATTTAGAAGAAACCAAGGACTATAAAATATATATGTTTTGAGAACTATTTGTATCAATTTGTGTTCTTTATATTTGTTACCTGTTGTTCATTCATAGTACCTGATCTAAGTGAACATGAGATTCAAGGTTTTGTTAGTTCAGAGTCAGACCATCGCCGGGTTTGAAAAGGGTCTCTTAATTCTTGAAAATGTTCACACCAAAGATCAAGCAAATAACAAGCCTCGAAATCAGCATGAACCTCCATAAACTAGTGCAGCTATTTTTTCTGTTATGAAGCAATTAACTAGTTAGTTATTGCTATTATAGTTAGTTATTTGTTATTGCATACTTCAGCTGGCTGGCGTGTGTAACAAGTTTTCTACAAGCTTGTACCTATATAAGCTATACTCTTAGATAGTTAGAGATACTTTTGATTTCCAGCATTCACACCAACAATGGATTTTTCTCTGTAACCATTCTCTGAACCTAATAACTAATTCTGCACACTTCTGTTTCTGAAGTTTTCTTTCAATCCCAGGTATGGCAGAGTTTTCTTTTCCTTGCCTACTACCATTTTATGAGAAAAGTTGGTTTCAAAAACAGCTTCTACAAGCCATCGTTCAGAAACAAAATACCAGTAAGTAGCAGCCAACAAAAAAAGAATTAACATTCTTTTTGGCTTCTACGCAAACAATATACCTCAGCCATCTAGTTATGACTGCAATCACAACCCCCCACTAGTATTTTTATTCTTATTTAGATATACCAAACAAAATTGAAAAGTGGCATGATGATCTTCAATCTTCATTGAAAGGATCATTTTTGGAGTTGAGAAGGCCCAACTCCCCTAACATATGATTAATATAACACACGATTCGTCAATTGATTTCAAAATTAACCTTCCCCCCCCCCCTTTTTTAATCATTGTGCGAACAGGCTAATTAAGTTATAAATTGGTGGAAGCCCATGTGAAAATCATCATGGAATGAAAAATTCTTGTATAATAAGAACAATTCTGGCACATCATTATGATAGAACATACTAATGAGTGTATCTAATATATGGTGTTGAAATTGTATCACGCAAAAATCTCTCTCAGGGTATTGAGAAGTGATTGCAAGCCGAACATATTTTATCGAACAAATGTTGGAAAGATTTCAGATTATGTACACACCCCAATTTATTTGGGTTCTTACCCAAATTTATACACACACTGTTTATCCTTCTACAAACAAAAGGAGACCAAAAACCAAAGCATAAGAAAATAAGGAAAAATAAAAAATAAAAAATCTCCAGCTGTGCAATGCTCATCATAGGAAGGCAAATCCAAGGATCTAAGAAGTTTAAAAAAACAATAATAAATAGTTAAATACCCTAGACCACTTTATACATCCCCAGTAAACCATCTGATCCTTGGAAAGAACCTTGCCTTTTGAGTCATGTCTGCCGTTACACGCTTTATCTAGAACTAGAACCTTGAATCTCACTCCTGTCAGTGTCAGAATATTCCTTCTGGGATTCAATTTCCACACTTCCCCCTCGATTTCTTCGTTGCCTTCGGTCCTGAACATCATCCAGACAATGCACGACATCAAATGTTACTCCAAGAAACATGAAGATCTGAGATGCCAATTATTTTGAAATAACAAGGAGGTACAAGAAGTGGTTGAAAAGAAAGGACTAAGGTGTTGTGTCATCAATTTCCTCAAGGACAATATAACTAGCAACTACTTTATCATCTAATATTTCTGCGACGAAATTTTATCTTGAATAAACTACCGTATCATCTGACTCTTAATTGAAAGTTATATACAATTCCGCAATTTCATGCCTCCATTGGTAAAAAGCCAAGACAAAGTGAGAAAAACCAACCTCTCTTGGTAAAGGGTATTCCTCTGACTCCAGCATACGTACAACTTGGCTCATCTTGGGCCTTTTCTCAGAATCCGGATCCACGCATCTTAAAGCGGTTAAGAGAGACCGTTTTAAGGCTCTAGTTGATGGCTTCACCTCAATGTTTCGATCCACCACTTCTTCTGATCGCCTGTTTCCAACCATCATCTTCAGCCAATCAACCAGATTCACCTGAAAACCATCGCAGTTTAACGGTAATCATCAGTTGTAATTTATGATCAGAACTTGTTATGCAGAATAAGAAACTATGAGCACAAGAGATATTCTTGTTAATGATCGAGCAAATGGTCCTGAAGAGTGATAATTATAGCCATCAATACAAACCAATCCCCTTAAAATTTTTGCAGGTACCAAGCCAGAGTACATGTATTGTTTAGTTAAACTTGAAGGGATTATCAACTCTTCAAGTTATATCCAAAATTCTTAAGAGGCTGCTGACATTATTCATGTTGGAGCTTTTCCTAGGTTGGAATTAGGTTTAATAAAAAACAGCAGTAGTAGAAGAATAGCAGCAACAATAAAAGAACATGCAAAACAAGATAATTGCCATTTATTGAGAATGTTGGTGATATTCATGTTTACTGTAGACAATGAATTTTTTAAAACAAATTTCCTAGTGATTAGCTTTCCTTTTACTGTCATTCAGCTAAAAACAGTATGATATGAGCTGTACTTTTCATGTGAATAGGTCTGTTTAAGCAACTAGCTATTAGAATTTAGGCAGTTTTTATCCTAGGATCGCTGACAAAGGGCAGAAGAGTTGTATATCTATGATTAGCAGCAGATGTGCAAGACGACTGTTCAACTTCTTTATTATCGCTATTCTTTATGGATCAAACTTAACAGCTAATGATTCACGATTATTTGGAGAATTGGTGAAAACAAACACACATACATCAAGCTGGATTTAGTGCCCAAGATAAAATTTACTCACTTCATGTGTTGGACGACCATAGTCAACTGGATCTCTCCCGGTGATTCCTTCAAGTAGTAAAACACCAAAGCTATAAACATCACTCTTTTCATTTAGAAGGCCAGTATTTGCATACTCTGGAGCCACATATCTGTGAAATATTTAGAGCAAAAAATGAATAGAAGAATATTTTTTTCTTAGGAGAGTTTATCAATATTGAGGAGGGGAAAGTTTCATTGCATTATAGGGGAGAGCTCAAAATCACTGACCCAAAGGTTCCCATAACTCGTGTTGTTACATGACTTTTTCCATCACCCAATAACTTAGCCAGGCCAAAATCAGAAACCTTGGCATTGAATTCTTCGTCAATTAGTATGTTGCTTGACTTGATATCTCGATGTACCACCTTCGGCTCAATTGCTTCATGCAAATATGCAAGCCTGAAACCAGCATATTGCTTTAAAGAAGGACTAAGAAATCCAGAAGAAGCATAGACTCAGAGACTCACGCTTTGGCTGTGCCGAGGAGAATCTTGATCCGCGCTTCCCAAGTAAGATATCCATGGTGACGCATAGCTCCATGAAGCCATTGCTCCAAATTTCCATTATTGACATACTCATAGACTAACATCCTGAAAATATACAATACTATATGTTCAGCGATCGCGAGATTGAACTCACCACCAGGTAGTAGATGACTGAACACATTAAGTCATATTCAAGATCATGTGTTCTGTTATAACCCTGAATTGTAATTGAGAATTGGGGTACCTGTGAGTCCCCTCGATGCAGTACCCCAAAAGGCGAACCAAGTTTTTGTGTCGAACATGGCCAATAGCTTCAACTTCCACTCTAAATTCTTTCTCAGCTTGACCACTGCCAAAACAACAGTAGGAGTTGAGCTTCAGCAGAGCTGACAAGAGTAATAATAACAAAACAATTAAGGTAACTAGACTTGACAATGTACGGGAAGAACTCACATGTTGTTGAGTATCTTTTTAACTGCTACTGGAGTCCCATTGATCAACTGTCCCCGATAAACAACTCCGTAACCGCCTTCGCCAATGATATTATCTTTGGAAAAACGGTTCGTGGCAAGCTCAAGATCCCTCAAGGTAAACCAGTGACCCCAACCCAAGTGAGAGAACTCCGGGAGACCAGTCAGAGGCGAAGGAGCCGTTATAGGGTAAGAAGAAGAGTGCTTGTGCACCCTAACCGTGCCAGAGCTAACTTCTTCTCCTGAAATTGACTCTACGCCACCTCTGTCCATGTGATGAAATGAGCCTGATTGGCTGCTGCTGTCCCCATTCTTCATCTTCCCCACACCTAAATGAACCATGACTTTGTCTGATTCCTTGTCACTGGATTTGTCATGAATGGTAAGGAGTATTCCATCGCGGGGAGCAAATCCATTTGTCGACACTTGCTCAACCCTCACTTCCTTGATTTCCTTTGAGACACTTGGTATCTGACTTACAGGAATCTTATTCTTATCCCTAGCTTTTCTAGATTTCTTCCTTGAGGTAAGGCAAAGTGAGAGCAAAGAGAGGATGACAATAATAGAAAATCCAACCACAATTCCAACTACTTCCCAAACCTTAAGTCCAAAAATGGGAGTTTTCTTGGATAACTCAGCATTAAGATTAGCACCCATCTCAGCAAAGCCTTGATACCTAAAAAATGGCAATAACAAAGGCATAACCAATCAACTACATAAATGTACATCAACATATTCATCAAACACTTCGTACTCCTTCCTTTTTTGAATTCTCAATTACTTGTACTGAAAAAAGAAATCTTGGTAGTTGAAAAAAGAAGTCATAATTGAATGGTAGATTGTGCATTACTACCACTCAAGGCAATGTGGAACACAAAAACGAAATGAAAATTCCACTGAAATTAACCCTAAATGAACCACGAAGCAAAATGAAAACAGAACACCAAGCACACCATGAACCATTTACCTTATCTACAAGAAGGAGTAATCATTCTAAAAGGGGACAATCCTCAAACCCCAGATCTCAGAAAAGGCCCCATCAGAAGCGAGGAGGCTCAAAACAGTGGGAACAAGCTAAAAAGCTCAGATCTTTGAGTAGAGGAAACAAAAAGAAAGAAAAGGAAGCCCCCGAATCTTGTGAGTGGTCAGCAAAAAAAGCAAGCGTAATAATAATAATAATATAGGTGATAGTTGGAATGGCGTGTGTGGGAAATGTGAGTGGTAAATCTAAGCTGAGATGGAGCTATCTCAAGGAACAGAAAACACACAGAGAGAGAAANAGTATTATATCTTAATAATTTAACACTAATGAAAATATAATATATTATTATCAATTTTGAATTTTATATATAATATATATATATATATATATATATATATATCATGTTTGTATCTTATATTTTTTAAAATTGGTGTATCCCAGTATCATGATCTATGTTCGTGTATTTGTTATTGTTTTTTAGGTATGACATATTCAGCTCATTAAAACACAGAGCTTGGCAATCTTTAAGGTAAACAAGGTCCTCATCTCAAATATATGAATGTGACTCGTTACTCGTAACTGTTTTTGGCTCTTGGTGGGTAATTTTTAATTTAGTTTAACTTTTTTAACCGTTGATATCTTTTAAGTCACAACATATTTTGGAGATTTAACTTATTTAATTAATTTATGTAAGATTAATTGTTTCTGATTTTTTGATTGTAAGAAGGATGATCATTTTTTTTAACGAGATTTGATTCTCTAAAATTTAAACTCGTAGCCTATTTTTTTAAGGGTTAAACTTACCTAGATATCTCAATTGGGCTTTTACTGTATAATAATATTATAATAATTATAGTAACAACAGTAATCATCACCAAGTTATTTGTGTAAATATATCCGGATCATTGTATATTCATTGTCTCATAAGATATTGTTTTGAAACTTTGAAATCATGTTTTGGACGAAGTATTTTTCTTTATGAAAGAATTGTCCAAATCATAATTTTGGAAACCAAGCATGATGTAACATGCAAGTCTCTTGGCTGCTGAGGAGCATGATGCTTGACTGCTTGGACTTTCGGTGTCAAAACATGGATTTCCAACGGCGAATTAATGTTAGAGAAATTTTTGTGAGATTCTGAGATATGTTAGCGGTTTGGTATTATTAATCTTTCTCATCTTCAGCACCTGATCTCAGTTCTATACAAAAATGTTTCCCCGGACCACCATTTTTTGGATGCGTTAGACCAATTATGGGTGTAATATGCATGAGTCATGTTTATTGTGCTAATTTGTAACATGATAAATTGGTGGCCTTAATTTATTTGGGTGGAATACTCTTGTTTTTTTTTCGTCTCTTATTTTTTTTCACAAGTTTTATTTTGGGAGTTTTAACAGAGCTTGCCGAGATGTTTTTTTTTTTTCCGGTGGTTTAGTCTTTTTGCTTCCCATTATAGGTTAAGCCATCTTCAATAAAAAAATCATTTTCATAAAAAAAAAATTCAATTAATTGTTCTCAAATCAAATGAATTAATATTACTAACCTAGTAACCTTAGAAGGATAGTTCATTAAAATGATGTTATTAGGCCTATAAACTCTAATCAACCCGTCGGATTAACATAATTTTCGCACTAAATAACCACAGTTTTTTTCTTTTTTGAATTTATCTTATTTGTCTGAAAAGGAAAAAGAAGAAGAAATAGACAATTATTATGCCCGTGAGGGGACTGCATGCCTCATCTTTTTAGGGGCAGATACACTGACAAATGCCCAAAGTTCAATTTAATATAATAGAAAATGATATGCTTACCAACTTATCTAAGTTAGGCTAAATAATTAAGGGTTGCCTAGACCGAAAGAAGCCGTCGCATTAAGATTAAATATATGGAGAGTCATTTTTTTAGTTGGTTTCTCAAATATCTCGTAGAGTAAATATCTCATTTTATTATTGATAGTTTTATAACTAAATTTATCAAATTTTATTATTATTTCATGATTTAATATAATATATTAATGGATTGTATGATCTAATGTGATAAATTAATATTTTTCAATATAATATTTGTGGAGAAATACACAATAATCTCAAATGGTCGGCAAATCTCTAAACATCTTATAAGTCGACTCTTTCAATGATTTGACTAATGAAATGTTTATTACAATCATATACAATATAAAATAATCACAAAATTTAATGAATTTAATTATAAAAATTATTAAAAATTAAATAAATTAAGTAATATAAAGTATTTATCTCATAGAATATATAACCAACCACCTTATTCATAAAGAAGCTACTATCTGATCAAAATATGCATGCAGTATAACCCAACTGATTTGGATTCAATTCTCACAAAGTAATTCACTTCAAAGGATTAAGAATAAAACTCACTTATTATATTCTCTAAAATAAACTCCTGACTTTAAAGACGATCTTTGTCCTAAGCCAACGTATAGAAAGTGGTTACAGGAAAACCCGCGTATTGGTAGATAGAAATATAATATAAATGCCACAAATTATAAAGGTGGCACCGAAATGGTTCAATTCTGTTTCAGCTCCTTGTGAACTACTGGTAATTTTTAAACTGTGGATCTATCTTTGTATTTGGTTGAAATTAGGTTGAGGAAGGTATCAAATTAATTCCTTCACGCGAAGTGTCTACAGTCCATACTCATTTCTGTGGTCAATGGAAGCAACTCGATCGCCGTCACACAGCTAATATTGTAAGATTCATGTTAAGCAAGTTATGTTTTTAGATGAATGCCAAATATTGAATTCTAAAAATAATGATAGATATTGATGAAGTTCCTTTTACCTGCAACATTATTTGCTTTAATTACATGCAAGAAGAGCATACAACACACCCATTTATGAAAAAGGAAAAAACAAATTAAAAGACAATGTTTGAATAGTATAAAAATAAGTGGTTAGTAAATATTTTACGCTACTTAATTTATTAATTTTTAATAATTTTTATAATTAAATTCATCAAATTTTGTTATCATTTCATGTTTTATATGATCGTAATAAATTTTTTATTAGTAAAATCATTGAAAAAGTCAACTTACAAGATATTTAAAGATTTGTGGACCATTTGAGTTGATGATACACTTCTTTATAAATATTATATTAAAAAATATTAATTTATCACATTAAATTATATCATTCATCAATATGTTATATTAAATCATAAAATAATAATAACATTTGATAAATTTAATTATAAAATTATAAAAATAAATAAATTAAATAATATGCATGAAATATTTATCTCATAAAACATTTACTGCGCGTAGTATTTAAGAAACCGCCTTAAAAATATCAAGCCTTACGTCAATGCCTACACGATAGGAGGTTGGAATAGAAGACAAAGGGCAAAAGTATTGTTTGATAAGCCAATATCGCACCGTCTGGGGTAAAAGCCTAAATATATTAACACACCAACCGCCATGAAAAGAGAAAATAAAGAAAGAGACTAATTAATGGAGGGTCCTAATACTACTACTATATGTACCAACAACAACAAAAGATAGAGAGGCTGGCAGTAACTAGATATTTCATGAATAAAGTGCGACAACTTTTAGGCCACGCCATTATTGTAATTGTACAATCTTTCCAGTCCAACTGAATTGCAACTTGCTAATAGATCTAACAGAATAATACATACATATATATATATATATATATATATATATATACACATACATACATACATACATATATATATATATATGGTTGTTACATGAAAATCATATTTACGAGTAATTAGATTAGAATTGTGATAATTTATAACTCTTCTCATGAAAGGCACAAGAACTCTCAAGATAAAGTAACATAATGGTCTGAGCAATTATCCGACAAAATCACTCCAGCGATCAACTCTATATATGAGTGATATCAAATGATAATGTGTTAAAACGTACCTCTTTGATCAGCAGCAAGAGTCTCCATACATGGTGTCCAAGTGTGGATTGTTACTTTTTAGAGACTAATTATGTCAGATTTTGTAACCGTCCACGTAATGATGCTTATTTTGTATAGTCACTAGTTAATTGTTGTGTACGTAATGTTGCTTATTTTGTATAGTCACTAGTTAATTGTTGTGTTGTTACAAAAGTGAACATATTACTACTCTTGATCCGTAGCACATACAAATCCGCGGGGTGATTAAGTATTCGTATTTTGCTCATGCAGCCCTTGAAGTGCAGCTGAAATTAATTTATATACTTATCATCCGCTTACGAGGCTGAAATTTCTTGCAAATGAATTAAATTGGAGAACCTCGCCACAAGCTTGAAACCGTGCAAGTTCTTTTGAGAGCATCATGAAGGAGAGCAAAAGGGTTACAAATTATTATTAAAAGGTCATAACTAAGCTACGTGATCAACTAGGGAAGGAAACGTAGGTTGGGTGGTATAGTTAATTATTACTTTCAATTGAAAATGAAACCCTAACAAATTTGATTTGAAATATAATAATATATTGTTCAAATATAAAGCAAGTTATGAGTGCAATTAGTCATGAGCCAAAATCATGCATATTGTATAATAATACCGGAAAGACTAGCAACTGATTTTTGGAATGGACTAGTGTAGGTGGAAAGCATTAATGTCCCTAATTGTATCCCAAACTCCATAATTATTGTGTGCTTTATCGCGTGAGGTATCAAATCGCATGAAATTAATCATCATACGCCAAAAAGAGGATTGGGCTTGAATGGTCTAAATTGCTCCAATCAGGAAGCTTCATGGCTTGGATTGATATGATGTATCGTCTATTTTGGCATGTGTGTGTATTGGCAAATTATTCAACGAGCAACCAAAAGTAGCATACCAAATTCAACACGGATGCTTATT
>QANU01073741.1:339426-412168 GCA_003254905.1 Nissolia schottii | reverse complement strand
AAAATGATATTTATGTTGGATTATAGTATAAATAATTGTGATCAATTTATCTTGGTGAAATAATAATTTCTTTCTAACTTTTCAACAAAATATTGTAACTATAACATATTTGAATAGAAAACAAGTCAATTTAGTCCCCCACCCACGCATAATATTTTTTTTTTAAGAGTTCTACTACACGTACATCAAAAAATATACACTGTACATATACCCTATACTTATATATATAAAGTCTGTGTTTTAATGTCTGTAATGTTTGTGCACTTAATTAAGTATAATTGAGAATATTATCTATAAGTTTGTAATGTTTGTGCACTCATGATAATAAAGTTTGTACATTATTAATGGTGTATGTATGAGTGTATAAAATTGGATGTACATATACCATTTTTTATTTCTTAAAACCACAAGCCAATCACAATTGATAGTTAGCTGAGTTGCTTAAACATCTAATTAAGAGTTTAATATTTGGCGTGTCCTCAGAATATCTCATGGTTAGATTATGTACCTATTTCAATGAGCTTAAACTTTCAAAGTAGGCTTTACCGTTGGGCTATGAACCCAGCAATAATAAGCCCAGCCCAAAAGGGAGTTCCCGCCAGGCAGCGTTTTTCAAACTGGGGATGTCTCTGTTTAATGCGAGTGAAAAACCCCATGAGCGCTAACACCAGCACCAGCACCAGCACAAGCACAATCATGGGTTCCAATTCCAAAGCAGGTTCTGATGGCACACAACAGCTCCCTCATCCTTTCTCTTCTAGCAGTAATTCAAATCCAGCTTCGCTTCATCTCTGGTCAGAAGTAGTCGCCGCCGAATCGCAACCCCACCAACAACCAATCGGCGTCGTTTACCGTAGAAGAAAGCCCCGCATCAACCAAAACGACGCTAACTTGTATGCATACTCCATCATCTTCCTGTCGTTTCTACTTTTCCCCTCCCCCCCCCTTCTTTTACTGATATTGCTTCAAACTGTTCTCATCTTCGATTTTTTACAGAAATCCTCCCTATCCGGCTCGGCAGCGTCAGAATCGGGTGAGTCTGGCCGATCCGAACAAGCGAGTCAGTTGGAATCGTTCCCTTTCCACCAGGTTCGCCAATAACACTGTGCTTTTTCAAATTTTTTAGTTGTTGCTTTCAAATTATTGGCCTTGGTTTCATTTCATCATCTAAATTCATTGTTAACAGGGGAAGGACAAGTATAGCCGTTGGTGCTTGTATGGTTTACCAGCTTCAATTGAAGCAGGACAAAAGGAAAGGGAAACCAACTCTTCCAAAAGTACCTTTCTCTTACCCCATTACATTTTGATTCCCATTGTTTGTCGATTAACTTCATATTTTGAATCTGTTTGTCCCATTAATATTCTATTTTTTCAAGAAATTAGGGGATTGTGAATTTATGGCTGTTTTGAACAATAAACTAATGAGTTTAACTGATATGCTAGCAAAAGTTGGTTAAGTCTCATAGCATGTTTAGTTTTTAGGTGTGAACACCTAGAATTGATTATAGAGCTCTAGAAGTGAGAAATTTTCAATGCTGGTAGAATTGATTCCGAGCGCTCCCACCTTAAAACCAAACATGTTGTTACATTTACTTTTTCGAAAGTCTAATATGCAACAATACATGATTGGATAACAGATGTAGAGCTCTTTTACACGACTACAGTGCATGGCAATTGATAGCATTAGATGATGTGCAATGCAATGTTATTCTTGTAGGGTTAAATTGTTTGTTTGACATCTGTATCTTTGGTATGGATAGGGGAAAATTGTGCAGCCCCCGAATTTCGATAAGGAGAGATTATACTTTCAAGAGGTTGATGCCTTTGAGTTGCTGGAGGAGAGCCCCTCGCCTAAGAAGGTTGGATCATGGACCATTGGTGACACAATGGAAGGGGCTGAAATTCCAGCACTATGCTCCAGATTAGAAAAATGGCTGCACGCCAGGAAAGTAAAGCCCAGCTGCGATCCATCTAGCACGCTATCTAAGATACTAGACACTCCGGCAGCCAGTTTGGGAACCATTCATGAGTTCAATTTGGATTCCACAAGATGGAAAAATTTGAAATTGGAAAGAACAAAGGGAAACAATTCAGAGTTGGATAACATCAAAGCTGGAGGCAACAGAATTGTTACTGATGAGAGTGACGGCGGCAATTTGCGAATGGATGATGAGTTGATGTTATCTCAAAGTGATGAAGAATGTGAATACATAGAAGAAGCTGTTAAAAAACTCTCCCTGACGTCAACTTCTCCGGTAGATGGTGGCCACATTAGTCCATTCTCTGCTTTATTAGCCATTTGCGGACAGTCTGCGCCTTCAACTTTCCGAGATGCGTTATCTAGGTATTGATTGTTTCTTAATTTTTTACATTAGGGAGTAAATGTGATTTTGACTTAATAATTTATTTGGACATTTTCCTTTACTATATACGCATTAGAGTTTTCTAATCACACCTGTGCTATGATTCTGACTTTTGTTTTACTTTTTTCTGACTGTAAATGGTGTTAGAAATTATGTCAGGTCATTGTGTGAGGCTGAAAACTAATTTTGTTGTGTTTGTTAATTTGAAAATTCGAGTTTATAGAATCAAGTAAAAGCTCCTTGCATATTGTATACAAGAACTAGCTTCATCATTTTAATTCATGATCATATGAGCCTTTGTTGTAATGAGCAATGCAGCATTGGCATTTTGACTTCCACCTCATTGGATTCTTTTAGTACGATTCTATGTCCTCATGTTGATGGGAAAACAACATTTCTTTTTCCAGTGACTCACAGACCATTGTGAAAGTTGGTGAAGGAACATTTGGAGAAGCTGTCAAGGTTGGCAATTATGTCTGCAAGATAGTTCCCTTTGATGGTGAATTCAGGGTAAACGGGGAAATCCAAAAGGTAACCACGGCATTATATTGACGTTTCCATGAATTAATTTTCTATTATAAAGATTTTTCCCTGCTGCGATCAGAATATTTGGTGACTATTTTGATGATTACCTTCTTTTAATCAAACTGGCATGGTGGCAGGGGTACTGCCTTCATGGATAAATTAATAGCATTATGTTAATGTACTATATGGCCTTTTATTACAGAGATCAGAGGAATTGCTCGAGGAGGTGCTTCTGAGCAAAACTCTTAATCGATTGAGAGGAAATGATGGAGACTCTAATAATTTATGCAGAACATTCATAAAATCAATAGAGTGAGTATCTGACTAACAATTTCCAGATGCCGCTTGAAAACATTTTTGAAGGGAGACAAAGTTTTGATTTAAAACGTTAGTTTTTTCTTATGGCTCCTTATTTTTACCAATCTTACCACCTTTGGTTTAGTACTTTATGGCCATCGTGTCTTACTAGTAACACCAGTGATTGGCAGGGTCAGCTCTGTCAGCACAAGACAAACTTCTAGTCCTTTTGGATAGGGACTAGTATCTCATCTACCTATGTTCTGTTTTCTGTGATAGATTTAAAGTATGCCAAGGTCCTTATGATGCGGCACTGATTCGAGCATGGGAAGATTGGAATGATAAGCATGATTCAGAGAATGATCACCCAAAAGAGTTCCCAGAGAAACAGGTTACCCGTTTTGACTTAGGTGGCGATGAACTTCTGTTTATTTATAATTTGAATTTACAACGTTACTTACACTGATATATTTTTGCAAACATAGAATTTGGGTTTTGAAGCTACGAGATGAGCAATTCATGGATCAAATCTGTCTGTCCCAAACAAGATTAGTTACATTTAACTGTTGAATATGTATACGCTCAATATACTGACATATTGTTGCATTCAGTGTTATGCGGTCTTTGTACAAGAACATGGCGGCAAGGATCTTGAGAGTTTTGTACTTCTGAACTTTGAGGAGGCAAGGACTTTACTGGTTCAGGTACGCCTTATGTACATGTTAGTATGTTACTGCTTATATATGCTCTGTGCTTTCAGCTTGATGAAGGATTAGTTCTTAGAAGGTTAATTGGCATCATAAAATGCAGGTTACAGCTGGGCTTGCTGTGGCTGAGTCTGCATATGAATTTGAACATCGAGATCTTCACTGGTGGGGTATTCATGTAGTGACATTGTTGATGCAATCATCGTATTAGTATGTACTAATATATGAATATCCTTCTGCTCAGGGGAAATATACTTGTCAGTCGAAGTGATTCTGTCAAGTTGCAGTTCACCCTTGACGGCAGGAATATGTTTGTTAAAACGTATGGATTGTTAATATCAATTATTGACTTTACTTTGTCAAGAATAAACACAGGTGAGCACTGCATGTTTTGCCTTAAATATGTCAGTGGATCTTGAATTTGTTACTCGCTATGATTAACTATGTTCCTATTTATACAGGTGAAAGCATATTCTACTTAGATCTTTCCTCGGATCCTGACCTCTTTAAAGGTCCAAAAGGAGACAAACAGGTAAGGAATTTTTATTAAGAGTCAAAAGTTCCATTAGTTTCACGTAATTGCACAAATGATTCCAAGTATCATATGCAGGCAGAAACATATCGAAGGATGAGAGAGGTAACAGAAGATTGGTGGGAAGGAAGGTAATATTTTTTTTTGGGGATGTTATTTTGGGATACTCTTGACATAGAAGTTCCTGTGTCCTTCGTTGTTTTTTATTTCGGATACACTAAATCTTGGTTTTTGCAAATTCACAGTTTTCCTAGAACAAATGTGTTGTGGTTGATCTACTTGGTAGACATACTCCTCTTGAAGAAATCATTTGTAAGTTTTCTCTCTACTTTTTATAAAGCAAGTGCCAGTTTTGCATATTTGTGGATTTGGATTCTCGTAGAATTGCTTTTTCAGTTTTAGATATGACTTTTTCAAGTCTTGCCCTATATAATTTGATGTTTTGCCATTGTGCTTTATTCGTTTTCCGTACGGTTCCGATTAATAATGAGTGAGAGAGTCCTTTTACTTAATATACAATGCACTTCTTTTTTGGTATGCTAATTTTGGTTGAGCTGAAGTGCATCGTACTTTTAGGTAGTCACAAACTCTGTCGTCTTTAAATTTTTTTTGAATAATGTCAATAGGAGTTAGATGAACTTAATTCTGGTAAGACAAGCAAGTGGTTGAAAAGGTAGTGTATAATGAATTATTGTTATTGTAGGAACGTACTTCAAAGGATGAGAGAGAACTACGCTCATTGAAGAAACGTCTTGACATGTGTAATTCGGCCAAGGAAGCTATTCTTGATCCCTTTTTTAGCGACTTGTTCGTTGAACAATGTAAGTGATGTATATAGTCATATATCAGCATATGAGAAAAGAGGTAATGCTCACAAAAGAATTTTAATTTTGTATGGTGAAGCTAAAATTAAATATGTAGATGGATATGTGATATAACAAAATATATGGCTTCAAAGCTGTAACTTATACAACTCCTCAGATGAAATGTTATTGTTGCATATGGCTTAACCGAATGATTGTTGAAGGCCACCCACCTGTTTAGAGTTGGAAGTATCTTACTTCTTTTAGCTGTTGGACTGTTTGTGATATTGTTTCTTAAAAATTAGATATATGTATGATTATTGTTATTATTTTTCATATATTTTTTCATGATTTTCAGCAAACTGAATTTTTTGTATACGAAGTATTCTTCTTTCCTAGTTAGTGTTCTATTCTTAGGATTCAGTAATGTGCATTAATAATCTTAATATATATATATATATATATATATAGCATAAGAATTTTTGCCTTAAAATAATATAAGAAAGTAAATATTTGACAGTTGAGGATTGTAGATTGTATAACATTTAATTTTCAAAAGGTAGTTTATTTTTTTACATTATGAAGAAATATATTTTCCTTTTTCTTTTCACTTAGTCGGGTGATAATTTTCAAATTTAGCAGGTCCTTGATGTTCTTTTCGCAGATTGCCTTCCTCCTCGATATAGGGCTCTGTCTGTGACTTAATTTATGGATCGTATTGGTTCTGTATGGGAGCTTCCTGATGATGTTGGTTAGGAGGGTACAGTAACTTTATAAAAAAATTTCTGCGTTGAATAGTCATATTCATTCACCTTGTCTACTTCCAGTGAATAGGAGGTATGGCTAAAAGTCTGAGCGACTGAAGTATTTTGAAGTCATGTTACTCATGTATATAAATTTTTTGTCCATCCACAAAAAAAAGTGTTTTTTTTATTTTTTGGTAAACCATCTCAATTGTGATTATTATTAGTTCCATAAGAAAAATATCACCCTTTTTGGTATGTTTTGAATTTATATAAATTTTTAAAAAAGTTATAATACTATTGTCTTGTCAACAAAACTCAACACAGTTGGTAGATGACTGATGGGTTAATTTTATTCAGAGAGGTATACTCTTTTTAGTCTTTAATTGTTTACAAATATTAGTTTTCTACACCATAATCACAAACTTAATAGTTTTATCTTCAAATTAAATCAAAGCATAACATAAAGTATGAGTCTCATTACCAAGTTGCTCTTAAAACCTAGAAGGGTGACAGGATCTTAGAGTTGAGATACCTTAAAGACAGTTGCTCCGACGAAAGGGGGAAATATCTAACAGTAATATGTGACAGTAGAATTTCTTATAACACATGACCAACAAAAGATAACGGTATAACGATTTATTATTGCCAAGGAAGCAATGTTGAAAATTTAATTGAATGATTGAGACCAATCTTATACACTAAGTTAGGGTAGGGTATATAAATGAGCTGAACGAATTCGTATGATCAGTGCGTTGCACTTTTTATGCTGAATCTCGCAATACATGTTGCATGTTTGCTCAGGGTCCAACTTACTGATATTACTGAAAAAAATCAGCAATCGTCACTTAATAATAGGCTACTTTTTCATTGCATTATCCAGAGAAAGCTTGGCTCATCGTTTTTCGACTTTATTCTATAGTACTATACTATTAATTAATTAATGAACTAAAGAGGAAAAAAAAACGCATTTTCATTCCCATCCATTTTTCCTTTTGGAAAGCACAACAAAGAACTTTTATTAACAATAGCATTCAGCCTAACCTGAAAGCCATATCAACCTATTCCCTTGTATATACGAAATGTCTTTTCCCCCCTCTTCTTCCTGTCTTGTTTTGAGATTTAGAATGGACCCTTTTGACTATATTGCTTTGCTTTCGGCTTGTGATCGAGTCAGACAGTTCTTTTGATTAAGTTGAATGGAGAGAAGCCACAATTGATCATTCCACATGGGTTGCGCCCCCTCAATCATATTGCCTAGAGATTGTGGCATGTTTGGTTTTTTTTTTTCTTCTTCTTCTTCCAAATTTGGGTTCCAAGAACTAAACCAAACGTGTGACCTCTTAAAGATTTGCCATTTCTATTATATTTTTTTGCTTTATTGCATATGACGCTTGCAGACCACAAGCTCTAAACAAACGGCCAATAATCTAAATAAGAATTTCTCGTATTGAGCCTAGTGACTTCTTTTCAATTTCCTCCATGAACTTTATTTGCTTTAGCTATATATAAATTTGTTACTATTGGTAATGGTTTTTGCTGAGCCAAGATGACTGTATTTGATATAAATCTTCCAACACCACCCACCCAACTTTAAATCCTTAGCAGATACTCTACGTAAAGCAATTCCTTTCTTTCTGGCCAGTTGTTTCCCTCTCCCATCCTTGTCAAAATTTAAAAGAAAAATAATTGTAAATCTATCATTAATTTTTAGATTAATTTTTATGCCCTCCCGTATGAAATTGATATTGCCTATGGTAAAACCTTTTTTTTTTATTGTTTGTGCATAAAAATTAATCTATAATTTTTAATATACTATTTGCGCGAAACTAAATTTCACAATTTATAATAAAAAGTTCATTACTTTTGTTTATTGCAAAGGTCAAGTCTTTCAAAGGATTATTTTGGGCCTAATCTGTCCAAAGTTGAATTTATCCAACAACCAAATATGCGGTTGGTACCTGGCCAGTCATTCATTCATGAATGACTCAGGGAATCCAACAGCACAAATCAATTGTAATTGGCCATCCATAGTTAATTAGTTATGGTTATGTGCGTAATCTAAATTAAAATTAAAGTTTCCTTAATCTTATATGCAAAGGGCACGAGACGAGTGTTGTCTGGGCCTGGGCCTAACAGAGAAACAAGGCATGTGTAAATATGCACATGATAAATTTTGTTAATTGGAAACATAGGCAGCTAGATTCTGCTCTTAAGTGCTTTGAGAAAGATGAAGAAGCATTCTTCTTTGTAATGTTAAGTGTTATTGTAAGACCACAGCATTTTCATTTTCCCAACCCCCCAAACCTTAGTGACAAAGTAACATATTTTTCTTTTATTTTATGCATTTTTCTCTTTACAAGTTGGTCGCTTTCTTTCTTTTGTTGAGACCTTTTACCCTTTCTTTTCACTCCTTCTCACACCTTTTATGCCTTTATTATTGTCTCCAACGCCTTCTCCTTTATCCCTGTAGGGTCTTTCCATCTCCACCTCTTCTTATGCCATTGTTTTTAAAAGCAGTGCCGCTGCATGAATCACACTAAGATTCCATTCCAACCCAAACTCTACATTGATGCTGCAATCTTTTAAAATGGCCAAGGAAGCTTCTGTGTCCCTCTTGTTCCTCTCTTTCTTCATTTTCTGCTGTTCTGGTAAGTTAACTACTGATTCTGGTGGCATCTCTGAGTAAAATATATATATATATATATATTTAGTGAATATTCTCGAATATAAGTGCCAAGATAACAGTTTCTACTTGGTTTCCCTTTGTTTCTGAATCTGCAACAGTTAATGGGATCTATCCTTTTCACCCCACAAGTGATTTTCATTTTGTTTTTAGATTTTTGTTTGGACTACCCCACTTTGTGTTTGTATCTAAATCAGTTTGGAGGCAGATCAAGTGAAAAATCCCCCTTTCTCCTTATAATCTTTTCAGGTACACTGGTGGGGTTTTCTTATGGTGTGAGAGAAGACACTGAATCTCCAACATCTGCTGGACCCACATTCCTCCTGAAAAACAAGATCTCCCAACCTAGGATTCGGTTTCTTGTAACAGATCACAAGAAATTGAACACTCTGACCAACTACGATGCACCGGTTGATTTCTTCTTGAATGAAACTTCAAAATCTTTTGGAGTTTCAAGGCTAAAGTCTCATCTTGTAAGCTTTCTTCCACAAGTAGTAGACATCAGAAGAAGCATCATTGTTAGTTGTGGCAGTGAGTGCTTAGGCAAAAATGAGTTACCGTTACTGCTATCTGCTCTCAGATCAATCCATTGTGCCGTAACCAATCTTCAAATGAATAGGGAAGTGAAAGTCTCAGTAGGATTTCCACTGTCATTCTTAGAGAAGTTGAATGCATCATATGAGAATGATATTTGCAGGATTCTTCAGTTCATAAAGAAGGTAAATTCCTTTGTCATGATAGAAGACAGCATTGATTGGGAGTTAAGCAAGGGGGATCAAACCTTTGTTCGGCATGTTATCAAGCGAGCCAACGTTGCCGCTTCTATTCTTCCCTGCGAAGATGTTCCCATTGTTGTGACAATCAAAGGCGCAGCTATTCCAAGTTTGAAGGACTTGCCTCAATTTAGTGATGTGGTATCCAAATATCTTGAAGCAGCAACATCTCAGATTACAAAAAGATTAGTTGCATTATATGCAGAAGTGCACAAAACTGAAGGAGAGCTCAGAGGTGAAAAGGAAGAGACATTTTTTCCTTTGTCCCAAAGAGAAAAACTGAGCAGAGTTCATACCAGAAGAACTCTAGATGAGACAAACAACACACCTACCACAGTTTTCCCCACAAATCCAGCTTCAGCCACACCAGCAGCCATCACACCTCCAAATACACCAGCAATCATCACAGTTCCTTCCACCACAAGTCCTGTAACAGCTTCACCAACCAATCCAACAGTTCCATCTTCAACACCTGCTCCCCCTTTAGCCCCAACAAATCCAGCCAATTCACCTCCACCTTTGATCACACCCCCAACTACTACAGTTCCGGGGGCGCAACCGATAACCAACCCTGCAGCTTCTTATCCACCCCCATCAGGAAGTTTTCCTGTCACAAACCCTTCTTTGCCTCCTCCTGCAGGTACTAATGCTCCAGCTACTACTCAGGGTCAGAGCTGGTGTGTGGCAAAGACTGGAGTTCCGGAAACTACTCTTCAATCAGCACTGGACTATGCTTGTGGCATGAAAACTGTAGATTGTTCACAGATACAGCAGGGTGGGAGTTGTTACAATCCAAATTCCCTACAAAACCATGCTTCTTTTGCCTTCAACAGTTACTACCAAAAGAATCCGGCACCAACAAGCTGCGACTTTGGAGGGGCTGCCACCATAGTTAACACCAATCCAAGTAAGATCTTTAATAGTTTAACATCCAAAGTTTTAATATTATACTTCACAAAATTGAAGACCATATTTAAAAAACTCTTTTGAATTGTAACTAGGCTCGGGTTCTTGCGTTTACCCATCGTCATCTTCAGCAGCAGCTGATACATCCAGGTAAGTGAAACAAGGTTTTCGTTTGCTGCAAGAATTCTTTGATACCATTAAGCCTTGAAGATACTAATCATTGCCCTGCGCAATACCATATTTTGCAGCTCCGGTGCCCCGCCTTCCGCGTTTGGGCCCCAAAGCCCTTCTCCTAATGTCGATACCTCACATTCAGCTGCTCTGAGACCTCTTCTTGGCTTCATGGTTCTGGTTATATCATTGGCCACTGGAAGACTCAGTATATGAACCATAGAGAGATTGTGTACTCGTAGAATTGAGATATCACAAGGGATGTACAGGTGTGTAGGTGCAGAAAGAGAAGTAGAAGTGAAGAGTACATGATAATGACTGCCAAATATGTTCATGCATCTGTTAAGCTTTTAGCTTAGGAGGAAAGATTAGGATAAGGCATGTTGAAAGGCGAGGGAATTTCAACTGTGGAAACATAACTATCACTTCTGGTTATGCTGTACAACAGGTTATTGGGCCAGGTACTAGACTAGTTATGTAATTCAATGCTTGTTAGTTAGAGTTGTTTTGGAAATTCATTTGCATATAAATGAGGAATTGTTCTTTTGCAAAAATTGTTCACCTTGAAGGGTTAAATACTTACGTATAACTCTTCGATGGTCAAGGGAACAATTCCATATCTTGGAAGAGTCTATTGTGAAGCCATGTCAAGATTTAGATTAATAAAGATGTGTCACGTACAGAAAAGCTAGTCACTGTGTTAACTCCAACACACTGTCCATTATACTGCTATGATTTTAAATATACACGAGTTTCTTCTATTTATACACGAGAAGATATTTTTATGTCAAATGAGCGACTTAATCTTGATGCATTGGATGTCAGTCGTAACGTTTCACTAAATTTGTCAAAGAAAATAAAGAGAATACAGAGCCGTCAACCAACTTTGCCAACGCCTTGACTTTTAAACCGATGCATGTGACCAATTCTTCGAAAATTCAAAGCAGAATTGTAAATTTGCCGGCAGAATTGTCGTAAACGTAGTTAACGGGCATTATTAAGTGGATGACAGACATTTCATGATTGTGCGTAGAAATGAGTGTGAAATGGGTCCACCTATGATTTTCGTTCAAAAATACGAAAAAATCTCCCCTTGGAAAATGTCTGTATCATTAATTGGTAATTGGACCCACAAGTTTAATTAAGTTCACATGACAAATTGATAATAGTGATCGTCCTGAAATTATTTCTCTAGACAAAAGAAATCTACAAAAACAGGCTAAAGAATAAAATACCATTATGCTGTGGTGATTAACTAAATGAGCATAGATATTGCAATGTAACTTTTACATAACACAGCAAAAATGCCTTCTGATCCTGAAGTCGCCCAAACTAAAGCCTATATTATCTCCAAAATTGCATTTCTAACAAAGCAAAAATGACTTGTACCACTTGTCTACGATCTGCTTGAATACTGGTATAAGGTTCTCTTTATACAAAAGAATTACTGGATACCGGAATGGTTTCATCGCTTTGAAAATACCATCAAGATCAGCATGGACATGGAGATCATGATTTTGAATCCGGGAGTTTCCCAGAAATTGTTTTCCCTTTCAGCAGCCACACATTCACTTTGTTTTTTTGCTGCTATTCGATCTCTCAGTTCTTTAATCTCTTTGTCCTGTCGCTCTCCCATCTGTTTTTTTCACAAACCCATAAAATAATGCAAAAGCATTACCAATAACAATAGGAGAAATTCTCTTTTAGACTAGTATACATAAAGTTGAGCGCATTAAATCAATGAAAAGCACTACATATACATTAAATATGTATATGCTCTTAATCAACTAGAATAATGTGTCAAATGTTTGTTGACTTAGTCTACCTAAATTGTCTGTAAATAATAATTTCACAGCCAGTAGAAGCTCAGTTCACCGTAAACATCAAGAAAACTAAGAATCTGTTTAAATGAAAAAATTACAGAGAAAGGTTTCGCTAGATTTACCCTTTGGAGCTTCTGTGTCTGAGTACGAGCTTCCTGCAGACAGAACTCCAACTTCAAAACCCTCTTCTTCAGCTCCTGATCAGTATGCCGCTGTTTCTCCAACTGCATTTAAAAGCACATAAATGCTGTTAAATATAAAAGAAACTGAACTCAAAAAGAAAAGAAATCACTACTAAGTACATGAATGAGCAATTAATTACACAAGCAAACAAGGATGGTTTTACCTGTGCCTCTAATTCCATCGTCTTGAACTTCCAATGTGCAGACATAATCTTAATTTCATCCTTAAGTTTTACTATTTCTTTATCTTTTGCAACCAAAAGCTTATCCACCTCGTCAAAAAATTTAGGAGAAACCTCATCTAATATTTTTCTCAGTGTACAATCCTTGTCCTCCCCAGCTTTTGCAAAAGCCTCCATTACATCGTGCTCAATTCTCAGAACATCATCTTTCAGTTGCTGTTGTGAAGATTCCCTTGCAAGAAAATCTTTCCGTAGATTATGTAGTTGCTCTACCAGCTTAATGACACAATCCTCACGCTCTCTTAGTGAACCGTTTTTCTCATTCAATTCTTTTAGAATTTCAACACATTGGATCTGCACTGATTGAGCTGATGCAGCGCTAGCTCTAGCCGCTGAAAGCTGTGTTCTAAGATCATCCAAATCCTTCAGATGCTGCATCAAGAATTCAAGATTTCAAAAATATGCTCATGAGTCAATGACACACAGATTAATGACTGGTCTAAATAAAGGGGGTTTCAGGGATGGTTTTTCTTTGATGACTTTGCACACTTGAATGCCCTGTTGTTCATTAGAGAATGCCAGTAACAATCAGAATGAAAATACTTTGTAGCAAATAAAATTGGATTTTTATCTTTTTTGTATCTATAAGAAGCCATTGTTGCAAACTATTCAGACCTTCACTTAGATCATCTATCTACTCTTACATGAGTACAAATGTACTATCCATTTAAAGGTTAATGCTTTCTCAAAAACAATTAATATTCCAACAATAATTTGGAGCCACCTGCATTACAGTTATTATTACATAGTATGTGATGTTCATCTAACACAAGAATTCATCATGCACTGAAAGCATTTAATGTTTATAAAATTGTTACCCCAAATCCTTGATTGGCCAGAGAAGTGATTATGCCTAAAGTTGCAGCCAAAATATATGCACTGTCCCAGTTCCCTTTTATGTAAGGTAGTTAACAATAAATAGCTAACTGCTTTCATGGCTACTGTGAATATATCAGTAGAGGGAGAAAAACAATCTTTTCATGCCTCCCAACCATATTTAAATCTGTTTCTTACCATCAAAGAAAAAAAGTGATGTTGTTAAATATTGAATGAAATTAATACATATGCATTGGATTCGGACTAGGCTTTTAACACTAACGTGCCAGGATTTCCTAATTCAAAGCAGCCAAGCAGCTCTAGTGCCTACACAAGAAACAAGTTAATTTCCATGTAAGAGTAAGAAGCGTTACTTCTAACTTGTACACCTTAACAACAGTTTTTTGGTTAACCCAACGAAGTACAACAACTTCTATGGCGAAATAATTTTGGAAGTTGGACTTTGGCAGCACCTATGTGGAGTAGTCCGCAGATATAGACTAGTTCTTGTTCTGCAGAACCACTACTTATTGCCCTTGTCTTTTACTTAGTTATTGATTATTAGTACTCGTACTAGTATATGTCAAACCACTGAAGACATAAAATATTGCATTCCTCCGGCACTTGGAAAAGTCACTTGAACTGTTGAACATAGTGATTAACTCCTTATAGTTAAATCAACTGGTTGACTAAGAAAGCCAAAACTGAATTTTCAGCCTTTGATAATAAACGTTGCATGACCATTGTTTATATAAATAATTGATTTTCCAACTTGGAAAAAAGATGATGGATTATTCCACACTCCATACTTAAAATATTATTTTAGAAATAATGTTAATTAGTAAGCTAATTATGAGCGTCTAGTCCAGAGTCTCAGGACAGACAAAGCTGAAGAAAAATACAAGTTAAAAGGGAACAAAATAATAATATATCAAAGCACTTAATCACCCTTTTGGAACTTTGGGAGCCACTAATATCAAAGAGGACAACTGGACAAGAGTAAAAGATATCCAAAAAGATAAGCATCGTGTATTGTGCATTATAGTATTTGTTTAATGAGAAAAAGGAGACGACTCAAAATGCACACCTTCATCAACCACAGTTCAATAATGAAAGCAAAAGACAACTCAGTGAATTGTGGAAAATTTTCAAATAAATAACACCACTTCTAATCAAATTGCCATATAAAATCAAGAGAGATGTTACAAAAATTATATACAGCATATAGGAAGCAAAATTCAAACCTTAATAGCACAAGAGGCTGAAGCCTGAAGCTGCTGGTTTCTTTCTTCCACTTTTTTCTGCAATATGTCAATTTCGACTTCCATGCTCTTGGCTTTTAACTCAACTTCCTGTGAAAAAAAGTTCAAAAAGTCCATAAGGTATTGCTTGAATAAAATTTTAAACCAAACACTTTTATTTTTTCTGGCCCCACATACACAAAGACTCAAAAAGTAGAAATAATTGATGTTAATGATACTCTACGGCCAAAAGGAAGAGAAACAAAAAGAGGCTGTATTAGTTTTTCTGAAAAAAATGACACAGAAGAAAACAAAACAAAAAGAGTAGAGGGAATACTGTAGTGTACCTGTCTTGTTAGGGTTTCTTTAGCGTATGATTGCTCTTGTGATGCAAGGCGGCCACGAACCTCTTTCAACTCTGCCGCCAATGACACCACGTTACGCCTAAAGTTCTGTTTTTTTTCATCCAAATCCTTTAAAAATGGATCAACGTCTCTAGCTGCTATGGATGATGATGATGATGATATTGATGAAGATGGTTTCTCCAAAATTGACATGCTAATTGCAAATCAAAATCTCCAATCCAATGCTACGCCAAATCAATTTTCCTACCAAGGCTGCAACTCACGGACCCTAAAGTGAAACCGAAACCAGAAAGCTATTGTAGTTGTGCATCTACTTTTATATTAAAGGTTGACAAACAAACCAAAAGCAACACATACATAACAAAGATAACTCAACAAGAGGGAAGAAAAAGATTACTGAAGTGAAGACAAATTCAAAGAAATCATCTATCCTATATCACATTGAATAACTTACAAAAAGAAATCAGTGGAAGGAAATTTGGTCCAATTTTTTTTATTTATTTATTTTGGCACCAAGGGACCAGATATCAAGCTCCACCACAATGGATGTGCATTGGTTTATGATCTGTCAACATTGATCCAACGATAAATAATTGTAATGGAAAATGTCAAGAGAGAGAGAGAGAGAGGTAGCATACCATTTTTGGCGAGAGGAGAGAGCAAGAAGCCATTTAGCGTCGCAGCCTCACAAGCTCTGCGTGCGTGTGGGTTCAGCTGAAGCTCTCTACTCTTCTTCTGCTATGGAAGAGCAACGCAACGCACCAGAGAAGTGCCGTTTTGATTTTTTACTTACTTTTACTTATTCTTATTCTTATTCCTATTCCTATTCCTATTCCTATTCCTATTCCGAAGCGGGTGCGTTTTCGAATGTGTGATGCTCGAAATGAGAATAGGAGACGCAGAGGGATGGCAGAGGCCGTGACTTCAGCAATTTTCCTTTTTTG
This sequence comes from Nissolia schottii, assembly GCA_003254905.1. Classification (NCBI taxonomy): domain Eukaryota; kingdom Viridiplantae; phylum Streptophyta; class Magnoliopsida; order Fabales; family Fabaceae; genus Nissolia; species Nissolia schottii. The sequence goes on along the minus strand of QANU01073741.1, from coordinate 396,049 downwards.
TTTTATTTATTTTACTCTTTTAATGATTTTTAATTTTTAATTTTTAAATTTTAATTTTTAATTGGGTTTGGTTGTCTTACGTGTGAGTGAGTGTTGCTTTGGTGCTTAGTTGGTTGGGTTACGCAAGCGACATGCCTTGTGCCATTGGCCGCATGAAGGGGACAAAGTTTAGGTGTCCATTTTTGGGTAATGCTTAAATTCGTCATAAGCTTTTGGTCCCTTAAATTTAAATTTTTATTTTTTTAATTTTTAAAATTACAAGTTGTAAAGGAAGCTAAATTAGTCTTTTAATTCATTATTATTAATGCGTCTAATAATTTTGTTGATTTTTTATATTAAATAAGAATGTAACAATAATTGGAGATGTAAACAAATGTGGTAGCATGTGAGACTATAAATGAGATTGTGAGAGTATTTGCAGTTGCTAATGAAGTTGTGATATCAACTTAGATTTGCAGTCATAAGTGCTGACACAACCATATTTTCAACTTCAAATGGTTCTAGGATCTCATTTACAACTTCAGTTCTTGTCACAGTTCAATTAAACGTTGCAAATCAACGAAAACATAAATTATAATGAACTGAATTACTAACTTAACTTATGACTTACAATTTCAGGGATTTAGAAGTCATCTTTTGAAGTTTATGGATTAAAATGAGTTATGCTTACATTTTAAATGACCATATTGAGCATTACCTTGTCCTTTTTGCCTACCTAATGCTATATGAAACTACAGCTAGGATTTCATGCTTTTAACCTAAAAACATGTAAACAACGTTTGGTTAAGGAATATGACACAATGAAATAAATTTTTGAACTTTTGATGCTTCATTAAAGTTAGAAAACATATGACACAAAAAATTGAGCGGACAAGACACAAAATTAAGTCTAACAAGACAAAAGTCTTTTTTGTCTTTATCTTTGTTTCATATCCATCCAATCAAACACTACCTAACAACACAACAAGCGTATAAAATTTGGATTGAGATAATTATGTTACATGAAATCTATTATAATAGTATTTGAGATAACTTTATAACTCAGTTCTTGGATGTAGTCCAAGAGCTTGAGAGATGATAAACACAATTGTTGTAGTTGAAGGTGATGGTGGTTGTGATATTGAGCGGCGACGATAGTACTTAGAAAAGACACCTTGACACTCAAGCAAGTGTTTTTTTCATGTATAATGTAGTAGTAGATAGTTTGATCGTACCTTATTATATAGATTATTTGCACTTTATATATCGTATGATGGATAGGTGGTTTTGGTTGTTGGATAGCTTTTATTAATTTTTTTATAACGATTGAGTATGAGCTTAATTAGGTTGATTAAAGCCTTAACAATATCCATAAAGTGTAGAACTGTTGTACATAAATATATCGATGAGCATTTACAAACATCATTATTATTAACAATTACGGTTCTTCATTCAACAATCCTAAGAAGAGATGAGATATACACCAACTTGTCGAAGTCTTATGTCTTCACTCATCTTGATCATATAATATATAAGTTAAGAAATCCAAACAATTTGCTCAACATTTTTAGTCTTATCGAACATATCCTAGATATTTTTTTGAGTTGCAAAACACTCTCAACCGTGAATGAAGACGTGTGGAAATTTATGAATTATTATTTGTTTGTGGAATTTGAGGTGTTTAACACGGGAGGACTAACTTCCTACTGTAACCTCTGAAATGGTCAACTCAAAGGAAGCAGGAAAAGTTAAATGGACTTTATGTAATTAAAGACTTTGATAGATTCTTAATTTCCTCTTCTTGCAGTATCTTTTTCTCCCTTTACCTATTATCTTCACCATTTTTCTTACAAGGCTCTAAGTTCTATCACTTTTTATGTTTCTTAATTAAAATAATTTTAATGGTACAATATAAGCTAGGAGTTGCAAAGGAGAAATCTTGAGTTCAAGTTTTAATGATTTTAAAATAAAGTTATTACAAGCAAAACTCTATGTTAAATAATAAAAAATATATTAAATAGGAAATTGGATGTAAAATCTCTCAGAGAATTCTTGCCCATTAAACAGTATTGATTAATTATTGAATCAAACTGATTTTAAAATTAAAATTTAAAACTAAAATTTAAATATATTTATTCAATTTTCTTTGAAAGAATTTAATTTATATTCACTATTATGTGGCTACACTAGCGATATATAGTTAAATGATAAAACTCTTACACTTACCATGATAGAAATTAAACTTTTTTTAAGAATAGAATTGATCCAAATCAAAAAAAAAAAATTATTGCATTTCAATTTTTTGATTCACCGTTTGTTTTTTTTTTTTTTTTTGTACGTGGTGTTTGATTCTTCTTTGATTTAGATTGAACATAACAATCTCTAAATGCAATGACATCATAGTATTTCTTCTACATGATGCATATGGTATGTGGCAGCCTGATTTTTCTTCATCTACTCTTACTCTGGATGTCGGCATGGCAGAACTCTTGAGTTTTTTTACTCTTTTACCCTCAATAGAGGGACTAATTACCAAAATACCCCCATTTCAAAACATATTACTTAACTACCATCGTTTGAGCTGACGTGGACTCCGCGGACAGCGTGGACGGCCACGTCAGATTCGCCAATGCGGTAGGCGAATTCTTTGCAAATAAAAAATGCGCATTTGCACTAAATTCGCCAACGCGGTAGACGAATTCAACATGAATTTGCCAACCGTGTTGGCGAATTCCAACCCCCGTAGCCTATATGTTTATCTTTCTCTCCCCATTCCACACCACTCCTCTCATTTTGCTAAATTTCACTTATCTCTCTAAAAATTTTATCTCTATAGAATTCCAGAGCTCCTACTCTTGCATCCTTGCTGACCACCTGTCCCGGCCGCCCTCAACTCCGATTTGTACATCAGTCCTGTAAGTTTTAATTTACGAAACATTATTAGTTCTATTAGTTCAATTAATAATTTTTTGAAATTGAGTATGTAAATGTTTACTTGATTAGTTTGCTGAGAAATTTATAGTAGATTACTAATAATGTTTAGTTAATAATGTTTACTTGATTGATTAATTGCAGAGTTCAATTAATAATGATTACTTGATTAGTTCAATTATAGTAGATTATTGTATAGAGTAATATAATATTGTATGTTGTTTGTGTTAGTCACAATTGATGATACATTGGTGCAGACTGTAATATAATTTGTATGTTGTTGTTGTCGTATAAATTTTTGTTGTTGTATGTGTAGGTTGTTGTTGTTATGGTATGTCTAGATTGTTGCTGTTGTATGTTGTATGGATTTAGGGTTTAGGTAGATTGCTGTTATATGTATGTTTGATGGGTAATTTGTTGTAAACAGAATTACAAAATGAGAAAACCTCTTGTTGTGTTTGTTCATTCCAATGGGAGAATGTACGAAGGTCCACATGGGTTAATGTATGATGGGCCTATGCCAAAGTCTGTGATGATTAAGAGAAGCATCCGTATAGAAGATTTGAAGAGGAAAATATGTTTAAAATTAAGGCTGGAACATAATCAAGTTGTATCAAGAATGGTTTATCGGCTAATGCAAGGGTCGGGTGCGGAGGCGAAATATTATGGTTGTGACATGGTTGATGATGATGACATTGACTGCATGATAGATGTGTTTGAATCTGGTCCAGATGAGTTTATGGATCTTTTTGTCAAAGTAGAAACAAGGGAAGGAGAAATTAGTCATGTGCATATTGAGAGTGGTCCTTCAAATCCTATATAGACGCAACCGTCAATGAGGTGTTCTGCGCCCATGTTTGAAGAAGTGATCCCATCCCAAAACCCTGCCACCTTTCATTCCCCACTTACAACTTCACCGAATATGAGAGAAGTGTTGTCTGACACAAGTGAGGATGAAGAGTTGTTACCTGCTGCTATAGATGATCATGATGATGCTATAAGTATGGGTTCGAAAGATGAGATTGATGCATATGTTGATGTGCATCAAGTTTCGCCGGTTCACTAGTTTCCTACTCCTGACCGTCCAATTGGTATGTACGCTAGCAATGTTCATGCAACTAGTGTTAGTCTTGAAAATGTGTTTAGGCCTCCTTGTCCTCAGTTTTCAGAGATTAATTGGGAAGCTTTTACTGCGCCGTCTGATAGCTTCGGCCCTGCTGAGTATGATGCATGGAATTGACAAGGAGAATTGTTTGTTGGATTGCAATTTCCAATAAAGGATGCTGTCAAATCAGCTTTAGATCACTATTCTATCAAAAGACATCGAGATTATAAGATTGATCACTCTGATACACAGAGACTGACCGCTAAGTGTTCTCAATTTGGGACTTCTTGCAATTGGAAGGTCAGGGCAATTAACAGTAAGAGATGTAATTAGTAGAAGATCTCTCAGTATAGTGGGCCGCATACCTGTATAAACATTGGTATGACACAAGATCATAAGAAGCTGAGGCCTGTGTTGGTCCATAAGTATATATAGGGCATGGTTAGAACAAGGCCTAATGTTGAGATATGCATGATACTTGAGAGGATCAAGAATATATTTGGTTACAATTTGTCCTATCGGAAGGCTTGGTTGGCGAAACAACGAGCATACACTGAGATATTTGGTGGTTAGTAAGAATCATACGAGAGGTTGCCTAAATGGTTAGAGGCCATGAAACATTTTATGCCAGAAACTGTGGTATTGTTGGAAACCGATGACCATGTAGTGCACAACCGTGTTGGTTCCACTAAGCGCCAGTTTGTTCATTTGTTTTGGGCTTTCAAACCATGTGTGCTTGGATTTCAGTTTTGCAAGCCATTTATCCAAGTTGATGGGACTCATTTGTATGGAAAATATAAGCAAGAACTGTTAATTGCAACCACGCAAGACGGAAACTGAAGGCCGTTGCCCTTTGCATTTGCTATTGTAGACGGTGAAACAAAAGAGGCATGGAGTTGGTTTTTAGCTTGTCTGCATCAACATGTCACACAACAGCAGGGGATATGCCTCATATCTGATCGGTACAAGGGCATCATAACAACAGTAGATAATGTGCACCTAAGATGGCAACCACCACATGGGTATCACGTGTACTGTCTACGTCACATTGCCAGTAATTTCAACAGCAAGTTTTACAAGGTGTCCCTAAAGAACTCTCTGAAGCGCATAGGTAATAACCTTGTTTCTTTCATTTTGTCTTTCCCTAAATTAATGAATCACAAAGGTAATAACATTGGTGTAATTTTTGGAGGGCGTGAACCTTGTCGGCCCAAATTTGATGCGAAGTTGGAAAACTTCACTGAATCAGAGGAAATTGCTAACTGTATTAATCGGATTCCCAAAGAAAAGTGAAGTTTAGCATATGACGATGGCGGCCGGAGGTTTGGTCATATGACAACCAATCTGTCAGAGTGCATCAACGAAGTCTTAAAGGGGGCCAGACGTCTACCCATAACAACAATGGTTCAAATGACTTATTTCAAATTGGTAGAATACTTTGTCAAGAGAAGGGCTGAGGCTGAGAAGAAGCTTTATGTTGACAATCAACAATACACTGATGCTTTTTATGCAATTTGGGGTCCAACCATCGACAAGGCAAGCTCCCACCACGTCACCTTAGTCAATAGGCGAGCAGCTAAGTTTCTTGTTGAAGAGGCATTCAACCCTCAAACACAAGAAATTGGAAAAAAAATATACTGTAAGCCTGACCGAGGGTTGGTGTGACTGTGGGATGTTCTAAGCGTTGCACTTTCCTTGCTTCCATGCATTGACAGCATGTTCTTCCAAGGCGATTGATCCCCACCAGTATGTGCATCCTGTGTACAAAACTGACAGTGTTCTTCGAGCATATGAGGCTCCGTGGGAGCCAATCAAGGATGAACCATAGTGGCCACCAGCCCCTAATCTGACATTGGTTCCTGACCCTAGATTGCCCATAGAAAAGGAACGACCTAAGGCTAGTAAAATTTGAAATGAGATGGATTTGGTTGAACAGGGGTCATCCCAACACTGCTCACGGTGCAGAGGAACTGGCCACAATAGTCGTCGTTGTAAAGTTGCGGTGAATGATGATGGTGGTGGACCATCAAGTTAATTTGTTTGTTACATTATTGTTGTTATTGATGAACATTTATAAGTTGTTGTAAAGCCACAATGGTCATTGTTTGTATAAGCTGTTAATTTGTTTGTTACGTTATTGTTTTCATTGATGAACATTTACAAGTTGTGTTTATTACACTTTTTTGTTCGATTAAGGAGATAGATTGTGTTTATATCTGTGTTGATCATGTTGAACTGTTTCGCAGGACATACTATGGCACATGTTATGCACCCTGGTCCACAGGACGGATCTGTGCTTGAGCTACAGACCTATCATGTGTCCGAGCATATTTGGAGTAGGGCTGATGATAGGATTTTGCATGTTAAGAGGGTGCACGTGACAAAGCATGAAGAAAAGCATAGGGATCCCCCACAGTGCATAGTTTCTCACCTAGAGTAGGCAGGGTTTCTAGGTGTTGTTCACATGGGTTACTGCCCAATCGATCACCACTTGATCACCGCACTGGTGGAGAGATGGCGCCCTGAGACCCACACCTTTCACATTCCAGTGGGGGAGTGCACAATGTCGTTGGAGGACGTCGGCGTCATATCCGGTCTCCCTATTGAGGGCCATGCTGTCACTGGTCATTCCCAGGATTCACAATTGGGGGATCACTGTGAGGAGCTGCTTGGTGCCCGCCCCCCAGAGCATATTAGGTACTCGGGCTCACGCATCCGCCTGTCATGGTTATCTGACCTACTTTCCCATGTGCCTGATGACGATGCCAATCCAATGGTTGTCCAGCCGTATGCACGAGCATACATGCTTCACTTCATCGGAGGTATATTGTTCCCTGACCATTTAGGGTCATGGGTCCACTCTATGTACCTCCCATTGCTAGAGGACTTGGACCAGACCGGGACATATAGCTGGGGCGTTTATGTATAGGGAGTTGTGTAAGGCGACTAATTACGATGCGCACGACATTCGAGGGTGCTGCACCATCCTCTAGTACTGGGCGTGGCATCGATTTCCTCGCCTTGCCCCTGCCATAGCTGACCACGATGAGGAAGCGATCTGGATGCGCTATGAGGCTGATCGTGCACCTTTTCGCCCGTTGGGATTCAAGTAAGTGTTATTTATTTGTTTGTTTATTCTTTTAGCTTCCCTATTTTAATGTGTATTATATGATTAACTAATGTGTGTTTTGTATTTAAATTTGGATTAGGTGGCACGCTCATAAAGTTCTGGGGGATTCGTCGCTTCTTGTCCTTCATCACTATCGTCATTACTTTGATAACTTGAGAAAAAATGAGGTAATTACATGCTTTGTTCATATATATTATTCAACAATGCATTGGATTGTCTTGTTCAGACTAACTTGTTGAATTTATTTTCAGGTTGTTTGGGAGCCCTACACCACAGAAACCCTAGATCTACTCCCTAGATCCCCAGCTGTATGTTCCCTCTGCTCCAAGTCTGCTAGCAGTGGGAGGTACATAGAATGTACCCATAACCCAGAATGGTCTGGAAACAACGTGCCTCCAATGAAGTAAAGCAAGTATGCTCGTGCATACTGCTGGACCAAGATAGGGTAGACATCGTCCTCAGGAACATGGGTAAGCAGCTCGGACAACCATGATAAACAAATGCGCGATGCATGGTACCCACTCCCTAGTGGTGGGGGCGCACCCAACAGCTCCTCACAATGATCTACCAAGCCTGGATGATGCGTCTAGCCGATGACAGCATGTCCCTCAACAAGGAGACCAGAAATAATGCCGACGTCCTCCAACGTCGGTGTGCACTCCCCAACAGGCATGTGGAACGTGTGAGTCTTGGGACGCCACCTCTCCACCAGCGCGGTGATCAATGCGTGTTCGACGGCTCAATAACCCATGTTAACCACCTCGTTAAACCCCACTATTGCTAGATATGGAATGATGCACTCTGGGGGGTCTCTGTGTTTCTCCTCGTGCCTCGCCACATGCACTCTCCTAACTCGTAAAACCCTATCATGAGCCCCGCTCCAAATATGCTGGGACACGTGACATGGCTGTAGCTTAAGAACAGATGCGTCCTCTGGACCTGGTGTGATGTGATGCGCCATCCTATACGCTGTAATATACCACAAATACACAAATATATTAATGAATAATCATTATAAAGTAACATGACTAGCCCAGATCAAGTATGTTAGGGTTTAGGGTTTTGGATTTTGGGTTTAGGGTGTCAGAGTCTATAGTTTAGGCTTTACGATTTAGGATGTACTAGGGTTTTGGGTTTTGGGTTTATGGTTAGGGTTTTAGGTATTGGGTTTAGCGTTAGGGTTTGGGTATTGGGTGTTGGGTTTAGGATTTAGGGTTTATGGTTTAGGGTTAGGTTTTCAGTGTTGGATGTTCGGTTTATGTGTTGGGGTTTATGGTTTAGGGTTTAGGGGTTAGGGTTAAGTTTTTGGGTTTTTGAGTTAGGGTTTTAGGTGTTGGGTTTAGGGTATTGGATTTTGGATTTTGGATTTTGGATTTAGGGTTTTGGGTTAGGGTTTAAGGTTTAGGGTTTTGGGCTAAGGTTTTAGGATTTAGGGTTTAGGGCTAGGGTTTACGGTTTATAGTTTTTTGCTTAGGGTTTAGGGTTTTGGTTTTGCATTTTGGGTTTAGGGTTATGGGTATTTGGTTTTTGTTTGGGTTTAGGATTTAGGGTTATGGTTTAGAGTTTTGTTAGGGTTAGGGGTTTGGGTGTTAGGTTTTTGGGTCTAGGATGTATTAGAGTTTAGGGTTTACAACACATTATATGTCAACAATCCATTATAGTTGTCAAATGGGCCGGGCCCACCCGTTTATGGCCCGCAAAAAATATGCCTATATTTAGGGTCTGGCTCGTTTATGGTTGGTCCGCGGGCCTAAACGGGCTGCCCGCTAACCCGTTTATTTTTTTTAAAAAAATTCAAAAAATTCATACAAAAGTATTTAAATTTTTTAAAAAAAATCACGGGTCCGCTCGCGGGCCTAAACGGGCCTGTCCAATTTTTTAAAATTTTGCGCGGGCCTATTTTTTACATGTAAAGTTCGTCCATTTAACCGGGTAAACGGGCCGGGCTCATTTTGACAGCCCTACAATCCATACATACAATCTATTTGATAACAAGAATTTATCTATTCCCTAAATCTATACAACATAGTACAGCAACAATCTATACATACCACAACAACAACAACAACAACTTATACACACAACAACAACAGTCTATACAACAACAACAACAACAACAACAACATACAAATTATATTACACTATGCACTGATATATCATAAATTGTCATTAACACAAATAACATACAATGTACAAACAACTTTATGTTATAATCTAATATAAATTTCTCAGCAAACTAATCAAGTAGACATTTACATACTCAATTTCAAAAAATTATTAATTGAACTAATAGAACTAATAATGTTTTGTAAATTAAAACTTACAGGACTGATGTACAAATCAGAGTTGAGGGCGGCCAGGACAGGTGGTCAGCAAGGATGCAAGAGCAGGAGCTTTGGAATTCTAGAGAGATAAAATTTTTAGAGAGATAAGTGAAATTTAGCAAAATGAGAGGAGTGATGTGGAATGTGAAGGGAAAGATAAACATATAGGCTACGGGGGTAGGAATTCGCCAACACGGTTGGCAAATTCATGTTGAATTCGCCTACCCTATTAGCGAATTTAGTGTAAATGTGCATTTTTTATTTACAAAGAATCTGCCTACAACGTTGGCGAATTTAACCCAGATTCGCCTACCGCGTTGGCGAATCTGACGTGGCCGTCCACGCGGTCCGCGGAGTCCACGTCAGTTCAAACGGTGATAGTTAAGTAATATGTTTTAAAACGGGGGTATTTTGATTATTAGTCCCTCTATTGAGGATAAAAGAGTAAAAAACTCGAACTCTTTTGCAATTAAAATTGGCCTTGCTTTCGCTTGGAAGTCTAGATGCCAGACTCTTATTTGTGAGTTTGATTGTGTGGCATTGCAATTAAATTTGTCTCTCCAACATTTTGACTTCTTGATTGGTGATGGTTTTGGATGGTATTTTGTCTTTTAGTACCATATAATGGTGCCGTTAATGTCCTAAACAATAAAATTTTAAAATTATAAATCAATTTGCACATTTTAATGTTCATTAGATTTTGTCCCTAATTTATAAAATTTTAATAATTGCACACTAATCCACATTTATTTGTAAAATTATCAAAATACCCCTTCATCTCTCCTCCCTATCTGTTCCTCTCCCTCTCCTCCGTCATCCCTACTGCCACTGCCGCCGCCGCTACCAATCTCACCAACCTTACTATATCGTGCTAGGGAATGCCTTCAGTGATGCAGACAAGTAGATCTAATTCAGCCTCCATAGCCTCCATGATTGCAGCCGCAGTAACAGGCTGCGACGTGGTGACAGAGGGAAATGTGACGGCAGAGAGGACCTGATTCCGGTGGCGGAACCAGTTCTGGCTACATCATGGTAATCGAGGTGTTGTCAGCAGTGACTGTTAGCTATCCCCGGGAGATCGCGAAGCGCATGGTGGCGGTGGGCTTCGGGAAGAAGTGCGCGCGTGTATGGCGGCTACCAGAGGGAGTTCTTGGAGGAGAGTTTATCGAAGTTAGGGTTTCAGAGCCTTGGCATTTTGGAGATTCAGGAGATGCTATGGCAGGACCTCGAAGATGAGATCGAGCGGTGGATCAACGCTTCCAATGTTGCTCTTAGGATCCTCTTTCCCAGCGAGCGCCGACTTTGCGATCGCGTCTTCACTGGCGACGCCGCCGATCTCGCGTTCACGGAGCTCTGCCGTGAATCGGCGATCCAGCTAGCTGCAGCCGCTAGCCGGAGCAGATGAGGGTGAAGCCGGAGGAGTTGAGGGCGCGGGTTAGGGAGAGGCGGTTGCCGAAGGTAGACACGGAGGAGGGGGTGGCGGAGGAGAGGGAGGAGAGATGAAGGGATATTTTGGTAATTTTATAAATAATTGTGAAGTCAATATACAAATATTAAAATTTTGTTAGTTAGAGGACAAAATTTAATAAACATTAAAATGTATAAATTTATTTATAATTTTAAAAATTTATTTTTTTTAAATTTTAGGGATATCATGAGATGATACCAAAAGACAAGAATACCATCCTAACCATAGCCTAATAAATCCACTCTTCGTTCTTCCACCAAGTGGGGTGAAAGAAAACGAAACCTTTCCCCACGCATCAAACAAGGAATACTTGTTCGACGGTGCATCAGGTGAGAATTTGATATTCATGCCACGTGATCAGATTTAATTTAATCCAACCACTCAGCACCATCCAATAAATGGATCAAATGCGGTTACCCGACCCGAAGACAGGATTGATTGACTGACTGGAGTGGACTCAGTAGTCAGCAGTCCACGTTGGACAAGCCCCCTCCTGCACTCGCCACTCACTTTCCTTAGCAAAGGGGGCAAATCAGTCAATACACAACCACACCTCTTTCCTATCTATCTCCTCTTCCTCTTCCACCATAAGTGAGAGAGAGCTGATTCTTCTTCTTTGGCCCTCAGTGAACGCTAGCCAACCCCTCTTTCTCTTCATCTTCCTCTGTCCCTTCGCCTAACTCCGTCATCGCTTCAGCGTAGACCTAGCTGTAGAGTAAGTTTACCGAATTGCGCGATCGATTCGTTTCAGATCAGATCAGATCAGATCGGATCGGATAAGATGGGCGGAGGTGGAGGAGCGACGCCCAACGCGGAGGCGCAGTACTCGTCGGCGAAGACGTCCGTGTGGTGGGACATCGAGAACTGCCACGTCCCTAAAGGTTGCGATCCCCACGCCATCGCTCAGAACATCAGCTCTGCCCTCGTTCGCATGAACTACTGCGGCCCCGTTTCCATCTCCGCATACGGCGACACCACTCGAATCCCCGCCTCTGTACAGCACGCTCTCTCCAGCACCGGCATCTCACTCAACCATGTCCCTGCCGGTTCGTATATGCCACTCTTTTCCACTCCTTAACCGTGCTTGCTTCGCCTTGGTGTTTGCTTTCTAAACCCTGATTCTGATCGGAACCTTGCATGCTGGAATTAGAATTTTTATGGTTTATTATTATTTGTTTGTTTGTTTGATTGATTGATCCCCTCTGTAATGAGTTAAGGGTTTCTTAACCCTACCATGCAGAAGTTCTTATGTAATCTGAGAAGAAGGCGCTCACTCTTGAATTGCATAGCTATACAGTCGTCGGAGTAAATTTAGGGCATTTTTTTATGCGCCGTCAGCTAAGTCAAATCTTAGCCTTGAAAGTATTACACAGAAATTCTGAAGTACTTTTGAACTTGTCCTTTACGCGAGGGGATTTGAAGGGGTTTTTGTAGAACGTCATCATGATAATCTGATTCTCTTGATTAAATGCTTTAAAACATGATGGATTGTTGTTAGTTTCCTCTTACGAACCTTTGTCCATTGTTGTGAAAACTGTACCTGCCTTGAACCAGCAGGTAATCGGTCTCATTGAGCCATTGGATCAGTTCTGCAGTTGAACTGGCGCCAACTGGTATGAACCGGCCGGTTTTGAGTCATGAAAATGAGCCAAAAAAATCCTTTATTTGGGCAAAATGGATTCGAACCCAGGTCTCAAGAATACGGTGGTGCGTGTCTTACCCCTTGACCATGCACCGCGTGGTTATGCGATTATGTTTCGATAATAATGTATATGTTATACCTAAAATGTGTTATATTGTTAATTATTTGTATCATTTCATTGTATTTAATATATTTTTATATATTTATTTAATTATAATACTATATCTGGTTATACCAATGACCTGGTGGTGCAGCCAAGTTAACCATCCAGTTTAATGATTATGCTAATGGGCGTAACCTACCGTGAATTTATTGAATTCAGATTATGTGAAACTGTAACTTCAATGAAGATTCCGGTTTTGTTTTAACTAACTTTGGCATGTTTGCTAATAGGTGTTAAAGATGCTAGTGACAAGAAGATTCTCGTCGACATGCTTTTCTGGGCAGTGGACAATCCCGCTCCTGCTAATTATTTATTAATTTCGGGCGACAGAGATTTCTCTAATGCTCTCCATCAACTGCGGATGAGAAGATATAATATTCTTCTTGCACAACCTCAGAAAGCATCTGCACCCCTAGTCGCAGCTGCCAAGAGTGTATGGCTTTGGACTAGTCTTTTAGCTGGAGGACCTCCGCTAACTAATGGTGAATCACAACAACTCGGAAATAGTAGCCTTGTAACATCTTCTGACACCTTACAAATTCCAGTCACTAGTGCCGCTCAGATACAACCACAAATGGATTCCTATTCCCAAGTTCATGTAGGAAATATGAAGGTCCCACATGGAGGAAAGGGATTTGATCCTAGACATCAGGGAAAAACGAATTGGAGAAACCCCGGTCAATCAAATGGACCCAAAGCCATGAATCCACCACAAGTTGGACATCAAGACAATCGTAATAATGTAAACTCTTATCGACCTGGCAACTTTAATCCAAATGTTTCTCCTGGTGGGCCTGCTACAAATTTCCCTCGTGGCAATACTGATCAGTTATGGAGCAATAATGGTAATCTACAGGGCAATCATCAAAATCCTTATCCACTGCCATTAAGACCAAACAGTTTTCCGTTGCAACCTCCTTTTGCATCAAATAATTCTTATCCTCCAAATTCCCATACTTTTGCAACTTCACCAGCACCACCTAGGACTGGTGGTCCCAGCTTCACTGCAGGACCACTTCCAAATGTGCCAGATATTGGTAATCTAAACATTTCTGGATATCCCAATGGTGTTCATAATCCACGTCCCATTCAGCAACGCAGTGGAGAGTTGAAACAGAATCCTAATAGCAATGCTCCTCATCCTGTCACAACCGCTGAACAAAACGGACATATGATGCATAGCAGTAGCACACAACATTTACACCAAAGCTATCCACATGGACATGGTTCAGAGCACCAACCTATGCCATTGGCTGCAATGGGTAATAATAACCTTCCTGGTAATGCTTCGTGGGGATCTCCAGGATGCCCTAAACCTTCTGAATACGTTCAAGGCCTTATAGGGGTTGTTTTACTTGCCTTGAATTCACTAAAAACTGAAAAGATTATGCCAACTGAGGCTAATATAACTGATTGCATCCGATATGGAGATCCTAGGCATCGCAACACTGATGTTAAGAAGGCTTTGGAGAGTGCTATCAAGCAGCAGATGGTGGTGAAACAGAATTTAGGTGCTTTGCAGCTGTATGTCGGTAAGAATGATAAACTCTGGAAGTGTGTAAATCCTATCGGTGGTAATCCTAAGCAGCGCTCAAAAAAAACTTGGGACGAAATTCAAAAGTTTCTAACAACAACTTCTGGAAGATCAGCAATAATGGGTACACAATGCAAGTAAGAATATTCTGATTTAGTTTATTCTCACTTCTTGAAGTTGTCTCAATCTTTACGTATGTCTATTGTCTTTCTCTAGGTATGAAGCAGGTATTGTCATAAAGGATATGTGCTTTAAGAATCTTGCTTTGGGTGATGTTCTTCAGATATTGAACTTGTTGGTTACTCATAAAAAATGGATTGTGCATCATCAGTCTGGTTGGCAACCACTTAATATTACTCTTCCTGAGACAAACCCTGATTCAGGGGTCCTAGATAGCACATAGGTGCACCTCAGGTTTGGTAATGGAAAGGCACCCAGAGAAAACAAACAAGAGTTACTGTATATATTATGAGCCAGTTGGACTAGGAATTATTCAAATAAACCTCTTTTGCTTGTCCGAATCAAAAAGTAGTTATGGAGAACTGTAGTATTTTTAAGTACCTTGAGTATTTATGGTTATTGGTAAAGCTTCAGCTTGAGAAAGAAATGGAAGCAGTATTTGGGCAATAGTTGAAACATACCAAACACAGGAGTTTGTTGTGGCTGCTGAGGTTGTTACTTAGGACTGTTAATCATAGTCGGTTAATCCTGGAATTAGTATGCTTTCCCCTGTTCTTGAGCTTATGGTCGCCTCTCTATCTTCCTACAAATTGACATTTTGCTTCGACACTGGCTTATTAGGCTGAAGTCCTTGGATCCTTTGATTGAATTATTCTAGATGGTGTCTGGGATACTGATCAAATATGTGTTTTTCTGGAAGTATATGGACCTTCAGACTAGTTATGTAACCATCCTCTATGCTATTCGATAATGACTTGAGAAGTGGTCTACCATGTCAATTTTTTTATCGGCGACTTTGGAATGTGAGTGTTGCCTTTCATATATTGATGGCTATATCTTCCAAAATGTTACAGGAAGTTTAACTACTGGACTGAGAACGCTGAAATTGCACAAAACTGAAGGAGACTGCATTCTTAAATTCCCGCATGAAGCTCATGATTAACTATCTCAACACAATTTACAAGGTATGTTTATGGTGGAATTCGTCTATGATTAAATCACGTTATGGAGCAGTAGACATGATCCAATGATCAAGAAACACAATGTTAGTGCTTTCAGTTGCTTCTCTTGCTGCTGATGGTGCCTACAGAGCTGTTATATTTTGTTATTTATCTGGAATTAGCTTTTGGATGTCTGGCTCAAACCGCAGAATCCAGTAATTCATTCGGAAGTTGGTCTCTGGTCTTGCTGATTTCTGTTGCCTTCTAATGTTAGCAGCTGCGTGTATAAATAAATATTTATAATAGACTTTGTGGATTATTTAAATATTTGCATTGTATCATATGGATTGTTTAATGATATACTCTCTGCATTTTCTTTCCGTTGGAAAATGATCTCTGATAGATGTTATTGTTATCACAACTGGAATAGTGTTCAATTTGCTAGTCTGATTAAAACTTTAGTTTTTGGGATATTGGCACTCGTTGAGTTATACTGATGGTTCCTCCGACCCCCGTGCAGCTGTAAACAAATCCTAGTTGATTGGAGCGGTTGAAATTAGTGATTTCTCGTGTATAAAGTTGTGTGAAAAATCATTTCTTGAAATTTTCATTTCTGATTTTATGGAAATATCAAACCATGCATCACTTACACTGCATCTAGTGTAAAAATGTTAAAGGAAAAACTTAGTCCTATTTTCAACTTCGATATACAAATTTACGACTTTAAATGGATTTTCTTTATATTCTTTAGTGTTTAGAATCAATTGTAGCTACCTAAAATTCATTGCAATTGTGTTTTAACATGTTTTTGGCAGTTTTTCAAAGTATATTTTCATTAGTTATGAAGTTTTCGAATTAATTTTGATAGATGTAGAATCTGTCTGTTTTGTGGAATTTAATCTATTCTAAGTGCATTATAAATATGTATTTTTAAATTTATCTTAATTTCATTTTGAAAGTAGGTTTACTTTGTATTGGCTATTCAACTGATATTTGAACCAAACAATTGCTATCATTTTAGTTTTAAATACTAATTTAAAGTTGGGTTTTATAGAGAAAAAAAAAGTAATAACTTTACATAATTTGATAGATTGAGACTATTATGAGCTTTTTATCATGACAAGAGTAGATATCCTTTTCATCTTTTCGTTTAAAAAATAAACTTATTTTAGAGAGCTTTATCTGGATTTTACAAAGCAATATTCCAAAGAGAAAAATGTACTCTACCTGTTTGATTGATATGTCATAATCGCTTTAGGACCTGTTTGGTTAACACAACTTTGTACTTTTTTTAACGTTTTAAAAGTCAAAAATAATATTTTTAATTTCTAACATGTTTGGTTATATAACTTATTACTTTTTAAAAACTCAATTTTAATGTTTTTTGAAAAGTTAAAATATCTAATTTCTCAAAAAGCACTTTTCAAAATACTTAAAACAAAAAAAATTAGTGTTATAAATACAAAATTAAAACAAAAATTTCTTTTATTGTGTTTTTAAATACAAAATAATTTATTCATAAGTTACTTTTCAAAAATTTCTTTTACGATAAACTTTTAACTTATATGTCCAAATAGGCCTTTAGTCCATGGACTAAAAAAAATGGAAAATGTGATTATTGAACATCTTCAAAATGTGTTTTTTTTTGTGCTGTATAAAAAAACTAAAATGTGTAATTATAAAATTAATTTTAATTATGATTTTAATTGCTTGATTATATATGATGCATATAACTTTTAAAGAAATCAATTTTGATATACTATATTTTATATAGTCACTAAATTATATATGACCAACTGTAAATCTTTTGAGGTAAGTGTTAAAGCATGTACTTATGCTAACGCAATAATACATAATTAGATCTTTATACAAAGTTGTTGGATTTTAGAAGTGATAGGTTTATCGTTCAAATAAAATTAATTATTCAAAATTAGGCACCTTCTTTAACACGTAAATTAACATGTAAATAATCAATTGTTAAATGTAAATTATTTTTTCATGATAAAAATACTTTAACAAACGTGGTTATTTGCAGAGAAAGTGAATACGATGAATTTTACTTGCAATATCAATCTTAATTTTATCATCGTGAGAATTGCATTACCAGTTTACTAAATCTCAAATACAGAATAACCTAAGTAATTTCTTAGAAAAACATCAACAGTTAAATTAAAGTTAAAATTAAGTCATATCAACATAAGTTTAAACAAAAGAAGGGTATAATCCTAATCATTTTACCTTTAAAAACTGCTTTAAAATTTGAATAGGTTTAATTCTTTATTTTTATTTTCTGTTTCTTTATTTTTTGTTTCTATTTTTTTTAAAATCATTCTTTATTTTTATAGAATTTTGTGAAAGGAAAAGAGAGAAAACAAAAAACCTAATAGATTTCAGCAAACAATTCTCTAGACAAAAAACTGTAAGCGCATAAAAAAAGCCACTAATTGCATCCATCTATTAGACTATCATTATATTACTACTTCAATTGGAGGGTTGAATACACCGAATCCGGCTCAATTCAGCGTTCCTTCCTTCTTCATCAGGCGCTTCTCAGGTCAGATTTCACCTATGCATTTCCCTTTCTATCCATTTCTCATTTCTTCTCCTCTTCACATAGTCGTTGTAAAATTTATGCTTTAACTCTATGGCACTAAAGCTCCAATCTTTAGCCTATTCTAGTCGAATCCGCGGATGGGTTTCTCTAAGTTGTTCCATTTCTTCAATCTCGTGTGCTAGTCATGTTGAAAATGTTTTCGAAAGCACTGAAAAGCCCAATGATTCATCTGAATTTCGTCAAAATATTAACTTTTTGAGGAATAAACTGGCACCCGACAACTTGACCCGCGTTTTGAACGGTACAACTGATTTGGATTCTGTAGTGAGGATATTCAAATGGGCTTCTATGCAGAAAAGTTTCCGCCACAGCTCCAGTACTTATTTTCAGATCATTTTGAAGCTGGGTATGACAGGGAATGTTGTGGAGGTGGGGGCTTTTTGTCAAAACATGCTGAAGGATGGGTGCCCTGGTGCTGAAGAAGTTCTTGTAGAATTGATTCACACTTTTGTTAAGGATAGTAGGATTAGTGAAGCCATGGAAGTCTTCAAAAGCATGTATTTGGGTTCTTATAAGCCCACAGTAGAAGTTTTCAATGTTTTGTTGGGTGCCCTTGTGGAAGTAAGTGGGGATTTTCAAAATGCCTTGTTTGTTTACAAAGAGATGGTGAAGACAGGGATCTTGCCAACGGTCCACACTTTGAATTATTTGTTGGAGGCTTTGTTCATGAGCAATCAGGTTGAATTAGCTCTGAACCAATTTAGGAGGATGGGCAATAAAGGATGTAGTCCAAATAGTAAGACGTTTGAGATTCTTGTGAAGGGTCTCGTTGCAAAAAATTTAGTGGATAAGGCTATTTCTGTTATAGGGGAAATCTTTGAACTTGGATATGAGCCGGAGATGAGTTTTTATACCTGCTCCATACCTCTTTTGTGCAGGGAAAATAAAGTAGAGATGGGAGTAAGGTTGTATAAAATGATGAAAGCTTCTGATATCATGCCAGATTCTTTCATTTATGGGGTTCTAGTGGGGTGTTTATGCAAAAATCTCCTGTTACATTCTGCTACATGCCTTATAAATGAGATGTTAGAAAGTTATATACCACCAACTGATAATGTTTTTGTTGATCTGGTCAATTGCTTTTCTGAATTAGGGAAAATAAGTGAGGCTATAATGTTTCTAGAAGATAAAAAAGTCCTTGAAACTGCACCTTACAATGCATTGCTAGAAGGTTGCTGCAGTGCTGGTAAAATTCTGGACGCTAATTGCCTGCTGGAGACCATGTCTGAGATGAATATAGCTGATTGTCATTCTTGGAACATTCTTATCAGATGGCTTTGTGAAAATGAAGAGACCAGGAAAGCAATTGAACTTCTTGGAAGAATGATCAAGTCCCCAATTCATCTCAACGATAAGACATATTCTGCTCTTGTACTTGGCAACTGTAGAGTGGGCAATTATGAGGATGCAATGGAACTGTTTCATCAAACTCAAGCCAAATGCTGGCTTTTGGATTTTACATCTTATTCTGAACTAGTTGCAGGCCTATGTGACATTAAAAGTTCTCAACAGGCTGTTGAAGTGTTTTACTATATGTCATCGAAGAGATGTTCTCTGCATCCTCTCTCCTTCTATAAGTTGATAAAATGCATATGTGATGAAGGCCAAGTCAACAAAGCTATAAAACTATGGCAGTTGGTTTATTGCTGTGGTACTTCTTGCTGTGTTGCCACACACACTACAATCATGCGCGAGTTATATAAACTGGGGAAGGCAAAAGACTTCTTAGTTGTCCTTTCACGAATGTTCATAGAGGGCTGCAATCTTGATGTCGAAACGTATTGCATCCTCATCCATAGCATGATTAAAAAAAGTCACATAAAAGAATGTGTTTTGTTTTTTAATATGATGATAAATGAAGGTCTGATACCTGATCCAGATAGACTATTTGATCAACTGTCATTCATATCCAATCATTCTCAGCTATGTATGATTTCTGGTGCTATTGGTAAACTTATTTCTGAATATGACATGTTTAATTCAGCAATGTATGGCTTATTGATAACTGGCCTGTGGAAAGAGGGTAAAAAACACGAGGCGCAGAGGTTACTGAATTTGATGTTAGAAAAGGGTTGGCTTCCTGATGCTACCACTCATAAGTTGTTGATTGGATCGGATACTAGAGAAGGATGGAAACAGGAAATGTTGTTTGATAATTCTACCACTCAGGATTCTGTTAGCAATATACTTGCAGAAGGGCTTGGAGACATGAAACAGCAGCATTCGATGTGAGGAATCTTGATTGCTTTTGATGCAAGTTCCGAAATGGTTGTCTATTCACTGTTCTGCACCTAGTCTTGTTTGCAGCAATGACAAGCATTGTATCAGGCATTCTTTTGAGAGATGTTGCTGCTCAGATGTCGGATTTAGTCAAATTTATTTGCCATGGTTTACTTGGTAAGACTTTATCTAATGATTCATGTACTTTGGATAAAACTCCAATTACAGGATATATGACCACTTTTGACATTGTAGATAATATGCTTTGTCCGCGAACATCTTTTTTTCTTTTTACGGGATGCAGTAAATCTCAAAGACAGTTATAGAGGGTTTATAATTTGGATACTTCCTATACATTAACATAGAGACTACACATGTTTTATGAATTGAAGTTTTCTTGTTGTGTTGATTTGCAGGAACCTATTAATCCCACTGATCTATGACTGGTTAACAAACGTCTAACTTTTCTTTGGCCATTGAATCGAAACTAGCAAGCAACCTTGGATGCTTTGGACCCTTTAAAGGACTTCAAAAACATTTATCAGCATGGTCCTGCTGACTTGGTGGCTCAAGATGGAAGTGGCCAATTCTCGACCATAACAGAGTCACACAATGCATGCCCAGAAAGAACAGATCCACGCATCATCAGACTTGCGAGCTCTCAGAATAAAGTTTTTAATAGAATATAGTTGAGTTGTTAAATTGTAAACGTTTCAAATTCATATTCTTTTTTTCTTATTCCGAGAATATTTACAAGAAAATTTCATTTATTTTTTACGTCACAAGGTAAATCATGAGAGAAGGTAGGTTTGTGGCCCGAAACTGGTTTGCAGACCAATGGATACAGACCTCGGTCATTCCAGGAATACTCATGACAATGCTTCATCGTGAGAGAGAATCATGGTTTTTGCCCTTGCCCATAATATTTACAAAGTGTCTACTAAATTATTTTCTTACATTATGAAGCTTGGACAATACTATCTTATCTTCTTCCGAGTAAATCATCAAATTTGATAGAGTCTATTAATTTCGTCCTTAATTTGACTACACTAAAGATCAATTTAATTGACTTATGACAACGTTATTAATGAACTTGCCGGATGCTGTTAAGACAAATTTGATGATTTACTCATCTTTTTCGTGGCAACTAAACATTAAATTCAATGGTCCAAATTAAAAATATACTCAAAGTGGTTAACAGGTCAAGGTGTCACATGAGCACTTTCAAACAAGAAAACAGAGATCAAACTTGTTTTGCCAGTTCATCAAATTCAAGGTCTCAAACGAAGACCAATCTTCACTTTTTCAAATTCCAAACAGCCCCTATATTTGAGAAGCTTCGACAACACAGAAAGAAACTAGAAAAAAATAGAATGATGAGATAAGAAGAGAGAGACTAACACATGAATATGATCCTGTCCAGAATAACAGAATAAGCAAAGCTTAGTTTGCAGCAGCAGGGCAATTTCCAATGCAATGGAATTTCATAATCACAAAAGCATGGAATGGAAGAAGCTCTACACTTAAAAGTCAAATTATGTTCCCCAAACTAAAAAGACCAATCTTTTTAGGTCAAAATCAGTAGCATTCATTCACATTTCAATTCATAAAATGGAATCAGAAATCAATTAACACCATCAATCAACTATCTATCTATCTACCATGGCTGCTCTGTACACGCTCCAATTTCACTTCATCACTCGTCGCAGCACCATTATTACTGCCTCTGAAACCGTTGTTCTTCGTATCAGACATACCATTCGCATTCCCATTGACCTTGTGAATCCCCAAATTCCTTGACCCAGAAACCTCCATGGAACCCTCGAGGGCGGCGCGCTTGGCCATCTCGACGGCGGTGAGATAGTCGATGGAGTCCCTGGCCCTCTTCCGGGCGGCGGCGGCCTCCCGGACGGAGCGATCGGCCTTGGCGCGGGCGGAGGAGAGGGACCTGGCGAGGGAGGCGTTGGCGATCTTGGCGGCGCAGAGGAGGGCGGCGCAGAGGGACTTGTCGAGGCGAGGGGAGGAAGGGTCAATGGGGAAGAAGGAGAAGGAGGAAGGGTTGGGGGAGGAGCAGGAGGGGCAGAGGAAGGTGGAGCGGGGGGGTTGAGGGGAGGGGAGGCAGCTGAGGTGGGTGAGGGAGGAGCATTTGACGCAGGAGAGGAAGCGGTGGGGGGCGGCGGCGGAGAAAGGGGGGTCGAAGACCTCGAAACAGGAGGGGCAGAAGGAGGAAGGGTGGAGGCGGAGGACGCAGGAGGTGCAGAGGCGGCGCTCGGTGCCGCGAAGGTTAACGTGGTGGAGGAACCACCGGCTGCTGATCCCGCAGTTGCTGCAGGTGGTGGTGGTTGACGGTGGGAGGTTCATGTCAGAGGCAGAGAGAAGGGGGGATTTTTAGGGTTAGGGTTAGGGTTAGCAGAATACAAGAGAGGAGGAAGAGGAGAGTGTTGACTTCGCTTCCAGTTCCGAAGGTGATCGTCGGCCTATTTTTTTTTAAATAAATATGCATCATTTTTTTAATCAAACATGTTTTTTTTTTTTTTTCTTTTCTTACTAGGCATGGTGCAAACATTGTGTTTCTCCTCTCACATACATTCACACCATGCTCACTTAGGCTTAATAATGTTCGGTGCAAGTAAAACTAATTCACATCTTGCAATTATAGCCCTCTTCCTTCTTTAATACGCGCCTCAGATAGCGTTAGTTTAATAATATTGTGCCTTTTTGAAAACGGTTAAACTTTTAAAAGGTTGATTCTCCAAAAAAAAAGTTATTATAGAAAGTTATAACAATATTGTTTAATAAAATAATGAAAAAATAAATTTTAATTAGTACAAATTATAAAAATAGTATTTGATAAATATATTTTAAATATATTTTTTATATTTAAAATTATTATAATAAACATAAATATTAAAAAAACAATAAAAATTATTAAAATTTAAGATTATATTAATATTTTAACATTTAAAAAACATAAATTAACTATAAAAAGTTATTCTTAGAACTCAAAAAATAACCCCCTAATTTTTAGAAGGTAATAATAAAAACACCATATCAAAAAAATTTACCAAGCCAAAGTGGTATTCAAAATACCTAGTCACGTTTGTTTTAACTTGCACATCCACCTATTAATGATGTACTTTTCACCCATTGAAATGAATTTTTCTGTCCTAATTTTGTGTTCCATTTCCCATCCACAAATAAAATGAAATATTGTCATGTGTAATTTAAAGCAGTTACGAAGGATTGGTTTTCAAAAAAATAATCATGAGTGATTTTGTACAATGGTATACATATTAATAAATGAGTGGATAGCCAAAGAATTGGGGGGAAAATTGAAATAGGTGATTTCATCGTTATGTAGACGAATTTTTTTCCTCTCCTTCTCCCACGCACAAGCAATGGTTAAAATACTACATAGAGGAAGAAATTTCTTCATCAAGGAGCATGAAAGTTTGACCCCTTTACGTATGCCATACGGGGTTGAGAGCAGATACCCAAATACTAGCCTACATATTTACTAAATTCTATTTTTATTTTAAATTGTGATGCCGATATAAATGCTATACAACCAGAATGTTGTAATCAAATAATTTAATGATATTGGTGGGATGAAATGAAATGATACTTATAGCACATCATTTGACAATCACATTCTAACAAAAAAAAAAAAATTGTCTGATGAATTAAGTTCTCTCATTTTGGTTTTCAACATGAATGTCACGTTAGAAGACAGATTGACTCAAGCGGTCTAACATTTTCCTATTTTAAAATAAGTTTATATCAGGCCGGCTAAGGTCAAGTTACAGACTGTCTTGTAGGCTTATGGTAAAATTTGCCATGGAACTCAGAAGTTTAACTTCAATTGGCACTCTATGACAAGGTTCAAAGCAACTTTAAAAGGTTAAAAGCACTAAACCGTCAGAGAATCAAGATTATATTTACAAAGATAATCTCGTAGACCTCAACATTGAAGTTAATTCCTAGGAAATTCAACTCAGCAAAGCTAAGATGAACCATTTCTGCAGTTTCTCTACAAAACCTGTAGTGCATGGTACCGAAACCATCACAACTAGTCCAGCTTGCAAGCAACCGCAGAACCATTACTTTTATTCATCTTTGGAACTTCTTGACTGCAAGTAAAAAGAATATGTTATTAATGAAGATAAGAAGAAAATGAGCAAAATAACTCAAATACTGCATGAACTCTTACAACAGATTTAGAAGAATTTGTTTCCTTACCAAAACCTCCACACTATATAGTAGTGTGCTACTAGTGGTACCAAGAATGAACTTCTTGCTCGTAATTATACGTTTGAAAACAAAGCGTAGCAACTTTTCTTAGTAATGCTTTACTTGTTCCCATGGCAAGCATTTTACTTGAGAATTTGTTTCAATAGACAGGTATACAGCATAAAATATCTATGGTAAACCTAATCATTTTGCAAAGAGAAAGATAAAAAGTATCATCAGCCCTTCAAAATGCATAGAAAAGATTTCTTCGTCTTCTTTTTTTTTTTTTCCCTTTGACAGGGAGGAAGGAGGGTTAATCTATGATGCAAATGTACACGGAGAAAAATTTCTGTCAAATGAGGGACTACGATAAAAGAAAAATTAAAGATTCAAACATTATAAGGTATTCAAATTTAACAACCAATGTACACAATATCTAATGAGATAGAACAGTAAAGCGCCTAAAGTCTTGCAGATTTCCAATTATCGATGGAAAATAATGTGAAAATATGATATCTACTATTGCTTTACCAGCAGAGTTCAATCATATAATCTCTATAATGGACCACTGGCTCTGATGTTGCAAAATTGCAGAAACAAAACTTTCTGATGAGTCAAAACCTCTATGATCCAGCACCAGCATTATATTTCATCATCTGCTAAATTCTAACATTTGCATTATTCATAGTGAAATTTTCAATGGACACACATGGTGGCAATACAGTACCACATTACAGCACAATTGCCAGCCTCATGAGAGCCATACCTCCAATGCAAACTTCATAACTTTTCACAAACATTTATTATTAAAATTAACTGCATTGTTTAAAAGAAGAGCAGAGCACACACCTCTTCAACTTGAAAGAAGAGCACAGGTGAAACCATCCTGCACAAGATTGTTAACCGCATCCCTGAACTTGTAATAGTCACCAACTTTGTTGTAGACCTGATGAGAAATCCGGGCGTATCCGGTCACACACCCGACTTCCCCGTCTCCCGGCGGCCGGTAATATATGGGGACCTCAACCCCAAAACCTTCCCTCAAATGCATCCTCAAATCGAGGGCATCAGCTTCACTAGAAACCCCCAAACAGGCAGGCAAACCCACCATGATCATAGTCGCACACATATCCGGTGGACAACCAAGGTGAGTCCCCCACGCCGCCGCCAGCATCTGCCCCATCTCCACAACAGCATCATGGTTCCTCTTCTTGATCCCATCGATTCCCCCTTCAAACCTATTCACGAATTCCAGAACCGCAGGAACCACCAATTGGGCGCTATAGTCCCTGGTTCCAATCCAAGCACTCTCCACAGCCAAACCACCGCCATATTCATGAGACACCACAGGGTGATGCAAATCAGAACCAGAACCAGCACCAGCACCAGCAACGCCCTTGGGCGATTTCCTGGCATAAAGGAACGCAACCGAAGGAGGGCAAAAGAACCACTTGTGCAAATTGCTGGTGTAGAAATCGGCACCAATCTCCATCATATCGACATCGGTGCACCCAATTGAATGAGCGGCGTCGACGAAAACCTGGTCAACGCCTTCCTCCCTGCAAATCCGAACCAATTCCTTGACCGGAGTCACGACGCAGGGCATGGAGGTGACGTGATCGATAACCGCTAACCTAACCCTCTTACCGTCGCTCTTTCCCTTCTCCAGCGCATGTCTAAATTCGGTTACGATTTGGTCATTGGAAGTGAGGGGGAAAGGGAGGGGTGCCTCGATGACGTGGCCGCCGGCGCGGGTGACGTAGGCCTCCATGGACTTCTTGACGGAACCGTAGGCGTAGTGGAGCATGAGGACGACGTCGCCCTTGTGGAAGGCTCCCTCGTGGAAGGACCAGGCGGCGTGCTGGAGGACGATGGCGGCGGCGGTGGTGGCGTTGTCGACGATGGAGATCTCGTCGACGTGGCGGGCGTTGACGAGGTCCTTGATGATGGTGCGGGAATGGAGGATCCCTTGCTTGAGTTCGTTGAAGTAGAAGTGGTCGGGCTGGCGGAGGTAGCGGAGCTGCCAGCGGTGCTGGGCGGAGATGACGGAGGCGGGGCAGCAGCCGAAACTGCCGTTGTTGATGCGGGCGACGGAGGGGTCGTGGTGGGAGAACTCCGAGTCGATCTCGGAGGGAGTGATGAAGGCGGAGGAGGAGAGCTTGGGCTTCTTGGCCGTGCGGGGAATGGAGTCACCGTTGAGGTGGTGGTGGTGGTTGTCGGAGGCCATGGGAGGAGAGAGAGTAGGGTTTTGGAGTGGAAATGAGCGATGATGATGAGAACAGACAACACAACAGGAACACCATAAGGGAGATAGGATGTGAGTGTGAGTAACGCTACAGAATAGAGGACAAGTGTAGTGGAGTGGCTCCTCTCTTCTTTACTCCTCACTTCCACTAATAAGCCTTGGGTTCTGCCGTAGCTTCTTTTTTTGTTAATATATTTTAAATTTGTTTTTTAATCTAGAGTTATTATGATAAATATAAGTATTAATGAGAGTAATTATAATTATTAAAATATAAAAATGTATTAGTATTTTAGCATTTAGATGCCACATCTTAATTTAGAAGAAAACAAAAATACCATTTTAAAAAGTTTTATTGACAATTCAACGTGTCTTTTAATCATATTATTGATGAATGCATGAATATTTAATGACCACCAATTTATTACTTTCTTTATATGATTTTAATTACCGTCTGAGAGTTAATCCCATAAACACCCTCAAAGCACCCAACAAAAAACACTCTCTCACCTTCTCTCCCACTCACGTGATTCACGCGTGACTTTGTTCTCGGTTTCTTTTTCTTCTCTTCTTCCTCGTTCTCAACCGTTGCATTTTCTATGCCAACATGACCTCTGAGTACGTGACTGTATTATACAAGGAACTGAAATGGCAATGAAGGTTGGAAGATGGTTAATACGGCAAGAAACTTTTTAGCCTGTAATTGAAGCTGATGGCTGCCATACCACTACTTGATGAGTAGGGAGTATGATGTTAATGGTGAAGATCACAAAATGTCTTGTGATATAGTAAATTATTTGTCATGGACGGTAATAATTCTTTCAAAAATATATTTAAAAAATATTAAATTCCATCAATGTGATCGTGTAATTAAACAAAATTTTTAAATATTACACCAAAGTTCGATCAATTCTAAAATACTATTGTAAAGTGTGATTAGACTTGGTAATGCATCACACACTTTAGTCTTTACCTAATAACGAGTATAATTTTACTTCGATTTTTATTTATTGACAATATAAAAAACAATTCAATTATTATAAACGAAAGAAGGTGTTAAATCGTATTAAATAACCATCTATCATGATAATTACCTACAATCATTTGACACTTTTTTTGCATTTTTATTGA
Source organism: Nissolia schottii (assembly GCA_003254905.1). NCBI lineage: Eukaryota > Viridiplantae > Streptophyta > Magnoliopsida > Fabales > Fabaceae > Nissolia > Nissolia schottii. The sequence goes on along the minus strand of QANU01073741.1, from coordinate 368,215 downwards.
TTAAAACTTGAGTGTAAAACTGTTATGCACTCTCATTGCATGGAAAATAAACCAGTTTGTTTGTCTACGTCAAAGAAACTCATTTTTGGGCTAATAATCATTTTCTCTAAAGAGTATGACATAAAGCGCCCTGATTGAATCCTTAATTCAAGGTTTTCACAACTCTGCCATTGAGTTCGTGGCAAAATGAATAAAGGAGAAAATGAGAGAAGCGAAAACGACGTAGTTTGGTTTGTCAGTAAAAGTATTCATAGCAACAAATCTTCAAAAATGGCATGGAAAAAAGAGGAGCTTCAAGTCTACAATTCAATTTCATGATTCGTGGTGCAAATTTTATCCACGCAAAATTAGGCAAATGACAGTTATAGTGAGTTATTTCTAAAATTGTTTTATTTCAACCCACCAGGATGCACGAAATTCTAATGACTGTTAGCGATTCGTTAAAATCCGTGCCAAAAGTTTGAGTGATTTAGCATTCCTCATTTTCCTCTCTTTCCAAGTGCACATATCATTAATCCATGATTATAAAGACATACATAATTTGATTCATTTGGTTTTTCTTATGATGGGTAATTATATTCTACTTCCTTGATTCTTAATTAATTGTTCACTTTAAGTTATACGTAGATATTAAACAAATGATTACAAAGTTATCTCTATTTAATATGTTTATTTATATTTTTTTCTTCTAACATTCTCTTAATAAATTTATTTAATAGAAATATTGTAAAAAAAATAATTAATTAATGTTATCTAAATTTAAAAGATAAATAATTATTTATAAAAATATCAAAATAAAACACTTATCTGAATAATGAAACGAGCCGGTTTAAACTATAATGTCATGCATTTTAAGGAAACTGAGTTGAATCCCGTTGAAATCATTGTTTTGGTGCACCAGACAGCTAACAAAGCTGTCTTTCATGGATTAGGAGAATAATTTCTGAACAAACAAATTGGGTAGTTTGCTGAAAAGCTGCAATCAATGGGATACTGTGAGCCACGATGAGAACAAATTGACTGCGTTTTTTGTTTTAGTACAGAACAAATTATGATGTTATAGACTCCGGGCTGATAATAATTGATATGTTTGTAAGCTTCATGCTCCACGCTCCACGCTCCACTTATTCCCACTTTCGATTTTATTTTATTTTATCACAACACACATCATATCATATTTTCGCTTAGCAATTGAGTGAGCAGAATATTATAAAAGAAAAATCATTTCATAAAAAAGTTAATTTGGCACCAAGTTGTATCCAAGGGGCGCACATTCAGCGATTCAGGAGAAAACAAAAAGAGAAAAAACAGCAAAGCAGTGTGCGAGCGTGCTGAGATGTTACAGCAGCACAATCTGCCTAAAATGCTCCAAGGAGCTCCGTAGCCTACAAATGAGTTAAAAATAAAAAAACCAAGAGTATAACTAAAGTGTCAAGAGTTGTAGCTGACATGACACACAATACGGAGAACCACATAGGGCGAATGGTAATGTTAAAAACAATGCGTTAAGAAAATGGGACTGGACTGGTTAGCCAATCTGACCACGAACCGAACCTCTGGTCCGTCACGTTAAAAATATTTGCTCTAGTTCCAGTTTTTTATTATTTTCTCAAAAAGATTGATTTTTTTTAAAAAAAATTGATTTTTTTTAAACAAATTGTTTTTAAATAAAAAATGATAGAAAATTATGTTTTTATTAATTTTAATATTGTACATACAGATTTTGTTTTAAAATATATTAAACCCTCTCTTAAACCTCCAAAACCCTGCCTCAAAAGTTCAATATCCTATACGATTTTTTTAAGCTCGGTAAAAAGACATATATAACAAAGCACGTAGTGCTGTTGGCAAAGGACTCAAAATTAATTTTAAATCGTAAAGAAAGATCTGGCTGTATGTCTCATTAGCCTAGCTAGAACAGACAACGTTTAAAGCATCAGAAAATCCATGGAATTACGCCTCAACCGCTTTGTAAATATCATCAATGCTACACTCGTTCGTATCATTTATTTAACATATATTTATCCTTTTCACCATTTTATTATTTTTTATACACTCGCATTCAAAATGGAAATGGTCCTTTCATCGTAAAATTGGTAATGTTTAATCATATGATAGGTGGAAAAATAAAAAAACACAAAGATTTTATTATCTTTCATCACATAATTAAATATGACCAATTTTAACACAAAAATATCTATTCTCCACTCAAAATTTATTGTAACATATTAAAATGTGTCACTAGCATTTTTTTTTTGAGTTATGTGGACTTTATATAGTTGTGTGAGTTTTTTTTGTCAACTTTGTACTTGTCACTTTTTCGAATAGACTAGATATCATGTAAGTATCTTTAAAGGTCATTTGGTTTAACTTTTGGATAAATTAGATTTAGAATAATTAAACTTAAAAAAAAATTTAGAATAATTAAGGTTGAAAGAAGTAATTTATGTTTGGTTTGGGTATTCAAAATTAAGTTTAAGATAATAATTTTTATTTGGATGAGATAAATTAAAATTGCTTTTAGATGTATAATTACTTAAAAAAAATAATAAATAAATTAAATGAGTGAGATAGAAAAGACTGACGAGAGGCGGATGTATTGAACTAGAGAGAATTGAGATGAGAGAGTTGGAATTGAATGGAATGAATTGTTGATTTGTTTGATCCACTAGCAATGTATATATACACATATACATCTGCATCAGACTTGCATAGCAAGTTGTTGTAACAGAAAACAGAAAACAGTTTGCTATGCTAACTGTTAAATAATTAACCAAGCTAATTAATTAAAGCTATAATAAAAATACATTCATTACTCTAATAGGATGACGAGAGTTTATCGGTAATAATTCATCTAACATCTAAAATTCAAACTGAAAAACGTCTTTAAATTCAATCCACTAAACGTAATTCTATTGGCTTCCAAACTTAAGTCTCTAAACACAAGTTGAAAACCAAACAACACAAATACTGTGTAACTTCATTGTGGGGTTTGGAAACGTACGTTCAGAATGCGCAAACACATTAACAAACAGGCACTAAATCGATTTTTTAATTTTAACTGACTAATTTATTAGGATATTCTCTCCCCTGACGCAATCTTGTTCAATAGAACATAAAATATGTTTCAGTTCTTTATGGATTTTCTCTCATGGGACGCAATCTTATTCGAAAGAATAATTTTAAAACACACTCACTAAAGGATAATTAATTTTAATGAAAAAGAATTATGAAAAAAAAATACCTCTGAACTGCAATACGAAAGTTCCAGGAAATTTCCTTATATGTACATGATATTTATCAGGATCCGAAGTCAGTATTGCTCGAAAGCATCATAAGGAAAATTATTATAGGCTTAGCCGCTTTATGAAATGAGAACGTCACTTCAAAAAATAAAAAATAAAACATCGGATATACAATAAAAAAAATTAATAAAAATTAATATTTTAATTATTTTTTTATTCTTAACAAGAATTCTTAGAGATGTAGTTGAACCTATAGTTCAATGATTGTTCTTATACCCAATAAAACGAAAGAATTTAAATTTGAGTCGGGTGAACAAAAAGTATTTTCTTATTTTCATGAAATAAATTTACAAGAATATAATATTATTTTTGTATATAAACACAATTTTATTTTACTGCATAATAATTCATTAATAACGATTTTCTAAGTAAGAAAAATATATTCTAATTTTTTTTAATTTCAATGCAATTGAAACTTGTCATAGGTCTCATCTTAAATTCTTAAAATAATACTATCTTAAACTTCTCCAGATAGAGGGATATTTTTATCACTTCATTTCCCTAAATAATTTTGGTTCGAGGCATATGAGTATATAACCAGCAACCACAACTAAAATTTTTTAAATGAAAAATATCGAAAACTTTGGTTGCGTATCTGTCATGAAATTAATTATTACTAAATTGCGAATCATTAAGAAGATATTATCTCCACATTTATCTTATTGGTGCAAATTGGAATGAGACACCGCAGCTTGAAACTTATACTACAAGTTATACTAGTGTTCGATTAATTTAAGTTATTTAATACTTATTTTTTAAAAATAAATTTCAAAATTAAAATATTGCGAATAGGATTAATGCTGAAAATGCAATACTTCCATCGTAATTTAAGCCAGAATACTTTAGATCTAAGATATAGTTTAGAAAGAAAAGTACTACGTGCTAATTTTTTTTATTAAATGAAGTTTAACTAGGTGAATTTGACACAAATCATTTTATCAAGACTAAGACATATCTTTAAATTCTTTGAGTGCTTATGAAAATGCTTATAAATTACTTATTGAAGTTGTAACACTATTTATTAATTATCACAAACAATATACATACATTCATAGAGAAAATGATTTATTATATATATTAGTTTTCACACAATTTTTAAGACCATTTATTTGAAAAAAGGAAGTAAAAGACAGTGTAACTTACATTTTTCTTATGTCATTTAAAATAATAATATAATGAAAATGATATATGAAATATCTTTCCTTGGCACAAAAGTTGAGAAGCGTGGCCTCCCATTGCTCAAGCATTTTTCATAGCAAACAATTCGTATGTTATTCAATGATAATTGATAAGGTAGGACACAAAACAATATTATAATGATAAAAATAGAATTAGGTAGAATAAGTGTTTAATGAAATAAGCTCTATTAATTATAAACCATAAAAAGAATTTGTAAGAGAATATACCAAAACTCATGAGGATAATATTCATAATCCATCATTATTAGTATGTAGTAGATGACCTTCCAACTCTTGTACGAGTATATTACTGCCTCCATTTCCATTCTTTCCATTTCAGCTTTGGGGCCTTGCTACCTCTTCTCTTCTAGCTCCGATCCAACATAAGGTTTCATTTTGTTCCTTTTTTATTTTAATTTATTTTCTTATCATTTGATCATCGTTTTGAGTTCAATCCTTCTAATTTCTACTAGATTTGACTTTTCCTTTACTTGCTTTATCTGATCTTGAATCACAGTGATTATTTATTTATCTTTGCCTTCAGATTTCCAGTAGATTTGAACTGTGCCGTAATTGCTTTATACCCAGTTATCTATGCAGAACATGGTTTATCTGCTTTTAGCTCTCCTTTCTGCTTTTGCCTTTCCATTTTGATATCCTATTCCTATGTTTGGCTCTTAGGGATCTGTATGAAATTTTAGCAATAGTAGAGTGAACTGGTTCGGTTTGACCTTTTTATTATTATTATTATTATTATTTTTTTCCTTTTGGGCTTTTCCATACCCTTCATATTTTGGTTAAGAAATAAATCAGCTGAAAACAGGGTTGGTTATATTATAAAATTTGTGATGAAGATCTTAGCAATAGCATCTCCTTTCTGCCTCCTTGACCACACCTGACAAAGGTAATATATGTTAGCTAGCTGAATAAATAATTTTAATTTTTTTTTTCATTTTAAATCAAAATTTCCTCTTAGAAGATGATGTTCAAGCTTATTAGGGAGCCGAATTTTTCACCTTTAGGCTTGACAAAGAATATGAAGCTGGGAGTAATTGCTGCCGGAACAATCAAATTTTCGCATTTCAGTTTATCTGATTGCATATTCTACTTATCTATAACACTGGTACTGTGGTAGTTTTGTACATAGACTAAAAGCTTAAGTATCCTAACTGTCCGTTTGCTTCCCTGTTCCATGGTTGATTACATCCTCAGTTGAATTAGGACTGTATTCGGTCTCAGCTCAACTTACTTGCATATTATTACCTTTGTCCAACAGATTTTCCCTGAATATGGGACACAAGCATTTGGCAGCGGTTTTCTGTCTATGGGCCTTATCATGCTCCCTCCTTCCTTCTTTCTCTGCCGAAGTTCTGAGAATTCGTTTGAAGAAGAGGCCTCTTGATCTTCAAAGTATTAATGCTGCTAGAAAGCTGAGGGAAGGCCTAAGGACGGGAAGACCGATGATGCGTGCACACGAGCAGTCTGTTGTTGGGTCAAATGATGAAGCGATAGTACCCTTGAAGGATTATATGAATGCTCAATATTTTGGTGAGATTGGAATTGGCACCCCCGCACAACCCTTTACTGTCATATTCGATACTGGAAGTTCCAATCTTTGGGTTCCATCATCGAAGTGCTATTTTTCTGTGAGTTCTACTTACCTATTGTGTCTTCGTAATTGTGTTCAAACAAGTGTATCCTATTGACTAATGTTCCCTTTCAGCTCGCCTGCTATACCCACAATTGGTACAAGCCGAAGAAATCTAAAACGTATACCAAAAATGGTAATGTTAGCTTCTCAGTATTCATGTTCATTACAGTGGTACTTTGATAGATGAATGAACTGAATTACATGATCCTGTAGTATATGGATGCAGTTTAATATAAGTTTAATTATTCATATCAAATTTTTAATCAGGAACATCATGTAAAATAAGCTATGGAACTGGATCAATATCTGGTTTCTTCAGTCAAGATAATGTTAAAGTTGGTAAAGCTGTTGTCAAGCATCAGGTTAGTACTTTATTTACGAGCTTCCATGTCAACATAGATTTGTTCAGTTTTGTTGCTATATTACTAATGTCACTATTATGAACTGTAGGATTTCATTGAGGCTACCCGAGAAGGAAGTCTTACCTTTCTGTCCGCAAAGTTTGATGGTATACTTGGGCTTGGGTTTCAGGAGATCTCCGTCCAAAAATCTGTGCCAGTATGGTATATTTCGACCTCTCCTTTGTGGTCTTATCTGTATCTAATTTCCATGTTAGAGTAAGTATTCTGAATATTTTCTGTGCCTTAATTTACTGGTTCATTATATATAATCATAGGTACAAGATGGTGGAGCAAAATCTTGTAAGCAAGCAGGTGTTCTCTTTTTGGCTCAGTGGTGATCCAAGTGCAAAAAAGGGAGGTGAATTAGTTTTTGGCGGTGTTGACCCAAAGCACTTCAAAGGAGAACACACTTATGTTCCAGTTACTACAAAAGGTTACTGGCAGGTTAGCAAAACAATATTTAGTTTAGCTTGGAATTGCTTTTAAATATGTAATAATTTACTCTGGAAATATCTTAACACGAAAATTTTCTTTTTCAGATTGAAATGGGAGATTTTTATGTTGGAGGTGTTTCAACAGGTGACTTTATTCTTCCTCAACAATATGAAAATCCTCTTTTAATTCCAAAGTGCATCTAATTCTGAAATATATCAATGTTAAATTTAGGTGTTTGTGAGGGTGGCTGTGCTGCTATTGTGGACTCAGGAACATCTTTGCTTGCTGGTCCAACTGTATGTGCTTGCATCTTTCTCAGTTTTTCCTGATAGATTGTTATTTATAATTTCTACTGACCATTAATTAATTTTAGACTGTTGTGGCTGAAATCAACCATGCTATTGGAGCTGAAGGAGTTCTGAGTGTAGAATGTAAGGAAGTCGTGTCTCAATATGGAGAGTTGATATGGGATCTCTTAGTATCAGGGGTATGTTTTCCTGCCTTTCCTATGAACATTTTGCTTTGAACATGATTTACGGATCGATGTTTTCCCAATTACATATCCACTTGTTGGACCTAAATGAGGTTTATCTGGATCTGCAGGTAAACCCTGGAGATATATGTTCACAAGTTGGGTTATGTTCTTCCAAAAGGGTTCAGTCTAAGAGGTTTGGAAGTTCTTTATTGATCAGCCTCCTTATATCAATATCCTATATTCTGCTTCTATTGTACTTTGTCATCATATTTGTTTCATTGCATGTCAATTGGGTAACAATTTGATGATTGGAAGGAAGCTTGATAATTCTTTCAGATTACAGTACTCAATGTCAGAAGTATCAATTCCAAGGATAAGAAAATATGCAATGATAAATAATAATAATAATAATATTTTTGACAAAAAATAATTGTCAAGGAACCTCCACTGCAATTAGTAGCATGTTAATTTATTTTTTTGCCACTAGGAGAGTTTAGGTTCTGACATTACTATCTTGCACTGCAATATTTTGGCCGAAACAGGCCTCCAAGTTTACTTTGATTTCTACTTGTTTGCAGCATTGGGATTGAGATGGTGACTGAAAATGAACAGAGAGAGTCGTCTGCTAAAGATACTCCTTTGTGTTCTTCTTGTCAGATGCTAGTGGTTTGGATCCAGAATCAACTAAAACAAAAGAAAACAAAGGAAAGAGTGTTCAACTATGTGAATCAAGTATGCACTTTGAATCATGACCAGCTCAAGTTGTAGTTTATAGTTGTATGGTTTAGACATGTGTTGAATGTTTGTTTTATCATTGGCAGCTTTGCGAGAGCTTGCCAAGCCCATCCGGAGAGTCAGTGATAAGCTGCAACAGTCTGTCTCAGATGCCAAACATTACCTTCACCATTGGAGATAAACCTTTCGTCCTTACACCACAGCAGGTTAGGGTTTGAGCTTTCAGCAAATTGAATCACATTGTGCCTGCGGTAGAGGATTGATAATACTACCAGAAAAAAGAACATTGCGATCTATGGGGAATATTTTGGCTGATGATAAAAGTATGGAATTTAAAGAAAAACTAACAGTAATAACATTCCAAATGAAGAGCAGATTGAACTACAAATTATGCTGTTATTATCTATATGGTTCTAAAACTGCATTCTGTACCTTTCAGTATATTTTGAGAACCGGAGAAGGCATAACAGAGGTCTGCCTTAGTGGGTTTATTGCTTTTGATGTTCCACCTCCAAGGGGTCCACTCTGGTATATTACCTTTTCATGCTAATTATCAATTCAAAATCTCGCGCGCGCGCGTGTATGCATAGACATGCACGGTGCAGATCAACTATGTACAAATGTTCTAAGATTTGTCCCTATTTGTTGATACTACTCTCTGCCTGCAGGATTCTGGGTGATGTTTTCATGAGGGCCTATCACACTGTCTTTGACTACGGGAATCTCCAACTTGGTTTTGCTGAAGCTGCCTAACCAGACCTCTGGAGGATTTATCTTTTAAGACTAATGTGTAATAATCTTGTACGTGTGTTGTAAAGTAACTGTTGTAACTACTATACGTCAGGTTGCCTTCATGGGTTCACAGGTGTACTTATTATCTGTGCTTCTGATTGAAAGAATCTTCATCTCAATCTGTGTTGAGCAGTATATTATTATTATTATTATTATTATTATTATTATTATTATTATGCACGTGGTAGCCAATAAAATCTCAACCTAAATCGTAAAATCAGACGATTTTGAGGTGAAATTTAGTTTGATAAATAACAAGGCGAATGCCCAAATAAAAGCAAAATTACAACCCCACTTTGCAAGGAAACAACATACCCAACCTGCCGACTAAAAGAGCAAGGGAAAGAAAGTTAAACTTAATACTACTACAGTACCACATAGATTTACCATATAAATCACGTCCACGATTTTACGTTTTTACTTTTCTCAATCATGAAAACTTTGTTGATAGCAAATAAATGCTATAAAGCGTCTACTTTTGCTGCTAGGACAGTTCTGTGGTCGAGAATTATGCTCATTAAATATTTATTAATCATTGGCTTTACTTCAAATGAGGATTGGATAAATATTTTTTCATCCGTTAGCAATTAGCACTAACGATTCACTGGTTGTGGCACATATCATAATTGACAAGGGACGCTTCACCATTCATATTCATATATATGTTTAAAACCATACAATATTGTCACATCGATAAATAATCTTTTCCAGCATATTGTTTTTACTCAGACTCTTCAGATCAACATATACTCCCAAATGATTTTTTTGTCCCACTTAAACAATGGTGACAAATTCCAAATAAAGCATCTCATAAACCACATCCAAATCCACGCAGGATGTGGTAGTATCAAGCTGATTCATAGCTCCCAAGAGTAAGGTTTCATCATTCTTCATCGGAATCGTTACCAAAAATCGAGGAGATAGGAACATTAGGCTTCTTCGCAACATTTGGCTTCTTCGCACCAATCGAGGTCTGCAAGAATTGGCAAAAAGAAATAATGGTGTTAGCATATAAAAATAGTAGGCAAAAACCTGGACATTGTATAAGTTTGAAACTGTAAAAACTTGAAGAAAACATCAAGTACTCGATGATGAGGAAGTCCATGAAAGTTGCAAGTATATTCACAAGTACCATAAGGTCATGGACTGATTTCTTTACAAGCCCTTGGTACAAGAGAACATACCTTGGAAGTAGTGCCTTTAGAAGAAAAACCAAACTTCAAAGTATTCCGCTGCTCCTGATCTGTAAGCGGAGTCGCAGTTTTAGTTTCAGAGGAAACTGTCACTGATCCGGACTCCTGTTGCAGTTGAAGCTGTTGCTGCTTCTGTGCGTCAGCCCTGATTGAGATCAAGGAATCCAAAACCCATGATGACATGGGCAGAAGAAAGTTAAAACCATAAAATTAGTTCTCTGGTCAACAACCGGACCCATAGCCAAAACAAAATAATGGAAAGAAAGTTTTACAAAAGATCACATGAAAAAGGTGCATAAGGTATAAGAGCAGAAAGATACATTTGAGCAAACTTGGCCATTTCTCTCTCTTGACGCTGCTGTTCTCGCTTTTGCCTATCATCCCGACTACTACTACCATGCATTTCTTTCATTTGTTTGAAACGCTGTATGAGAATAAAGGAATTTGCATTAGGAGAGAAAATAAAGTTGAGCCAATTCCAGATTCCGGAACCAAGTCAACAAAAGCAAAACCATGTTACTGTTGGTTACATTAACTACCTTTCTGTGATTGTGATCATAAGAGCTCAAGTGCGCTTCAAATTCCATTGCCAATTTGTATTGCTTGTTGCAGAGATCACAATAAAACACCTTCCGGATTTCTTTCACCTCAGTTTGAATTTTTTGTTCACGTTCAGCTAACACCTGAATTTTCATAATGTGCACGAAGCAGGCAGAAGAAGCCACCAGGTAATAAAAACTGCAGGAAATTCTCAAGACCTTCCAAAGTTGATGGTTCCTTATGACATACCAATCCGGTCAAAAGACAAGCATATATGCTATATGCTGCCTTCTGCTACTAGGTGCAGGTTTGAGAAAATGTAAACATCAACCTCAATACTACTACATGGTTCTTGCACTAAAAGCAACTACTAAGGAGTTATAAAGCATACCTCCCGCTTCCTCACATGTTCCTCTGTCTCCTCCAACTCAACATCAAGTTTTCTTCGCTGGACATTTTCTTCTGCAGTGAAAAAATCATCTTCTTCTTGTTTGCCAACCCCTAATCTTGGATCTCTAATCCCAGATTTTATTGGTTCAATGATTCCTGAACCCAAGTACAGAAGGACAATTTGAAAAACCAAGATAGCATTTCTAGTAAAGGCCAATGCCAAAGCCAAATCACTTTCAGCGAAAGCATCCCATGATTAGGAATGTATACAATTACTATTGAAAGAAAAGAAGAAAAAATTATACAATTTACCAAAGGTTACAATGAGCAGTAAGTGTAAACACACCAGGTAATCCAAGCAAAAGAAACAACTCTTCTCCAAAGAAGGATGGTGCTAATACTTTGCAGTGCATTAAATAGAATTCTAAAGGTCATTATCCTAAACATACGCAAGTATAAAATCAAGACAAATACTGGAAAGAGACAACAAAAAACTACCATGATCATTGGCATTGTTTACAACAAACAACTACGTGTTGATCAATGGAAGGTGACGGCTCTAAGGACAAAAAACAGACGAAATTTTAAGAGTTCAAAAGGTATTATATGTCACAACAATAGGTGACTAGGAAAGAAACAAACTTGTCACCTCAAGAGCATCACAATGAGATAAAAGTCATGCGAAATAGTTTGTCTTCCATTCTCCCCAATCCTTAGGAATGAGGAGAAGAGAGGAAGATAACAGAATTAATAAAAGCTGGGTAAAACAACACTAATGAGCTACAATAGAGGGTAGCAAAGAAGGGAAGGGGTCATACTCAAGGAGTCAAGGAAACTCGTGCAACACACCAGAAAAGAAAACAATAGATATATTGATGAAGTTCGTTGAAGAGACGAACAAATGGATAATTATTGACTACATAGTACAAAGTACAAACCTTGCTCATCCTTCCCAAGACCCTTTCCTTTCCATCCCATCTTTTGGAGAAGCTTGAAGCCAATATTAGATGACGTTAGCTGCGTGTCCAGAGATGCTTGTTCTACATTGTCCAGATCAACGTTTTCTGTTGGCCTGTGGTGGATTGGCAAACGAAAATCCTCCGACAAATCCTCAATAACGGAGTCTTGATACGCCTGTAAAAAGCAATTCATCTCAACACAAGGAATCACAACAGATATATACAACTCAACAGCTTCCTCAAAAGGCAGAAAAAAAGAGGCTCCACTTAATTGGAAAAAAAAAATTAAAACAAAAACTATATCTATTACCTGCTCCTTTTTCAGTTGCCTCCGGTCGCGGCCACCAGTGTCCTGCCTACCGTTGGTCCATCGATAGTCCATCTTATATCTAGCCAAGTCACAAGGAGGAAGCATACGATAAGATGTGAAGATATTGATTGATACAGGGTCAACTGTGCATGAATAAGGCCATGATGAGGCTATACTCTATGATGAATACTTATTCAACAGAGGGCACCCAGCAACTAAACTTATTAACAGCGCTAACATTAGGATAATCTAATCAGATAAGCCGATGGAAACAAGGCCAGTACAATACACATATCATCCATGAAGCCAGGGTTACATAGAATTCAGACACCGACCCACTTCGAAAAGATAGGATTTTTCACAACCCTTTTGAAATTTAAGCAAAACCCAGCCAAGAAAATCGTTAGAAAAACAAAAATTCGAATCGGATTCAGAAAACCCCAACTTGGAACATTCTACCGTGAGGAACGCAGATTAGATTAAGGCATAATAATAATGATAATAATAATAATATGTGTATGTGAAAGAGAAGAGAATACCTTGAGTTCTGGCAAAGAAACGGTGCTAGGGATCTCGTCCTTGTTGGATTTCAACGCATAGTCTTCAGCAACAGATATTGAGATGTGATCAGGAAATAAATCGAATAATTTATTTTTTTTTTATAATAAAAAGAAAAAAAAAAGACAAAAACAAAAAGGAAAAATGAGAAAATGATAATAGGGATGGACATTTATTGATTGGATTGGATTGGATTGGTTCCGTTCTTATTTGGGCCGTTTTGCTAAATGAAAATATTATGAAGGTTTACAATCAATGGAAGAAGCCTATAACTTGGCCGAAAATAAATAAAACTCTGTCTCTGTGTTTTGTTGAAATCTTTTTCATAATTAATTTTAAATCTAAGTAAAAGATGAGGGTTGTATTACACCGCTTTCCACTAACGTAAAACTTTGTCAAATTTTAATGATATGAATCATAAAATTTAGATGAAAAATTATGTAGAAAATCAAATCATCTAATTTTTTTTTCATAAGTAAAAAAAAGGTTTTTCAATCCCGAATTTCAACTCTCCATGCATAATTATTTATTATTTATATATTTTTATTCCTTGCATTGAAACTCATTATTAGTAGATCGACTAATTTAGTTTGGCTATTGTGATGGACTCTTAACATGGATCTTTTTTTCTTCCTGTGTCTCAAACCTTGAAAACTTTAAGAAATAAATGAATTTATTTATCACTCAACTAACTTGTTAGTATTATTTCTTTGTCAAAAGATAATTATATACTATTGTTTCTTATAATAAAAAAAAACGAAAATTGACAAATAATTACACATTCATGAGGCATGAAAAGAATACTGAACTCCCTCCCTACAAATGTGCTTAATTCTTGCTATTTAGCCACACCCTTGTGGATTTTATTGTTGGATGGTCATCCTTGATTTTCTTTACCCAGTAGAAGTTCATAAGTTCAGATTGTGCATTATATTTTAAATCAATAAATGGCATATGTGAACAATAGCTCCCGTCTCTTTTTCATGAAACATACTATTCCGTGCACTTTTAATTATCGTTTTTCACTTTTTTAATAAAGTGTTGACTGAATTACATCTAAATATATCCAATCAATATTATATTTAAAAAGTTAAAAACGACAACTAAAAGTGGACTGAATATCAATTTGAATGCTGGTGGGCATATATGCATCTTTTTCAGAGTCTTCATTTGGTAGCATTGCATTGCTTTGAGTGACCTGGCACATTAGTTAATTGGGGAAGCAAGAAAATCATATCAATTATAACACCGTATCTTAATATTATACTCTATAGTCTAATTTATCTATCATTTTTATTCGTATTAGATCCATTAGTTTTTCAATGTGCAAGTGAAAGTAATAGATAAATTAAACCGAAAAGAGTATATATTTAATTGAGAAAAGGAAGGGTGAGAATATTATGCGCCTAAGTGACACATCTAGTTGATTATTTACTAGTACCAGCAACGAGCACCTGGTAATTATGTCCTTTCCCTTTAATTCTATCTACTTGCACTTTCTTATTGAGACCAAGAAATTTAAAACGCTAAAAGAATAAGCCACAATCATCTTTACAAAAAGTTAGTACTTAATGAAACCATTAAAACACATAGATGATCTCCTTTAACATAATTATCTAGCTTTTCTTAGAAGATGCGAATATTTGCAAGTTAAATCACACTATAAGTCTATAAGTACAAATTTGGTATTAGATGTATACAAATATAAAGAAATAGAAAAGAGAGAATAAATAAATCATACAACATACAAGTAAAAACTACTTTATCCAAGCCAAAAAGATCATTTGTAACATTGCAGCTTTTGCTGTTGTTGATAGGTCTTGAAACATTTGGGTTTTTTTTTCCTCTTTGCATAACCATCAACCATATTGTTGCCTTGCTAGCTCTTATAAAATATATATTGATGGTGGGAAGTAAATCTTTGCAGAATATTACAAAGATGTAACCATATCTTATACAAAAGGAAGAGTCACAGTTATGAGACCGATTGCTTTCACAGCATCCTGCTTTCATAATTGGCTAGTTAAGAATAAGAAAACATAAGGGTACATCTACTTTATTCTTCATTGTATGTGATATGTATGTAGATTCCGCCTAACTCAATTGATCAGTAGCACTTGTTTTCCAAATTAATGCAGTTTGTGCCCATTTACTGTTACTATTTTGATATTAATTGATCAGTATAACTTAATTTTGCTCTGTTATTTTAGTACTACTATCTATTCATATGTTGACATTAACATAAAATACTAATAAAAAAAAGTTAATTCTCTTATAATATATACACGCACACAATTTGTTAGATGGGGTATAACGACAAAAATTTAATGCCTAAAAAACACATCAGATAAAGGGATATTTTTAAATATTTTATTTCTAAATTATAAGAGTCGTGTCTCTGACAATTTTATTAATTGACAAATATATAATTAAATAGTGATAATAATATTTTTCACCTTAATCGCGGATAAAAATTAAACTAATTTAATACGGTTGTTTTAGAATCATGCAAAGAACTCTCATTATTCTCCTGTTTAGCATAATTTTGAGAGCTTAACATAATCACGATTAGTGATGACAGCAAGGAAACATCATCTCAATGGCTCAAAATAAAATAAAAAATAGCAGTTCAAATAATGCAAAGAAGGAATAATAATAGGGGTCCAAGTCTAAAAGTACAAGTTGGGTATACCAAACCATTAAGGCCATTACAAATATTTTAATTGAGGGATATTATATGTTACAGATTCCATCACAGCTTGCAGGCAATAATGCAAATTTACTGAGTCTCAGATATTTTGGGATTACTTAGATTGAAACTTGTAATTGTGGTTTTTATCAATTTGGTGTGTGTATTAATTTCCCTCTTAGCTGGTCACCATCTGCTTAAAGCAAATCAGTACTTTCTACGGTTCAAGAGAATTTTAATTGCTTAGAAGAATCAACTTTGATAAAAAAGCACCTAAACAGAACTCACTTTTTGTTTTAAAATATTTGAGAAACACCTAAACCTTACCTTAGGCTCCCTTTCCTGTGTTGTGCATGAACCAAACAATAAAGCATTCTTTGACTACACTTTTTCATTCTTCACTCACTTAATAACCAATTACTCTTATTCTTGATGCTAAAGTTACATATATATCTCTGTTGTTCTGGCATATTTATATTAATGTATGCAGGTGACAGACTTGAATAAACTTGTCCCTCTATTAATTTATTTTGGCACTGCCTTTATGAACAAGTAATATGTCATTTGTAAAATATAATCAAGTTCTTGTAGAGTTGTACATCTTGCTTCGCCATTAAAATGGAAACTTTTAATACGGTCAAAAATATGGTTTGGAGCATCCCATGCTCCCAAATGATTTACACTTAGTGCTATGGAATTAACTAGAACTTCACAAATTAACCCATGAATGATCTCTAATAAACAAATGTACCAACAAAGCATCAAACCAAATGCTAAACCCTAAACAATTAATAATTGTACCCTCTCATATAGCTAGCTGTGGGATTGTGCTTCTGATATGACCTAGTGATATTACATATTGAGAGATCCATCTAGACCTTACCATAGTTTGTAGTTGTAAAATTTGAAGGATAACTTTGAATTGTCCCAATAATAATTGAAAAAGGAATTTGGTAGGTCTAAGTCAAGTAGTAGAACGTGCACACAAAATCATGCAGATCAAATAAAACGCTTTCTTACTAGAAAAATTCTTATATGGTAACATAGTGATATGTTAGATATGTTACTGTTGGTTTAAATTAGCCAATATCACTCTTAGAATTCGAAAGACTCAACATCCTGGGTTATGGCGCCTATAAATGTTAGATGTGGTAATGAGAAACTATAAAGAAATAAAGTTACGCTTTTGCTATCAGGTATAACTTTTAGCCTAATGGTAAGCGCTTGATCCAACAATTATTAATCGCACACATAATCACATTTGGGCTTTAAAAGTGAATATGAATCATGAGATGTGATTTTATTTTACGTGTGATTAATAGAAATCAGACAATAATGGTCACTATTCCCAACGGTGACAATAATAACGTGGAAATTGAGGAGCAAATTGGAGCCCAACAACTGTGCAGCGTGCACCATAATGTGCTACAGAAACAAATACCAACCCTATGGACTGCTCATGTGAAGCAAGAAAACCATCGGACCACAGAAAATGTGCCTTTTTCCAAAAGCTAGAACATTGTTTACTGCTCCATGCCAGTTTCATTTGAACCATGAATATTGGTCATGACATGTTTTTTCCCCTTTGTTTGAATCAGATTCTCCCCCCCACCCCTTCATCTTAGTTTAAAAACAAAGCCTTGCCTAGTACTATAAATTGACACACACCTAGCCAACAAGTTGTAACACAACACAACACACACACAGCATCCCTCTCCCAATTTCCTCTCTATACTTAATTGCTAGTCACTAAGGCTAGTATACTAGTATTCATTCAATTTTCACTACTAAACACAATGGGAGGAAACAACAGGCAAAGGAAATCTTCATCTTTCATGTCTGTTTTCAACATCTTCAAATCCAGCAACAGGCACAAATCTAACTACAACAACAATGGTTACTACTATGAAGAAGGGACAAGGGCAGGGACCAAAGTGTGGCCTAGTGATGAAGACAGAGGCCGGTGGGGCGTCGCCGATCCTGTCATTGACATGAAAGCTACCGATTACATTCGCCGATACAAGAAGCGCGTTTCGGAATCTGAAGTTCACTGCCAAGCTCAAGTCCAGCAGTGAAAAATGAAAACATGAATTGAATTTGTAATATGGATCTTCTTTATTTTTTATTTCATTGTGACACTCTCTGTTTGTACTTAGGTATTATTGATTATAATTTGTGAACCACAAATAATTAATGTTAACATGAATAACTTTGTGATTTCAAAGTTTCTCCCTTTCATCTGCTGCTTTCAACAAATTATTACATCATTAGTTCTTTCCATCCTTGTTTCCACGCTCTTCTAAATAAATAGGTTGCATTTCAGCAAAACAAATGAGTCTACAATAGGATAGGCTCTAATATTATATTTAAGAATTGAATGGACCTAACTTCACCAAAAATTATTGCCTTACTCTTATATTATAATTTTATCTTAGTGACTTAAAGGAGTTCTTATGTATATTAGCGGCAAGGACAATTATTATTATATTAGTGAAGAGTGAACAGGGAAGAATGAAGTGAACGCCAGCTGTTGGAAATACCAGGAAATGGGTTTGTAGTCTCTTTAAGGAGCAGACAATACCGTACGTTGTACATGTTTCTTGTCAGCCACGTTTCCCGAGCCCTTGGTTCTGATCCCTTCTTTTTAGCCCCCCCTCCCCCTTTTACTACCGTATTATTATTCTATGTTTCTCCAATGAACAATCCTGGAAATCCCGGCAAATTAATTACATGCAAATGGAGCCAGCGACTGATTTTCACCAAGTAAACGAACAAAATAAAACAGAGTTTACCAGAGAGAGTCATGGAAGAGATAGAAAACAGCATGCGTGTAATATTCTCCATTTGGCCTATTTTACATGTCACTTTCACTTTTTAGATACATTAAAAAATTATTGTATTTAGGCACAATCTAAATATACCACATATATGGAAGTGATAAATAAAGTAGACTAGAAGGAATAACAAGAAAAATGTTATTTGTATTCATTAAACATGAGACGTCATGTCAACTCGTTATTCATTCATCATTAGATGAGATATCAATGAAGTGTGAGGTCTATTGAAATCTATCTAATGGTAAATAAGATGAGTTGGCATGACGTCCCACATTTGATAAGTGGATATAACATAACTTGAGTAGCTTGAGTTATGATAGTTGTTTTTGTAACAAAATTTGTGTCTCTTTCTCTTGTAACAACGTGACACTCTTGTACTAGTATGAGAAAATCATAATCAATTGAAGATGATAATCTAATCATCATTGGGTTTAACTTAAACATGAAACCAGCATCATTGCAAAATTACATGCCTGTTTAATGAAAGAGAGGCGGAAGTTTCAAGTCTCCAATGGTAAAAATGATAAATGGTTTAAGCCAAATTTCTTAGATGCTCTATACTCACAAGTGCGCCAGCTAATTAGTTAACATCTAAAATAAATGGGAAAAAAAAAACTAGGGTGTTAGGTAAAAGCTTCTGTGAAGATAAAATTCGTGGTAAACTTTTGGCTAGGTGAGAGCAGGTGTCACATTAGACATACCAAATAGATTGTGTGTGAAAATGTGAAACTCGATCACTATTCACTACAAATTAGCAAATTTTTTATAATTAAAATAACCTGAAAGAATTGATTCCATAATGAAAAGGAATACGTAAAGAGATGAAGTAAATCGATGATTGACATGCAGTACTCACTCACGAGCGCACAAAAAGCTTAAGCTAGCTAACTATTTGCATAAAGTGCCAATCAAATTATGAGGTGAATCTTAGATCGGATGGAAAGAAAGTACAAAAACTAAAAATAAAAGCAGAACCAACAATCGTGCATTATTGACAGTACCCTAAAACCCGCATGGGTCTAAGTACAAAAGTAACGGACCATAGCAAATGTGCCTTTGCCCCAATCTTAAGTTTGGTACCACCATCAAACATTTCCGTGCTATCTTATATATTCTTCACTACTATATTATATTATATTATATTATATTATAACAACAACAACAACAATAATAATAATAATAATAATAATAATAATAATAATAATATTCACCAACCAATTTTAGAATGGGAGCCCCCTCTTGTATAAATTGAGACCACTAACTCAGCAATTGCTCATGACCATAATTTATCAACTAGGTACTACTCTACAATGGCAGATAACAAGAGGCAGAGGAAGGGTTCAATGTTTAGTTTGTTGTTTGTTTTCAATATGTTCAAATCTCTTAAGAAGGGGAAAGGAGGGCGATGCGAATACGCATGTGACACGTGCCGGAAAGTGTGGCCTAGCGACGAAGACAGAGGCCGTTGGGGGGTGGCAGAGCCCGGCATCGATAAGAAGGCTGATGCTTTCATTGCTCACCATAAGAGGCGTACCAGCCATCAACTTGATCCTTCTGCCATTACTGCATTATAGAGATCACAACACTATTTGTTTATTTCTATCGATAATATTTAATCTGCTGCATTGCACATAATATAGTGCTTCTTTTGCACTTGCTTGACAATTAGTTAATGCTAATACTATTAGATATTCTTATTAGTATAGACAACCTAGCTACTCCACCGGTAGCAATACACATCAGAGAAATTATTGCATATTTATGAAACACGTATTAATATGCTATAATTTCTCTAAGCACTATGGGAGAAGATACACTACTCTCGGTGATCAATAACACGGAGATTTAGTGTATGTTTGGTTACGATTTTGTAAAATTATGAAATTTATTCTATCAAAAATTATTTCAGTTCAAAGTAATTTAAAATTGAAATGATTTATTTGCTTGGTCTTAAAAGTGGTTATTGTTGTGGTTTCAAGTGCGAGAATTAAGTCAGTTTGGGATAAATGAATAATATATATTTGGTATAATCCATAAACTTATTATCTAAGGTTTTTTGGTTAAGATATGACGTATAATCTATTGTTTATTTCTCATTTAACTCAATAGTTTGAATCTCCTCAAATTTTAAGTTTTCATAAATTCATTTCCACTATTATTACAAAATGAATATGTTGTAAGAATAATAATAATTGTGAGTCAGGAGTAAAAGCTAGAAAACATTAATTTGGATTGCAACAAATTTTAGACCTCAATCCCACTTTTTTAAAATAAATTAATTAATGAAAAAAGAAAACCAAACAAGCTCCAAAATAAAGCTACTTTTAACATGCTGAAAAGCATAATCAAACACTCATTTATATATAAAAAAAAAGTACCAATGCCAAACACAGGCGGCGAAAACGTAGCAGTAAATAGTAAACACAACCCTTACTTTTTGTATGCCCTATAAGTTATTTTTTAATGATAAAACTTATCTTATGGAAAAATTAAGTAATTCCAGCTTGACGAATCCTTCACTAAGTTCACTTTGTAAAGGCACAATATCACACGTTTTACATGTTTCTCTCTCTCATGCTTTAGTTTAAGTTCCTTAAAATGCAACTTTATTTCTTCCATCCTTCCTTTCTTTTATTTTCAACCCATCAATTTATTCATTCCTAGCTTAATTATAGGGTAGCAGCTTCTTCTGAGTAGTTCTTGTTTGGAGGAAATTAAATAATGTTCCACTTCATCACGCCCCACATCCAGAAAATCTGAGACTATGTTGAATAAAAACGAAAATGCATTGACATAACATCATCTTATAGTTGTCGAGAAATGGCTCAAACATTGCATAGAATAATTGGATCAACTCAAAATCTCTTACATTGTTTTTTTCTTTCTTTCTCGAGACCACTAGTTAATGACGGATCCTTGCATTACTCCAACATGTACATTGTTGTTTAATCATAATAAGGAATAATCTCTTTGCTTTATAAATCTTAACCTAAAAAATTATACAATTAACTATTTATTCAATTAACTTAATCTTGCACATTTTTTTAGAGTATGATTCGTAAGAGACTTGGAGTATATAAGGGAATATGTGAAGAAACGTGCTTAGAGAATATATTTTTTTTATTTTTTTTATTCGTTATTAAATCTCACAAAGTGAGAACTTAGTGCACTAGACCGCTTTTCCTTTTTAATTTCTTTTAATTGATAAATTCTTTACGAGAACTTACCCATTCTACAACACTCATAAATAATAACTAATTCATTTTTAATTACTATAGATAAGTCAAAATTGTTGTGAAATATAGTTTGATATTTAGTACTTGAGCAAACTAAATTAGAAATAGAAATATCAATTTGGGCACAAAAGACGGAGAAGGTGAGGTTGTAGCATATATTTTATAACAAAATAACGTATTTGCTTGTGGATTGTCTGTTTTAGGATTTGTTTCTCACGAATTTAAAACGCAGAACAATGAGAGTTACATTCTTTATAAAGCATCTGTCATTCTTCTCTCTAATCAATGTGAGACTTCAAGAGTCATAGCTCCCCTCACCATCCTTGTGGGGCCCAATGTCATCATTGGGCATCAGTTCGGGAAATGACTCTAATATCATATGTAACCTACTCACTTGTGATATTATTCATTTTGAGGCTCGTCCCTTGCAAATTTAAAACACGTCCCAAAAAAGAGATATTCACACCAACAAAAATACGCATTTTTCGTTCTCCTCTTCAACCCAATATATCCAACAAAAATAACAAGTAACTACACATTACACTAATTATTTACCAAAAAAAGTAACAACACTAATTAATGTTATTCATTTTACTTATGCCAAATACTCATTTTAATTCTCTATATATAACACTCATTTATAATTGGTCACTTAACTAAGCGTATGTTTGATTTACAATGTGACACCCATCAGCTTTAGAATTGAAAAATTTACACTTCTCCAATTATTAAGAATCAATTCTCCCTCCCACAAACATAAATCCAAACACACGCTCAACGTACGGAGGGTACCGGAAGGTTATAGAATCTCCTTTTGAACTGATCAACCTCACCTTTAGGTGTGAGGTATTTAAGCTCTCTCTTTGATTAATTGATTAATTTGATTTGCATCCCTTTGTATCGCCTCTAAATCTAGAAGGCACGACATGTTCCAATTTCCATGTATCTTCTGATGTAAACATCACATAATTTGCACAAAAAAATAAAGGGGAAAATTAAATTCTCATGTACTAACCAGCAGTTTTTGGAGATTCCTCTCCCTTGTCTTGTCCACTTTTTTCTTTCTTTAGACTAATTGTCCTCTTCACTTTCCTCACTAATGGTTTCCTTCCCTCGTTTTGGATTCTCAACCAAAAAACAGAAAAAACAAAATCAAATCAGTTCGGTGATGCCAGCCTAGCAAATAGGTAAAGAGACACCTTTTGTGTATATGATGGAATGGCGACCATATAGTAAAGCTTCTACTACACTTACCTTTCCTTAGATACCACAAGAGTTCCTTTTGATGGTTCTCACGTGTGTCACCTACCCTATTGTCTTTACACCCTTCAATCCTCTTTTTCCACTTCAATGTTTCCCCTAATGTTTATTTCTTTTATAAATAAACAAAAATTAATTTTATGGACGATTTTTAAGGAATTCACACTCCCTAACTATGGTTTTGGTTTGAGTTATGAGAATGAATCAATATATATTTGAAGAAGTTGATTCTTAAGTTGGTTTTATAATTTCTCGAGCTGAACATAGCTAGCAATTACAGAACAATTGCTAAAAACTATTTGTTTTTAGAATGTATGCTCAGGATTACATTATCTATACCTATTTTTAAAATCCCATTGAAGAGAATATGATAAATTATTGGGTTAGTGGAGAGAGAAGGAATTCTAAAAATGATTATTTCTAAACATGAATGTAATCTTAACCATACAATATAATTTAATGGATGAAAAATCTATTTGCCTCTCACATAAAAAAAATAATAAATACTCTCACCTAATCACTTCCTCAATTTTTTTTGGAACATTGAATCACTCCCTCTAAAACAATACACTATTACTATTTTCTTTTATGAGAACAATACATAATTAAATATCAATAAACTATTAAACGAGTGGTAATAAGAGGGATTTCATTTAGGTTAATTGAGTGTCTGGTAATACAATATGAAGTCAGTCATTCAATTGAGGAAACAAAAAACAAAGGACTCTCAAGAAGTATAACTGTTTTAAGGCGTGTAGTGCAGGAGAAATTGCATAATTCCAACTATTGATTGAAAAAAAAATGGCATAGTATAAAGGTAAAAATAAAAAATACAAATTATTGATCCCTGAAGTCATTTAGGGAACTAAATATGCACAGTTAAAATAATGGACTAAAAGCAAAAAAACTAGTGTAGAGATCAAAACTAAAATTTGATATTTGTCAAAGACAAATAAACATATTTAAGCCCAACCTAACCTTTTGAATACATTTCATTTCATACTCACAAATTGCTCAATTTGATAATAGAAGAAGGAATGTGGACTGTGGGCCTTCGTGGAGCATAGGCTTGAAACGGACAAGGTAAGAAGCTTAGTGGGTCAAATTGAAACATGCACCTTAAGAAGTAATCCATTTATTTAGTGGACTTTGATTTTTGGCCTTGCAAGTATCCTAGACCAAAATTTCTTTTTCATTGTTATATCTACTTATGAAACAAAAAGAAAACTAATATTACGTATTATTTTTATGTTAATCATTTTTTTAATGTTCTTCTTCTACCTCATAAATTGAGATTCTCATTCTTTAAACTATTAGCAAACCAAATTAATACAACTAAACTAGATTTGAATTCTAATCCCTTAACGAGAGGTCTCGAATTCGAGCCTTAAGAATGACAAAAAAAAATTTGTTGAGAGACCTTTATCCCCTTCAAGAGACCTTAGTTAGGTCAAGTTAAGTTAGTCGGGTACCAAATAATACGGTTTGAATGTCAATGACTTAATCGAGAAAAAAAACTAGATTTGAGTTTTTTTTTTTCTTAAACCCAAAGTAAGCCACTTTCTCACCAATATTTAGTTGGTTTATACAGGTGGCTTAATACTTGCTTTTTTAAAGTAAGGTATTGGATTTGAATATCGATGAAGAAAATAGGTATCTAGAGAACTTTGCCCCATATAAATACCATAATAATTTTTATATTTCATTACTTTTTCGAAGATTATGTCATGCCTCTTAACACAACTTTATTATTTGAACAAAAACAACAACATCTCAATCTCAAAGTACAACCATCTTCCTTTCAATTTCCTCTATATCAACCTCCATCATAGATTTGAATATCATTTGTATCTTCAAACATCACATTCTTTGGCAGGATTTCCCCTTTCAGCCCTTGGAATATGGCCTGGGTCATCTCCTTCTCATGGTTTCCCTTTTGTAGCTTCTCCAACTACTCATTGGCTTTAGCAATCCTTTATATCATGAAGCTCTCTAGGTTCACGTTCCAGCCCTCATCATTAGCCACATTTGCATTTTGGTACCTCTCATTCACCTGCTTTGCTCCTTTTGGTTTTGGTCACACCTTTGGCTTAGAGTCAAAGGGACTGAGTATTATAGCACATGTCTCAATTTCGCCGAATATGTCCAGTTCATTCACCTTCTTCATAATTTCGTTCTGTCGTTTTCTGAATGTGGCTTTTCCTTGCAGAATCAATGGAGATGTACTTGAGTTTCACTTTTTTGCCTAGTCATGATGATGATTGTAATGAAAATAATAGGGTAATGACTATTTTGCCCATTAGTACCCTTGTTCGATATGGGCTTATAAAGAGTTATCCGAGCTACAAAAGAAGGAAACTATGAGCCATAAAAAAAAAAGTTACTCGATACAGTGTCACTTCTTAATGCACTACCATTTGTGGAGGAAATGTAATCCGAATTTTTTATATTTATAGAAAGATTTCAATTTTATATTAAAAATAGAGCAGAAACATTGAACACATGTGTCTTGCGGATTAAAAGGTCAGTGTCATGTCCTTAGAAATTAGAAATGTAAAAAATACATTAATTTTTTTAAGATTAATTAATGTATATAGTAATTCAATACTTCTGCCATTTTGATTTACTTGTCCACTTTGTGTTTTACGCAAACATTAAGAAAATGTTTGAAAAATCTCAAAGTAACAAAAAGTTGATAGTACTGTACACAATTGTCCTTATTTATTGTTGGTGGTTGGAATTATTATTAGTGCATAAATATGATAATGAAAGTATTTATTTAATAGGGGTATATAAAGAAAAGAAATAATTAATACTCCCCATATCTCAAATAATTGTCCATTTTCCATTTTGCATGATTATTAAGGAAGTGACTGAAAAGTTTTAGAGTTAAGAAAGTTTAATAGTTTTTTATAAAACTACCCCTATTAATTTCTTCATGCATTTTTCTATTGTTCTTCCACAACTTTCATTAAACAAGGGGAAACTAAGAAAAAAATATAATTAATGTTGTCTAAATTTAAGAAGTGAACAATTATTTGAGAACGGAATGAGTATTGTCTTAAATTAGAAAGTGGATAAGTATTTATGAAAATAATAAAATAGAAAGGTGGACAAGTAAAGTGATATTCTCATTCTTTAAAACTATTATCAAACCAAATCAATGTAGCTAAACTAGATTTAGATTCTTGGTCCTTTAACCAGAAATCTTAGGTTCGAGCCTTAGGAATGGAAAAAGTCGTCATTGGGTGACCTCTACCCCCTTCAATAAACCTCAATTAGGTTAGATTGGGTTAGTTGGGTTCTTGATAATACAGTCCAAATGTCAGTGATTCAATCGAGACAAAAAAAACTAGATTTGCATTGGATTTTTTTTACTTAAACCATGAGTAAACCACTTTCTCACCAATATTTGGTTGATTTAGATGGTTTTATACTTATTTTTTAAAGTAAGGTATTGAATTCGAATATGGATGAAAAAAATGAGTATCTAAAGAACTTTGCCCCCATACAAATACTATAATAATTTTTATATTTCATTAATTTTTCATACATTATGTTACGCCTCTTAAAAAGGCTTTATTATGTAAACAAAAGCAACAACATCTAAATCTCAAAGTGCCGCCATCTTCCTTTCAATTTTCTCTATGTTTGCCTCAATCATAGATTTGATATCATTCATATCTTCAAACGTCAGATTCTCTGGCAGGCTTTCCCCTTTCAGCGCCTGGAACATGGCCAGGGTCATCTCCTTCTCATGGTTTTCCTTCTGCAACTTCTCCAATTGCTCATTGGCTCTAGCAATCCTCTGCCTCATAAAGCTCTCTGGGTTCACATTCCTGCCCCCATCATTAGCCACATTTGCGTTTGGTACCTCTCAATCACCTGCTTTATGTAACATCCCGCCTTTTCAAGGTCCGGATAATTAGTGTAATAAATAATTATAAGTTAATTACAGATGCCAGAAAATTAAATTATTACCTTTAATCAGTTAAAATGGAGGTTTCGTGACCCGACGAATTTTCGGAGCCTTAAGACGATTTTCGGACCAATCGGGAATTTTTCTGGATACCGAAAGTAACCGTAAAATACACTAATAAAATAATAATTCTCCGAATATTCCCACCGGACTCAACTACTAATAAGGGAAAATTAGTAGAGTGCGATGGTATGTCTGGATTATTTTTCAGACACCCGCACGTGAAGTACCGAGACTACGAACGACAAAACGCAATCAAGCATGATCAAAATTGGATTGATGGAGGTCATATTTATCCATAGTTAGATTTATATAAAATATACTATTATATAATATACTAATAATTATGAATAGTAATAATAATAATATAATAATCTTAATATATAATATATATATATATATATATAATATAATAACATTAAGTTATATATATTGTAATATATACATATATGTAAGGACCGTGGGGGTGGGGGTGGGGGTTGCCCCTGATTCCACTTTTCTAAATTGTTTTCTTTCTTTCCTTCCCCAGACGCCGAACTTTTTCTTTTCCTTCGCCCCTGACGCCATTTTCTTTGTTTCTTGCTGAAGCTTTTGCTTCACTTTGCTTTTCCTTTCTTTGTTTTTATTTGTTTATTGTTTGTTTCTTTCTTTCACCCACATGACGCCTCTTTCTTATTTTCCTTCCCCCGAAGCTTTAAGCTTCGTTCCCTTATTTCTTTGCTGCTGAGCTTCTTCGTTTTCTTTCTTTGGCTGCTCCGTTCGTGCACTGCTGTGATGCTGCCGGACACCGAAAAAATAGCAAGATCATCATGAAAGTGCTCAGGGAAATTTTCTCTTCACTTCTACCGTTTCCAAACTGGATTTGGAGGTGGGTAGTCTGAACACTCTTGTTTATGGGATTTTTAACTGTATATTTATGTATGTATTTTTGAGTAGGAAAAATTAGAAATAATATGAGAAAAATATGGAGTTAGTGATACTTGAATGATTTTTAGAAATATTGAGGTTAGGAAAATATAACTCTGCTGGTTGGAACTGTGTAGGAAGCCTCAATAAGCACTGAGAAAAGAAATTCTATTTTTGGACGCTCTGACTTTCCCGCTGAGCGGCCGAGCACGGGACAACTCCCCCACAGGTGGGTAACTCTAGTTTCTCACCTATTGATGGTGGATGCTTGACTATGTAATTATGTGTGTGTGTACGTTTCTTTACATATATGTTTATGTATGTTAGCATTTATGTTAGGGCTTAGGAAGATGACTCTGAAGGGTCCTGTGACCTGGACTAGATAGGTTATGTATGGAATATGTGTAAAAGCTGTGAACATGTGAATTACATGTAGTATGTGATATAATCTGTGGCATTTCATGCATTCATGATAAGCCAAGTTTAAAGAATTAGAAATAAATCTGAGATAAATAAAGATTTTGAAATGAACCATAGGAAACCAGATATAATCTGTTGCAGGTATAGAAATGCTGAAAAATGCTGAAAATGCTAAAAAGGGCCAATGTCCAATGCTGAACAAGGGTAAATGCCCCATGCTGATAATGGCCATAGGCCACATGCTGAAAAAGGCTAAATGCCCCAATACTAAAAAGGCTAAATGCCCCAATACTAAAAAGGCTATATGCCACATGCTGAAAAGGCCGTGATCACGTGAGCCAACTATGATCCCACTTCAGGAGGTCTAGGCATCCTGAATGTGGAAGCCCGCCACAGGTGGTGTCTATATGGCATACCTGGAGGTGTGCGGTTACCACGCCTATGCATTGTCAAAAGGGGGCAAGCTTAGGTGGGGGTACAATATCCGCCCACTGTCGAGGGGTCCCAAGGGGGCACACGGCAGGTGGAAGCCCACCGCAG
>QANU01073741.1:295453-339082 GCA_003254905.1 Nissolia schottii | reverse complement strand
AAGTCCGACATAATCTGATACGCGACTCAGGAACTAAAGTTATTTCCACTGAGAACCTACCGTTCTCATCCCCACTGTTTTATGACTTCAGGTACCGAAGATGCCTCATATTTTGTGAATGCTGATAAGCCGCCGCAGCACCATGAGCGGCCGTGATAGTAGATGGACTTAGAAAGCTGGATGCCAGGATTTTTGCCAAAGGCCTACTGAGTAATATTCCAGTAGCCTTGTATTCTGATGTTATATATTTCGGATTCTGTAGATGATATTTCAGTTTATGTACATGTTATGTGTAGCTTACTTACTGTATACACAACTATGTGACGGATATGATGGACCACATGAATGTATAATAAATGCTTTATTAATATACTGTTATACGCTTGGTTATATTATTCTTTCTGACGCATGACTCTATTTTACTAATTATTCAATGCAAAAGAAAAGTTCAAAATTGGTCCCTATTTTCCTAAACAACTATTTTCAAAAGATAACAATGGACTAAGGTATTCCGACCAGGTAGAAAACAACCTAGTGAGCATTGTTTACTACGTACGGGTAAACAGTTAGCTAGGGTGTTTCACTTTACTCCTTCTGGGTTTGGCCACAATTCTGGCTTAGAGTCGAAGGGACTGAATATTATAGCACATATCTCAATTCCGCAGAGTATGGCCAGTTCATTCACCTTCTTCATAATTCCGTTCTGCCTTTTCCTGAATGTGGCTTTCCTTGAAGAATCATTGGATATGTACTCTAGTTTCACCTTCTGCCTAGTCATGATGGTGATTGTAATGAAAACAATAGAGTAATGGTTATTTTGTGCATCGACATCCTTGTTCTATATGTGCTTATAAAGAGTTTTCAGGGGTACAAAAAAAGAAAATGAATCTATAAGCTATAAAAAAAAAGTTGCTCAATACCGTGTCACGTCTTAATGCACTACCATTTGTGACGAAAATGAAATCTGAATTTTTTTATATTTATAGAAAGCTTTCAATTTTATATTAAATAAAGAGCAGAAACATTGAACGCATTTATCCCAAGGATTAAAAGGTTCATGCCATGTAACATCCCACTTCCCCCCTTAGCAAGGATTTCACAGGGGAGATACCCATATAAGCCCTTATATGGGTTAAGAAATAATTCTGCTCGATTGCGGAAAATTTTGCATACACTAGATCGAGTCCTTTTAGCTATCAGAGTTTAGTGGAATGTCTAAAGTCTCTGGAAAGTATACTTTTACGGAGGAAAAAGTTGCAAATGCCTTAGCTTAGCTCCACACCCTCACTAGAAAAATTAGGAGATCACGGAAAGACGACTGAAATATTTTTCGGACGGCCGTACGCGAAGCACCCGGACAACGTATGACAAAACACGATCAAACGGGACTGGATAGTGGGCCCCACGGCCAAGAAAAATCTTCTCTCACGTTTTTCTCTCCTCACCACAACCACACTTTTTGGTCAAAAAATCAACGCTAACTAAGCATGCTTATCCATTGATTTTATTTTCTTTTTCCTTTTCTTTTGGCATTTAATTTTAGTGGCCAAAATTTTCCAAGACAATTCGGCCCTTGGCCTATATAGCCCCCTCAATGGCTTCATTTTCATACTTTCTCATTTCCTCCAAGTCTCTGCTCAAAATTAGTTCCGTTCAGAAACCCTGCCGTTACGCTGCCAGAAATCGGAGATTAGCTAGGAAAGCTCTACCCTCTTGGAACCTCTGTCTTACCCTCCTAACCATCTCCAAGACTCTAAGAAGGTGAGTAAACCTAGCTTGCTCACCTCCTTGGTGGCTTCTCTGTGATGGTGTTTGCTTGTATGCTCTTATGTTTTATTATGTTAGAAATGCTAGGTTATGATGTTTGAATTGTTCTGATGAGTTCTGAGAGCTGAGTATTGTTGTATTGTGATTGTTGGAACTTGGGAAAATCCCTGAGAAGTGGCCATGGGAAAGGGTTGCAGGAAAAGCAAGAAAACAGAAGAGGAGCACTAGGTCACGCCCAGACCGCTGAGCGGCCTAGGGCCTGAATCCCCCAAATGTTTTGAAAAACCATGTTGTGGCCTAGGTGACTTTAGGGACCGCTGAGCGGCTTGACGAATGATTTGGGGAAATGGTTTTGAAATAAAGTTCTGTGACCTGAATGGTTTCAGGGACCGCTGAGCGGTCTAAACCCAGGTTGTCCCATGGAAACCTGGACAGGGGTGACGAAATAACCCGGGAGTTATCGGGGTGTTGTACAACCCAGGAAGCTCTAGGTAGCCAAGCTAACCTGAACCAGGAACTGAACGTTTACAAAAGCTATCTCGGCCCTCATGTTCCAACAAACACTTATCTGTATGATTGTGTGTAACCTTATTAATGATTATGTAACAGTGCATCATGAGGACAGGGTTGTCACTTAGGTGTTAGGACAACCTTAGATAACTAGAAAGAAATCACCTAATGTCTTAAAAGGATCATAACTAAACTGTAGGGAAAAAGTGGTACCTTAAGAGGCTCCGGCTCCAGAGGGTTTGGTATGCCTTAAAGAACATAGTTATATGACTAGGATTATTCCCTAACGGACACGCCCCTCACCAATTCAGCAAGATGGACTGTTTGACTACGAACGCAGGCATATGCCTGAAGTTACACTGTATGCTATATGTACATGACCCTATTTTAAAAGTTACGTGCAGGCATAGACCTGACCTTATGTTCAAACGACCTTATTCTATATGTATATGACGCTATTTTAAATATTGCAAACAAGCCTAGACCTGACCCCATGTTCGAACGATACTATAAGTGGATCCACCCTAAGATAAATGTATATATATGTAAAGGAATGAACGTATGAACGAACGTACGAATGAACGAACGAACGAAAGAACATATATATGTATGTATATGAGTCTGAATCCTGGTCGAGTCACAGGGCCAACCCCTCACCATTCCCCAGATGAATGGTTGTTCCTATCGTTGGTGATGTAGTATGACATCGTGCATTCGCGGATCGCAACCGCTCAGGCTAGTGCTGCCTAATCCTCAACAATACTGGGCAAAAACAGGTCGTAGCTGTTGGGCCACACCTATGAAGGAGGAGGCTGTACGATAATAATAAAGAAGGACGCATCCACAGAACGTGTAAGAGAGCCCATGTTCACTCATGCATGAGCTATGTGGTATATGTATGTATGAAAGTGCTATAGGTACCGTTAAGAGGACCCTCGAGACAGTCTATGTAAACATATAGACTACGAGAGTACGTGATTGGGTATCACATCACTCAATCACGTAAAGTTAATCAGCACATACCCTTAGGTAATGACAAGATTAGAGATCCCCAGTCACCTAGTAAACTAGATAAAGCTACTCAGGACCTAGACAAAAGGTAATAATCAGTAGGATTTTAGTATGCATGAACACTTGAGTGGCCTGGATCATAGTTGAGTAACGAAACGATAGATAGAGCTAAAGATTCCCACTGAGGACGAAGAGTTCTCACCTTCACTCCTTTATGATTCCAGGAGCACAAAGCGAGCGGATCGACGAGGCCGACACGTGGTAGACAACGGATGACCGTAACAGGAAAAGTCCAGAACCATAGCAGAATTACTATTCTCGCATTAAGGCGATCAATGTTTTGATGTATCAGATCGATGACTTGTATCTAAACTTTGTGTAATACTTATTAGTAAACTAATGTGTAAATTATATGTTGGACCATGTTAGTGAGTATATGTAAATATATGTTTTGTTATCACCCAAACTGCTCGAGACGCTAGCGTTTGTTATATAAGTTTCTTTGATCGAGCATGACTCCTAATTTACTAATTGATAAAGTAAACAGACGATTTTCAAATTGGTTCATATTTTCGAGTAAGAAATATTTGCAAAGCTAAAAGTAGGGAAGAAATATTTGCAAAGCTAAAAGTAGGGGTTAGAAGTAACCCAACCAATGAAGATAACAACTATATAATCAGTGTTACGACTATAGCATAGGCTGAAAATAGGGGTGTTACATGGCACGTCCTTACAAATTAGAAATGTAAAAACCACATTAAGTTTTAAAGATTAATTAATGTGTATAGTAATTCAATACTCCCTCCATTTTAATTTACTTGTCCACTTTGTGTTATGCATGGATATTAAAAAAATGATTGAAAAATCTCAAAGTAATGAAAAGTTGATAGTACTATACACTATTGTCCTTATTTAATGTTGGTGATTGGAGTTATTATTAGTGCATAAATATGATAAATAAAGTATTTATTTAATAGTTATATTAAAAAAAGAAATAATTAATTTTCCTCCAGTTCTCAAATAACCGCCCATTTTCTATTTTGCATGATTATTAAGCTTTGCCGACATTTTTCTTTTTGTTTTTTGTTGGTAAAATGTCACATATCAGTGATAGACCTGCCTGTGTATTTTTTTATCATAAAAAAATAAAAAATAAATATTAAAATAAAATAAAATATGAAATTTTTAATTTTTCAAAAATAATCATAACAAAGTATTATTTTTGTTAATAACTTAATTTCTTAATATAATAATATTCTAAAGTAAAAAAACTAATATATATATATATAAAGGTATTTCTTGAGAGAAGGGAGAGAGTTTAACTGAATATATAACATTTACTATATAACAAGCAAGAGTGTATAAATTCAATATGAATCAAAAATAAATTTTCAATAAAGAATTGAAACTCTAAAGTTGCAAGCTGTTGCAGTATGACCATGAAGAAAAGATCAAAAGATAAATCTAAACAACGTGAATATTCTTTATGTGAGAGGAAAATCAAATTTTCATCCATTGATTTTATCATTAAGAAATCAAAGTCCATATCCCAAAAAAGTTTGCTTAACTTGGTTATGTATATCACCAATTCTCTTGCTTAGTATGTGATAGTAAGATCATAAACATAATATATGGCATTTGACCAACAAAAAAACAAAAAGAAAAATGCCAGCAAAACTCTCTCACATTATTCAGATGAGATGAATGAGATGAGAGTGTGAGTGTGAGAGAGTCCTAGGGACTATTTAGATTATGGTTTCTTTAAAAAAAATTAAATAATAAAATTATATTAACAAATATGATTGCATAAAATGTTGCAAAAAGTAATGCTAGTCTAGTGGATAAGGCATTGTTGTGAATGGTAGAGGTCTTGGGTTCGAGTCTTATTACTGAAATAGGCTTTGAAAATTGCTTGGCCCTAGCCTTTTTACTGAAATAGACTAGGCCAGGCTGCCTGCAGGTCCAAGCCGCCTGGCCTATTCCCACCCCTAGATACTAAGAAAAAACAAAATTAATGTTGTTTAGGTTTAAGAAGTGGACAATTATTTGTAAAATAGCAAAATGGAAAAGTGAACAATTATTTGAGAACAAAATGAGAATTATCTAAATTGATAAAGTGGACAAGAATTTGTAGAAATATCAAAATAGAAAGGGGGACAAGTAAAATGATATTCTCATTCTTTAAAACTATTAGCAAACTAAATCAATGCAACTAAACTAAATTTGGATTCTTGCTCCCTTAACCAGAGACCTCAGTTTCAAGCCATGGGAATGGAAAAACTTCTCGTTGGAAGACCTCCCCCCCCTTTCAAGGGACCTTAGTCAGGTCAGGTTGGGTTAGTCGATTCCTGATAATACGGCCTGGATGTCTGTGGTTTAATCGAGACAAAAAAAAAACTAGATTTGGATTGGATTTTTTTTCCACTTAAACCATGAGTAAACCACTTTCTCACAAATATTTGATTGATTTAAGTGATTTTATACTTGTAATTTAAAGTAAGGTATTAAATTCAAAAATGGATAAAAAAATGAGTATCTAAAGAACTTTGCCCCCATACAAATACTATAATAATTTTTATATTTCATTACTTTTTCATACATTATGCCACGCCTCTTCATAGGGCTTTATTATGTAGATAAAACATTATGCCATGCCTTTTAACAAGGCTTTATTGTGAAAACAAAAGCAACAACATCTTAATCTCAAAGTGCAGCCATCTTCCTTTCGATTTTCTCTATGTTGGCCTCAATCATAGATTTGATATCATTCATATCTTCAAACGTCAGATTCTCTGGCAGGCTTTCCCCTTTCAGCGCCTGGAACATGGCCAGGGTCATCTCCTTCTCATGGTTTTCCTTTTGCAGCTTCTCTAACTGGTCATTGGCTCTAGCAATCCTCTGCCTCATGAAGCTCTCTGGGTTCACGTTCCTGCCCCCATCATTAGCCATATTTGCGTTTTGGTACCTCTCAATCACCTGCTTTGCTCCTTCTGGGTTTGGCCACAATTTTGGCTTAGAGTCGAAGGGACTGAATATTATAGCACATATCTCAATTCCGCAGAGAATGGCTAGTTCATTCACCTTCTTCATAATTCCGTTCTGCCTCTTCCTGAATGTGGCTTTCCTTGCAGAATTATTGGAGATGTACTCTAGTTTCACCTTCTGCCTAGTCATGATGGTGATTGTAATGAAAACAATAGAGTAATGGTTATTTTGTGCATCGTTATCCTTGTTCTACATGTGCTTATAAAGAGTTTTCAGGGCTACAAAAGAAGGAAACGAATCTGTAAGCCATAAAAAAAAAGTTGCTCAACACAATGTCACGTCTTAATGCACTACCATTTGTGGAAGAAATGAAATCCGGCTTTTTTATATTTATAGAAAACTTTCAATTTTATATTAAAAGTAGAGCAGAAACATTGAACGCATTTATCTCACAGATTAAAAGGTTCGTAAAACATCCTTATAAATTAGAAATGTTAAAACCACATTAATTTTTTAAGATTAATTAATGTATCTATTAATTAAATACTCCCTTTGTTTTGATTTACTTGTCCAATTTGTGTTATGCGCAAATATTAAAAAAATGATTGAAAATTTTCAAAGTTTTAAAAGTTGCTAGTACTTTGCACAGTTATCCTTATTTAATGTTGGCGGTTGGAGTTATTAATAATGCATAAATATGATAAAGAAAGTTTTTATTTACTAGGGTTATGTTAAAAAAATAAATAATTAACACTCCCCTCGTTTTCAAATAACCGTACATTTTTCTTTTTGCATAGGTATTAAGGAAATGATTAAAAAGTCTCACAGTTAAGAAAATTTAATAGTACTTTGCAAAATTACCCCTATTAATTTATTCATGCATTAATCTATCTTTCTTCCACAACTTTCATTAATCAAGGGGATACTAAGAAAAAGTATAATTAATGTTGTGTAAATTTAAGAAATGGATAATTATTTGTAAAAGTACCCAAATGAAAAAGTGGACAATTATTTGAGAACGGAATTAGTATTGTCTTAATTTATAAAGTGAACAAGTATTTGTGGAAAATACCAAAATAAGAAGGTGGACAAGTAAATTGAGATACTCATTCTTTAAAATTATTTGCAAACTAAATTAATTCAACTAAAATAAATTTGTATTCTTGGTCTCTTAACCAAAGGTCTTTGGTTCGAGCCTTGGGAATTGAAAAAATCATCGTTGGGACTTGGGTGACCTCTACCATCTTCAAAGGACCTCAATCATTAACTAGTACCCTAATCTTGTTTTTCCTAATTCTTAAGTTGTATTAGCATTAGAGCCGTCGAAATGGGATAAGCCCGAATAACTTGACAAAATGAGCAGACTGAGGTGAAAAATTAGACTAAAAAAGAGAAATTTATCTTACTCAACTCGGTCCGAATTGGCCTAAGCCGACATGGGCCGGCCCGACAACTCAAAAACAGAAATTATAATTTATTTATTTGTAATTTATATCACAATTTAAAATTAATCATACATTACTGTCAAGAACATAAGTAGTTGTCAATATCACAATTTATGAATGTTAAATATGTTGGTACGTAGTACTCTATACTATTATATAAAGGCCTTGGCAAGTGTAACCGTTTCTGTTGATCACAATTTTTTTTTCCAAGTTTAGTCATGTAATAATTAATTTTTACACTAATAATTATTTGTTTAATTACTTTAATTGGATACAACTGTAATTTCAAGTTATTCAAATACCACGTTTCAACTCCCTCTTAAACTGCTTTCAATGGCTTTTGTTTTTTTTGTAAATGAAATACAATTATGGGCACGTTAGTAGGAAAGATGGAGTAACTGCCACATAACCACAACAACTTACATTACATAGAATAGTATGTGTTTATGTTGGTAGGCACAAAGTGTTTGCAATCCTACTAATATTTATAATGTAAGTTGTTGAAGATGTTAACATGTTCCATATTGCAATTGTGACACCCTTAGAAAGAAAAA
This sequence comes from Nissolia schottii, assembly GCA_003254905.1. Lineage (NCBI taxonomy): Eukaryota > Viridiplantae > Streptophyta > Magnoliopsida > Fabales > Fabaceae > Nissolia > Nissolia schottii. The sequence goes on along the minus strand of QANU01073741.1, from coordinate 330,810 downwards.
AAAAAAAAGAGGAACGTCTCGCGCGTGACATGTAGCCATCTCGCGCGAGGTGCAAGCCAGGGAGCCAACTCGTTGCAGCACCCTTGGTGCATTGCAGTGCCCAGAGAGTGTTGTAGCACTTCGGGAATCAGTCTCACCTCGTTTAGAGCGATAGAAGGGGGTCTCCTCCTCCTATACATAGAGACTTCTCATGAGTGTTTAGACTTACTAATACACTCTAGAGCTTAAGAGGTCACACTCTTGTGAAATTTTTTGCTCTAATTATCTTTAATTTCTTCGTGGGGAAGTAGTACCTCTACGTATGATGTGTCAGGAGTTCCCAACTTAGTGCTCCTTAGCCGTCAGCCATGTTAAGGTGAGTAACTTTCTTCACGGTCTATTTTAAACCATGTAGTTATTTTTAAAGTTATTTATTTATTTTAACATTATTTTATTTATACATGTTTTATAAAATCTTCAGAGGTAGAACTTAGCATTTTATTTTACGTATTTATGAAGTTTGTATTTATTAAGAATTATTTTATTTAATTAGTTATTTTCGTATGATTATTTATTTAGAAACTCTTTAATTATAAAGTAAATATTTATGAAACTATTTTTGAAAATCATGATATTATTTTAGAACTACATAGGACCACATGTTTTATTGCATTACATAAAGTCATGTTGCATGTGTATGAATAATATTCATTTTAACAAAAGATGATGGTTAAAGAAAGATTGTGGTGGGAGAAGATTTATGTGAAGGAAAAGTTCTGGCTAAGGATAAGACTTGATATTTAAGTTGTCCATTACGACATACCTTATTACCTGAGAACCTCCCTAAGCATGGGATCTTAGTCTACCTTTATTTTTCCAAGATAAAACATTTAATAAATATTAAGTCATGTTATGCTATCAAAGGATTATGTTATCATATTATGTATTTAAAACTGTTTTCATGGGAGTACATCTATGATAGATCTATAAGTCAACGACAGCCTACGTTGATCTTGGTATACCTAGTACGATCGTAAAGTAGAATAGGATGCATGTAGATTTAGGGACAAGACCGTAAAACCCAGACATGATAGCCTGTGATGTCCGATGTCATGTATCATGTAGATTAGGGGCAAGACCGTAAAGTCCGGACATTTCAGGAACAACTAAATCGTAATGCTTGGAATGTCTATCTAAAGAACTCTCTACTTGCTTATGTTCTTAAATGTTTTTAAGATTTTTATTATTATCATTATATGAACGTTTTCATGATTGTTATATAATTATGCATTGCATCTGCATGTCATATGTTTTTTCGAAGTGTCCCGTGTCACTCTGTGGACAACCATTCTCTGAGACTCTTCCTAAATTTCTCACCCCTCAACCTCCCCCTCTAGTTACAGGTTACGAAATGGCGTAGCAGAGCATGAGGTTTATGGTCAGAGACGTCAGAATCCAAGAGTCAGCAGTTCACCTTGAGGTAAAGCTACCTATAGGAATTGTTAGTCTTATTTTTATTTTTTAATCAAGTTATTCTAAAGTGTTCCAATTGTATACAGGCAGGATCTTTAGACCAGTAGCGTATTTTATCATGTATATTTATGTTTAATATAAAAGAGTTTATGTTTATTCAATAAATGAAAGTTTTATTTGTTTTAATTAAAGTTAATGTGTACATTTTTACGAAAAAAGCTCCTTAGAGGCTTCCGTAAGGGAACTAGTTCCTTGCGTGCCGGTCATAACCCGAGTTGGGGTGTGACAGTAATAGTTATATCTATATATCTCTTTATATATATCATATTTATGTTTTGATATGTAAGTGATTGTAGTTGATATTTATTTACAAAAAGTAACGTATATATGAAAAAGTGATTATATAGAGACACATTCAAATAAGTTCTTATTTCAATAAAAAAATATATTTAAATTGACATAATTAAAAATAATATTAAGTTAAAACATAGTTAAATATCATTAATTATTTTAACGTATTTTGTAGAAAAAAAGTTTAGTAACGTAAACAAAAGAAAATGTCATTTTTCTTTAAGTATAATTTATCTTTTAATTAAATATTTTGTTAATTTGATAAATTATCGGTGAATATAATCATCAATAATGTCATGTTTATTTATATTTTTTTTAATTGATAATTATCGACAAATACATTTGTCGGTAATGTCTTGTCCATTTTTTAAAAAAAATAATTACTAACGAATATATCCGCTAGTAACTTTGACTTGCTTAATGACCAGAGTTGATTTAGACCATTAGTGACAGATTTGAACATAAAATCTGTCCAAAATATTCATGGGTATAAAATGTTTTTCTAATAGTAGTAATTTGAAATTGCGGTGCTGTTTCTTTTAGCCATTGATATTCTTGGTTATAATGTATAATTTCTCCAAGCTACTTCAGGATCTTACATCTTGAGCATCTCAAAGTAATTATACATATTACATAACATAACTCTTAAACTTTAATAACTTTAAATCAGAAGGACAAAGCAAAAAAAAAAAAAAAAACAGAAGTCCAAATACTAGCTTGGACTAATCTGAAAATGACTTATTGTAAAATAGACTACATTTTATTAGTTCAAAAATAACATAACTTAGTGTGAAATCTAATCCAATAATAGCTTGACTCGAATGGGCCAAACTAGCCTATTTTGACGGCACTAAATAGCATTGATTGAAACGTTAGTTATTTTATTGATGACTTGTCTCGGTTGTTCTGTTATGATAGTTAGTTTAACTACTGAAGTTCAGTTTTTTTTTTTCTGTCATTATCCAATCGATCTTCCCTGAAATATGCATATGGTAACTTTCACTGGTGTCAATTTTTTATGCAGTGAATGAAAGAAACTTCGTAAGACACGTACATATACTATCGTGCCATGGTTTCCGCGATTGGAGAATTCTATCTGTATTCCCAAATTTTTGTAACATCAGAAGTAATTATGTAATTAGAGAGTTTAGGCCAAGTTGAATATAATATTGTCACTAATGATGTGCATATCCTGCCATGTATGGATATTATGCTTCCGTGTCATTGAAGGTTTACAAATTAATAACAAATTTTCGTTGCCCGTGCTAACAGTTGATTGGTACTGGTCTCTGTAACTTTATTATAAACGAGTGAGGGCATAATTTCATGATATTATTTATTTTCATGAAATCTACATACTAATAAAATATGTAAATCTCAGTTTGATACGCAAGTACCTATCTCCGTCGCTAACCTACAGATGGCAGATGTTTCGTGGGCATTCATTCATTCATGTCTCATACTAGTCGTTAAATTTCGACCGAGGCAACGCAATCTGCACGTTAACATCTTCAAGTTCGATTATTGATTGCTGATTAAAAAAAATCCTTAAATATATGAAAATACATAAACACTTTATCAAATTATGAGAAGAGTTATAATGTATTTACGCTTTTGCACATGTTCAAATGACAAAATTGTTCAACAAAAGGCTCCATCTATGTATCGGAAACTACAATGTTTGTTATTATCCTTTTAATTATGGCTCACCAACTTCATCGGCGATAGCACTAGCTAGAAGTAGTAGGTGACAAAATTAGATTTAAAGCTATTATATAAAATATTGTATAGTATTTTGTCTGATTGTAGTAGTATATAGCGGTGGCCGACCCTGACCCATGGGCTATGGTGGCGTGGGGGCATGACCAAAAACCATACCCATGGTCCAAGCCAAGATACTAATTTGAAAGTAAGTAGCAGTATAGTATAGGATAACATTTGAACATGAAATGAATATATTAAAACATTGTTACATAGCACAAAATAGAAAAGTAATTTAACACAACATTAAAAAGGAACCTTCCTGTGGATGAAAAAAAAATAAGAGAAAAAATAAACTTGTGTCCATCAAATCAAAAAGATCAAACGGCTATAGGCAAACACCAACACCTGACAAATGTTCCTGGTCAAACGCCCTTGACACCTGTCCATTGCTCACCTGCATGGCAACAAAACGAATTGATTCTCAATTTCATAGCAAGTAAAATGTCCCATCTCATTTGTTGTTAAAGGAAAGAGAAATAGGAAGTGAGACGAAGCAAAGAAAGTAGTAGTAGACAAGTACTATTCAACTAATCACAATTATTTAGCAAGAGGTTAGAATCAAATTAGTGTTGGTGAGGCCCACGTGTTCCTTTCACATCCCTTCTTTGTCCAAATTACAATTAAGCATTTAAGCTTATGGTTATAGGAAATCACAAAATGCTATTTATATAATTTATATATAAATTTCATTGTACACACTAAATCTCCTCTCCTTCACGTGTTATTGAAATCATATTCCCTCCCCCTTGATATTCCTTACAATACATGACTAGGCACACTTCCTATAAAGATAAATCTAATAATTTATTGTGTAAAATAAAATTGGTATGAATTAGCGAATAATAATAATAATAATGTACAAAAATGAAGACATATATAAATATCGAATAAAACCATCTTCTGATCTTCAACATAACGAGTATCATTCAAAATTAAAAACGAAAGAACAATTCTATGATAATTTTCTCAATTAAAAAGCAAATCCAACAAATAGAACCAAAAATAGATAGAACAGGATAAAAGGTGCAAAATAATTACGGAATTACCAAAGCTCATATATGGATCACTTGGTGATAGCATAGATAGCATAAAGGATTCCAGGGATATATCCTAAAATGGTGAGCACCAGACAGAGCCAGAACTCCACCTGCATAAAACACAGGCCATTAAATAGTATAAATTACACACACACACACACATATAAAATGAAATAACAAAAGGAAGGAGGAGGGTATCTTAATTAGCAACTGTTTCGCCGGCGAAGCTTAAAAGAGTTTGATTGGCCAATTAGAAAGTCTAACCGTATTATATGCAAAATCACTTCTCTGGACTGGCTATTTATTTATTTATTTATTTATTTTCCTCGTCGAAATAACTCTAGTCTAAGCACTCATGAAACTTAAGCCTTTAATCAAACTTTTGCACGGTCATACTTTTCAATTGACGAATTAATTGAACTCTCTTAAACTTGACCGAAACAGTAACAAAAACGGGACATATGTACCTTGCAGCCAAATTTGAGGAAGACTCCAAGAGGAGGGAGGATGATAGCGAGGAGGATATCTATGCAGGTGGCTGTGCCCATGTTTTCTTCCTCCTCCTTTTTTTCCCTTAATTTCAAAGTAGGTTGCGAGAATTTTGAAAAAGGAGCTTTACGAATTTGATACTGCTAGCTGGGAAGGTGGATGCTGGCTATTTATATAGGCAAAGGATTAATTGAAGGGCTGGATTTGTAATTTGTAATCACAAAGATATTTTTATGATTGTTAAAATATATTAAGAATAAAGAAAGATATTACTACATCTGTGATTGATTTTAAACTGATTTATATAGATGTAGATTGATTTTTACGATTATATCTTAATTTGGTTATTTATTGTATTTGGTATATAAATAGATGTCAATAGGGTGTATTCGAGTCATACCCTGACGAATTTAATGATGATTCGAATGAGTTGAGTTGTATAATTTTTAATGAGGTGACCCACTTTGAGTTAACTTGTCGGATTGTCAATCAAATCGCTGATTAATCAGGAGGTTTGGGTTGCCATGTGGATGAGATGAGTACTCTTTAGGATTTTCTAATTTATTTTTTTTATGCTTGAGTTTTTTAATTTTATGTAAGTTTTTTGACCAAGTCAAATTTAAAATATTTTATACTGATAATAGACCATACAAACATTCTAAGTTCGTCGATTTTAAGTCATCGATTCTCAATCGACCAAAAATAACTTCGAATCAAGTTAACATGTTAAACAAATTATTGATGACACTACTATTATAATTATACTATACATCAATATATTTTTTCTGTTATTATCTTCTCTGTCCATTCTTTCCGATACCCGTTTATTCGGATTAATTATATGTTTTAGTTCAAGTTGAATTCGAATAATCTACATTACAATAAAAGGAATTATTTAAAACAAGTATTTTTGATGCACAAACTTTTATTCCACTTTTATCCGAAATCTATTTTTCCATCACCTCATCACTGTACCATTAGAATCAATTTTGTAACTTCCCTTTTCACTTCTAAAGTGGTGTTAACAGCATCAATTGATCTTTAAAATTGTTTTGTTTTTATCATCATATAATTATTGTTTTAACTAAAAGAATATTTAAATTAAAAAAAACATGATTTTGTTTCTAAGATTCATTATATACCAACTCAAAAAATAAAAACCATCTTAAGCGGCTAGTTATGAGATAAAGCTCTTTTAATTTTCTCTATTCACAATAATTGATGAATCTAAAACTATTCTTATGAGGAACAAGATGAAGCATTAGTGAATTTATTTATATAATTACACAATATTATAGTTGATAATACAAGACTGACACTCATTTGTTTTTTTTTTAATGCATAATACAAACAATACTCTAACTTTGTAAAGCGTGTCGAAAATTTTATATTCAGCATATATATAGAGCAATTACTACATATCCAAGAGTAAGGTATGCAGTTTTTCTGCTGAATTCTGAAAGCAAGGTAGCATACTAATGTTTACAAATTAAAATATCGTTCGCTTTTTACACTATTATTTTATTAAATTATTTTATATGTACAACTTTTTAAATAATAAATAAGTGAGTCAACTGCTTTTATTTGATAAATACTTTATCCTCTCGTTAATCTTTTTAACAATTTTTATAAATGAGATTTGATATTTTTGTTCTATTTTACTTTTAAAAAAGATCAAATATAAAAAATTATTAGGAAGATTTAATATAAAAATATAACATTACTCTTTTAATTTATATGAAAAAATTTAATGATAATATAAAATTGATCCCGTTAGCGTAAACTCTTTAAAATACTACACTTACCGACAACAATAAGGGGGAGAGCGACCTGTACTCGAATGTGTAACAAATTTTATTTTAAAAGAAAAAAGAAAGTTGAAAACAAAATTGAGACGTCAGCGTTTGTATTTTGTTTTGCAAATGACAGTGGCCAGCTCAGGGTTGGGCTTGCTCGTACGATTAATACCTAAAAGAAACCCCAACAGAGATACTTGGATATGACATGCATGAGCACAACACTTACATAAAATTAAATATTTATAATAATATTTTAATATTTTTATTATATTAAATTATTATTATTTTTAAAAAATTTGATTTTTTTTAAATATATAAAATATTTAATATATTTTTATGTGTCAATAAAATTTGTGACCAACCAACGTGCGGGGTTAGCTTGAATTCATGCAGAATCTCTTATTGCTTAAAAAAAATTGCTCTTAAAAAGATATAAAAAGGGGATATAATTAACAAGGTTAATTGAATAAATCGAATTTAATTTATAATTTGAAAGGGACAAATAGTAGTAGAAGAACATTTGAACATATCAATCGAATACATTAAAACACCGTTACATAACACAAAATATGAAAGTAATTTAACACACAATTAAAAGGAATACTGATCACACTGATATACTGGGTCCCTGAGGATTAAAAAAAATATTAAAAGAGGAAAAAAAACTTTTGACCATGAAGTCACTTGGTGATAGCATAGATAGCATAAATGATTCCGGGGATGTATCCAAAAATGGTGAGCACCAAACAGATCCAGAACTCCACCTACATATACAACGCACAGATCACCAACCACGCGAGTATATGAAAAAGGAAATAACAAAAAGGAAAAAAAAATGAGGATCACAATCACACACACACACACATATTAGCAACAAATTAAAAGCAATGTGCGTGTATAAATATAATTATATTAATTAATTATATATATACCTTGCAGCCAAATTTGAGGAAGACCCCAAGGGGAGGGAGGAGGATGGCGAGGAGGATGTCTATGCAGTTGGCTGTGCTGGAGTCCACCATTTTTGTCTCTTAATTTCAGACTAGTTTGCAACTGCTACTGAATTTTGCAAAAGGAGCTTTAAGAATTTGATGCTGCTACTGGCTGTGAAGGTGGATGCTGCCTATTTATACATTCATAGGCAATGCAGAGGTGTGTAGATCACATCCGCTGGCGAACCACGTGTGCCATCAATGCATTAATCGGTAAAGATTGTAAGAATACATATTGTTAAACATCGCGAAAAAACAGATAAATAGGACACAAAAAATACAGGAGAAATATAGATAACAGAAAAATAATAATTTTATTATCTGAGCCTATTTATAGACTGAAAACCTAACGGCCAAAAATAAATCATAATCAATTACAAGATCTTACAATATCAAATCAAGCTAGATTTAATATTCTAGATTTATTCTTAACACATATATCAAATCAATCTTTAATCTTAATTTAATTTATTTCATAAGCATGTACATATTTTGATTTGAGTAATACTACAGACTCCCAGTTCATAATTCAAAAATTGAAATTCTGTTTTTGATTCGTTTATCTGATTTGTTGTAACTATCTCTAATTTTTTTTGGCCGATACAACCACTTTTAAGTTTAAATCATTTGGTTAGTTTTAAATGATTTGCTTCGTGTTGAATTAAATCTTTAACCTCTTGTCGTTACATAATTATTTGATATTGTGTTGATGATAACGGATTTGAACCTAGGGCCAATCCTAGTGACTTAAAAAATACATCCTCTAAGTAAAAGATTAAGAGTAATGATATAATTTTTCCATGTAAAAATAATGGAATATATGATTGTCATACTATCATCATTTTTAAAATTGTTTAAAAGTTATAACTCTTCAACTTTTACTGAGAGGTTAACAATGCATGCACTCAGGCTGGAATGTAACGTCGCCCCTCCCCCACATTATGTTTGCAACCGGCCTATCACGTGTGCCTGCCAGCTCCTTCGTATTCGTTTCTTCTTTATCAAGTTCAATGCTTAACCCTCATGAAGCCATCATTAAGATTTTAAGGTCAATGGACCTCACTTCACATGCGTGTCCACACATAATCACTTCTTTGTTTATCTTTATTAAATTAGATTTTAGAATTTTCTCCTTTTCTTTATTTTATTTTATTTCGTAACGTGTAAAGCATAGTAGAATAAAGTTGCCCTAAGAAAGCAGCGTATGATCTATTTAGCAACCCACCACATGTGGCCGACACGTCCAATTCACATGATGCCATGCTGTAAAACAACTCTTTCATTTTCACTCTCTTTCTTTAGGGCAATTAGTTAATTAATCAAAATAATATAAGGGAAAGGTCCTAATTAGTCTCTAAATTTTTAGCCAATACTTGTACTCTCAATGATTCATTGACAAAAATAGTCTCCAATTAATCTCTCAACATTTTAAACATTATTATGGTTAACTTTATTGTTTAAAATGTTCAAGAATTACTGAAGATAACATTTAAAGCATTTAAAGATCAATTGGAAACCTTCAAAAATCAATTGAAAGCTTTTTTTTTTTGTTGAGTAACTAATGTGTGTGCAAATAAAAATTTAAGAAAATAACTAAAGTATTCTCCCGAAATATTTAAAAGACCTAACTCATGAGCTTAAATATCAATTTATACATTTTACTTTATATTTTATCTCTTAATATAATATGCGGAAGTGTTTATCCAGATATTAAAGCAAAAGAAGAAGTACAAGGAGGTAGGAGCGGCAATGTGGACCTCACATCTTGGGCGCTTCTTAGCCCAAATCACATTCCTAATTTTTAAGGCCCGGCCCAATAAAGGATTTCCACTAACCGATCAACGAATGTGGCATTTGCATGAAAAAACAGAGAAGCGGGGTTGATTCTTGAGCATAGTATTATGAAATTTGCGTTCCCCCTAATAAAGCATGCCAGAAGAGCATGCCAGAAGAAGAAGAAGCCATGAATATCATCATCAAATTTACTACTCAGCCTCTCACCTCAATTCTGTCGTCAGCAACGTCGCCCAATTCAAGAACCCCAAACACGCCACCCAGATCCACGCACAAATCACCACATCCAGATTCTCATCCCACCCAGTCCTCTTCAACAACCTCCTCCTCCTGTACGCCAAATGCGGCTCCATCAAGCACTCCCTCCTCTTCTTCAACACGACCCCGCACGCCTCCGTAAACGTCGTCACTTTCACCACGCTCATCACCCACCTCTCCCGCTTCAATCACCCCTCCCTCGCCATCTCTTATTTTAACCGCATGGGCCGCGCCGGCATTTACCCCAACGATTTCACCTTCTCCGCGATTTTACCGTCATGCGCCGCCACCGCGGTAGTTGCCCACGGTGAACAGATGCATTCCTTGATCTGTAAACACGGGTTTGAGACCGATTTGTTTGTGGCCAGCGCCTTGCTTGGCATGTACGCTAAGTGTTCGTGCATGGTTTGTGCAGAGAAGGTGTTCGACGAAATGCCCCACAGAAACCTTGTGTCTTGGAACTCCCTGATTGTTGGGTTTCTCCAGAACAAGCTGTATCGTCGTGCTATTGGGGTTTTCAGGGAGGTTCTACGCGAGGCTTCGCTTGCTCCTGATCAAGTGAGTTTTTCGAGTGTGTTGAGCGCTTGCGCCGCAGTGGTTGACTTGAATTTTGGGAGGCAGGTGCATGGGAGCGTTGTGAAGCGCGGTTTGGTGGACTCGTTGGTTTATGTGAAGAACTCGCTGGTTGACATGTACTGTAAATGTAGACTGTTTGGTGATGCGGCCATGTTGTTCTATGCTGCAGGTGATAGAGATGTTGTTACCTGGAATGTGATGATCATGGGATGTGTCCACAGTGACCACTTTGAAGAGGCTGTCAGCTATTTTCGGGCCATGAAAAGGGAAGGCATCTTGCCCGATGAGGCTTCATATTCCTCCGTTCTTCATGCTTCTGCGAATGCTGCGGCGTTGATTCAGGGCACCTTGATCCATAACCAGGTATTAAAAACTGGTCATGCACAAGACGTGCATGTTTCCAGTTCATTGATAATAATGTATGGAAAATGTGGGAACTTGTTTGATGCTTATCAAGCATTTGAAGAAACTGAGGATCGCAATGTGGTTTGTTGGACAGCTATGATAGCGGCTTGCCACCAGCACGGCTGTGCAAATGAAGCAATTGAGTTGTTTGAGGACATGCTCGAAGAGGGGGTTGTGCCAGAATACATTACTTTTGTTTCTGTGCTCTCGGCTTGTAGCCATACTGGACAGGTTGAAGATGGTTTTAAGTACTTCAATTCCATGAGTAACATCCATAATATTAAACCTGGGATTGAACATTATGCTTGCATGGTTGACTTACTTGGTCGTGTTGGTCGGTTGAATGAAGCATGGAAATTTATTGAATCAATGCCAATCAAGCCTGAGTCATCAGTTTGGGGTGCTTTGCTTGGAGCATGTGGAAAGTATGGCAACGTCGAAATGGGCAGGGAGGTTGCAGAGAGGCTTTTTGAGTTGGAACCAGATGATCCAGGAAACTATGTGCTTCTTTCTAATATCTATTCACGACATGGGATGTTGGAAAAAGCTGATGAGGTCAGGCGAATGATGGGGATCAAGGGGGTGAGGAAAATGACTGGATGTAGCTGGATTGATGTTTAGAACAGGACATTTGTATTCACGGTGAATGATAGGTCACATTCAAGGACAGATGAGATTCATGAAATGTTGCAGAAATTGAAGGAATTGATAAAGAAGAGAGGATACGTGGCTGAGACCCAGTTTGCAACTAACAGTGTTGAAGGGTCTGAAGAGCAGAGTTTGTGATATCACAGTGAGAAATTAGCTCTTGCATTTGGTCTTCTGGTCCTCCTAACTGGATCTCCATTAAGGTTTGCTTCGGAGATTATTGTAAGAGATATCAACAGGTTTCACCAATTCACAAATGGCTCGTGCTCGTGTATTGATTATTGGTGATTGAAACACATGTAACAATATGAACACAACTGTTAAATTATGGAGGCTGCCACTATGCTCCCTTTTCACTTAGTGTCAAGAACAGTGCTGAGGTTATAACCTATCCTTCGCAGTTCTCTGCCTGTTGTTGGCAAGTGCCAACCATCCTTTTCCAGGAGAGACGCATGACCAACAAATCTTCTCTTTATCTCTTAATTCAAATGTTTATACTTGTAAGAAAAAATTCCTTTTGTCACAATAAAGTTTACAGTTTATCTTTATGAGGTTTTTTTCATAATTTGTTTAAGAGTACTTCCGCTCATTGTCCCTCTGCCACTATGTTATTCAAATTCAAATCCCGATTGTGGTTTATTCTGTGTTATTGCAGAGTTTATAGTTGATGTGTCTTCGTTTCAAGGGTACCTGGAAATAAATGACAAGTATGGAAGTGCTGAAAATTTGTAGCACACATTTTTTGCAACATAATGCTGGCTTCCCCTGTCCCCTCCAGAAAGGGAAAAAAAATCGTGCTTGATTTCTAGAGACTAGTGGTTTTTACACTGGAGCTTGGAGAATATAAACTTTTCTGAACCAAAGATCTACTGGTAAGACGGTTAGTACTGGGCACCCTATCTGAAAGGCTTGCATTGGATCGATTTAACAGTACTGCAACCTGTGGAGAGCCTTATATTATATATGCTAAGCCACTAAACAGCTTGCATGGCTCGGTAAAGGTACTCATGCAATCATGCTATTTCTTGTATGTTCTCATGAACAGATTTATTATGTTTATCTAACCTGCTTTTATGATAGGACACGATAATACACTATAGTACATTATAGCGTCGTCCGAACCCCATCTAATGGGATAAGAGTTAGTTGTGGTTGTTATTGTATCTAACCTGCTTTTATATCATGTGATCAAGTTGCTTTGCTAGACTACACTAGTACACATACAATCTTATCTCATGTACCCTCAACTTGTCTCTTTTTACTGAAGATATATATCTCAAACTAGGTAACCAGCAAATCAAATGAGCTTTTCCTTGGATTGTTTTGCAGCATCTGATTGAGTGACACCTGGAGAACGGCATATAACAGTCTGTACATAGAAGCGCAACAGATATGGAATCTTTCTGCTGAAGAGAAGAATGATTTTCATTTGCTGAAAAGATATGCACCCATAGGTATATGTCTCCACAGAAGCAAAATTTTGTTATTCTTGGCTGTGTTTGATTTTTTAATTCACACATGTTATGTCAGTGTTGATTAACCCTCCACCACTAGTCTTAACTGTTAGAGTGACAACTCAAAAAATCTCTTCAGATTTTGCCCTCCGAAGTTTTTTATATGGATCATTGATAGCATGACATTAGTACCTTCATCTCGATGCTTTCCAGTTGTCCTGGCTGAACTCTGCCATTTGGTTTGAGTTCAGTTATTTTTGTATTTTAATCCCAAACTTCAAAGCATCATGGGCAGGAAAATATAACTAACATAATGACAATATCTGAGCATTTTACTAACATAATAATGGCTGCCGATGTTGCACTCCCCTCTAATGCATGCTTTATTTTTTTCTTTGGAGCACATTTTTTAATGCACAATAATACACCAATTATGAAGAAAGGAATATATTATAATTTTCTTAAGTGCTGCTACCGTAGACATTCTTAGGTGATTTACTGCATATACAGAACTAGATTTGTGTTATCAACATTATTAGTTCTGTTTAGTAACGATTATCTGTAGTTTTGTTTTTATGGCTGGAATATTATTAATTGTTCTTAGCACCATAGGTTAGAGTGTTGATAAAAATTGGCTGGTTGATTATTTACATTTTACAGCACCCTGCTTCTAAATGTGTTCCTGCGCATGCGGCGGTTTAAGATTTTGTCATTAAATAACCTGAGCATGTTAGATGGGCGTGGCTGTCATGTGCAGACTGCAAAGAAGCAGACACAATTGTGTGAGGAAATAGTAAGCAGTGAGAGCATGCTTCGTATTTAGGTCCAACACGACAATAAATTTATCAGGTTTTCCCTCCTCTTTGATCGTTCAGGGAACGATTTATTAACATTATCCTCTACCATGAATTTGGTTCGTGTAGCTTTATATAGATATAATTTATACAATTCGTAAATTAATTTAACACGTTATTTAAAATACAAAAATACTGTTTGTATACTTAAAAAATTGACACCTATACACTCACAGAGAAACAAACAATATAAAAATAAAAAAATAAACATTACAAAATAAAAAAATAAACATTGTCACTGAGCATTTATATGTGCAAAATACACATATGTTTAATATTATTCGTTTATGTGTTTGAATGTTTGTTTCTATGTTTTATGTGTGCACCAACACGTGTTTAATAATGTTTGTTTATGTGTTTGATAATGTTTATTTTTTTTGTTTTGTAATATTTATTTCTCTTTTTTGTAATGTTTATTTCTTTGTGTGAGTATACGCAAGTGTTAATTTTTTAGGTCTACTCAACTGTTTAAAATAGAAAATGATTGTCCACACAAAAAGATTCTTTTACTGAATATATGTGTAATTCTTACTTACCACCCAAGACATAATATGTATTCATATTTTCGTAATTGAAGCTGTGCTTGGTAGACTCCGAACAGAGAGGAATAGATACTTGGTAGAGTCAGACATCAGGTGAAATGCAAGTTTATTCTAATTATTATATAATAATTGTAATTGTAAATTTATATATTTCCATTTATGTATGATGTATTCTTATTGTATACTTTTCTTTTGCGGAAATGCATCTCCCTTAACTTCCCTAATATGATTGAGACATTGACCAAAAGACAAAAATGGAAAACTTTCCTAATATCGATAGCACACATTATATGTCGCATAATGAAGAGGCTGTTGTAGAAGGTTGGGACAAAAGAAAGTTGTTGCCATAATTTTTGCATCAGGTCAAATGTATTGTGATTTCCTATCGATCATAGCAAGTTTTATTTTGCTTTAATTTTCTTGACTTAATTTAGCTTTCAAGTATCTGAATTGTGTGGGATTAAAACAATTAAAAATGTTACGAATGAACTGAATATATTGAAAAATTATACTTTTTAAGGACACATTTTCTTTTAATGCTATGTAAAACAGTAACATGAAACCGACTATAAGTGATCGTACATATTAGTTTAAGATATTAATTTTTGTATAAACTAACATTTTGACATGGTTATATTTTTCCTCATAATTTTTTGTTAAATTACACATAATGGAAAGATCACACATATATAGAAGGCAATTTAGCTGTTGGTGGTTGGATTCACTGTCCTTGCAGCACTGAGTGGCCCTTCAAGATGTGTAAAACAACTTGTGCCGACAAAACAAACAACATTCCACGTAACTTGTTCTGTGCCCCTATCTATCAATCAATGCAAAAATGATTGCCTCTTATTTCCTTAAAACTGCTCCTTTTTCAGAAAAGCATTGCTCTGAACTGATAGCATATTTTCTCTATTTTTACACGGCCTCTTGTCTCTGTAGTAATTACTATATGATTCAAGGTCACTCTCAGTTACAAAGATCTGAAAATCAAGATGAATATTCAGGTAAAAATTTGAGCACTAGATGCACATTCTAATTAAAAGTGAAAGAGGAAAACCTTGAATTTTAATGATATAATTATAAATAAAGGAAACGAATACAATATTTCTATTAATCACTGCAAAATAATTTCAAAAGTCCATGTAATAATATGTACATTTGATAATATCATTTACATATATCTATATAAGGTTGTGGTAACAAATATTTCTAAAGCACTTGTTAAAAATATAACATAAGAAAAAATTTCATTAAAAAGATCAAGTTTTAATATTTTAATGTATTAAGCACATTAAAAAGTTTAGATTTTATTATTATTAAATCCATAATTGGTGTTATTTATAGCACAAGTTATGAAAATTATTTATTATATACTAGTAACACGTATGAGAAAGCATCTCTTTTGTTACACACATTTACTTTTTAGCACAACACAATCTTATTCCAGATTTATGGTATCAAGGCATTTTGACAATAACATTAAACATCTGACACAGTCTCGGTGTGGAAAGGAAAGTGGGAGTACAAGTCGCCATGGCAGTGACAAATGGGATGAAAAATCAGTTGCCACTAACTATGCCAAAGGCACAGTGGTGCCTTGCCGGCGGAACAAGTGTTGCGTTGTGGTGGGTCTGTCATTCGATGGGAATTGCACAACCACAAAACAAAACAAACAAGTCACATCTATCTGACCTTAAAAAAAAAAAGAAAGACAGAGAGAGAAATAATGTGTCACGTGAATTTCATCCGTGCACGTGAAATCCACACCCACTGATCAGAGTTTCAATTCTTCTTGTTGGGTCAATTTTAAAGAGAGCCCCCACAGTTTCAAGTTCCACTTTGCATCCCCAAAGGACCCATATTTGCTGTCCCTTCCTCCCACAGATAATGTGGCGGTACATGCATGCTCCACAATAATGTGTGGCGCCCCACGTTGATGGAGCCAAATCCCTTTCCGGGTCAGGAAGGCTCCAAGTGGACGTTGCCCATCTCTTATCTCCACCCTGGTGGGCTCCACCAGGTGCTCTACCGGTCTCAATCTAAACCCCATTTTGATTTGGTGCAAAATGATATTGTTCTAGAGATTCTTGAATTATTTTTCGTATTAATAAATATCACTTGCATAAGTTATGTAACCATATGATGATGTAACAAACCCAAGTCATTCGAACATCTATACTTTAAAGTTAACTAAGTCATTCCACCAACGACACTTTAAAAGTTAATTATTGAAATTATAGAACTCAAGTATTTATATTTTTTTTTAAGATAGTCTCTTTAATGTAAGACTAATTGTTACATTGTTATCTGTTAATTGTTATCCTTTTTAAAAATTAATATCTCAATGATTGAACTTTGAAAAACTTCACTTAGCAACTCTTCATTTGATTATGGTCATTTTCTTTCTTGATCAAAACTCTTTGTAAGTAGCTCTTATCAATTGAGCGACTCTTAATAAAAGCACAATTCGTAATGAGTATAAGTCCTTAAAAGAGTTATACCAAAAATTAATTATTAAAGTAAAAAAATTTAAATCTTTATAAGGTCTCATATCTTTCATAGTAACTTTTTAACGTGAGAATCGTTAGTTATGACGATTAAATAAAGGTGTGTTAACTGTTTAAAAAAGATGTAATACTTAGTCATGAATAATTTATAAAAATGAAAAAAAAAGTTATATATGTAATCAAAGAAAAAGTGAAAATTATAAATTATTTGTCTGAACATTATTGATTAAGAAATGTGGCCGTGCATGGTATTATTATATTAATAATAAAATAAAAGTCATTTGCGCTCCTTTTAAAGTACACAGAGTTGTCCAATACCTTACGGATTATCTCATTGACCCATATCTAATTGTTTTCTAATTCAGTTCTCTATTTAAGAGAAAATTCCTTCTTTTTTTTTTTTTCCGGAAGACAACATTTTCTGTCCAAAAAAATAAGACAATTTTTTTTTCATCCATGTACTATTTTTACTATTAATTTTTGGTAAATATAATCACTTATTATTTTTTTAATATCATTTTCATAATATAAGATTCATTATACTTATTAGTATAAGATTGATGTAAAAGATGAATCTAAGAATCTCTCCTCTATTTATTGATCAATTTTTAGCAGGCTTCCTTATTTGTTTAGGTGTGGTCCTGCTTCTTATCTAATTTTCCAAATTTGATGGTCAATGTGTCTGCTATTATATACCTAATCATGATAGCATCGTTGGAAAAAGGCAAGAGTAGCCTTTGTTGTACGTTATATCTCAACCTAATACGAAGGGCAGCAGCGACATTCTATACTGACCCTTTAATTAATGAAGCCTCGTTTAAAACTAATTATAATATGGTAATGCAATCTCCCAGATTAAAAGGCCCTTGAATTTTTAAAGAGAACTGCAATTAGTTGTCTTTTTCTCTAACCTTGTAATTTAATCCCTTCATTTAATATTTTAAATGATTATTTCAAACCTTCTTTACGACAAATCAAATCCAAACCTCACAAAGACACAATGAAGAAAAGAGAGACAAATCGGGAAAAGGACATCACTGCCGCATGATTGCAGAGCTAAATTGCTAACAAGCGAAGAAGATTACTCTTTTCATTCTAATATATATTCGTCGTTTAATAAAGAATGAGATGAGATGCGCAAAGTCAAAATGACTTTACTAATTCCCTAATCCGCAGTTTTTAAAAGCTTAAACAAAAAAATTGATTAATATTACTATTATTTAAGCTTATCCACACAGAGGGTCACTATCTAAACATGTTGTAATCATAGATATGATATTGCTGTGTTTGAATTATAGATGCACTAATCCTCACATTAACCCACACCCACCACTACTATTAAGCGCCAAATTGTACAATTATATAAAATATAGTAATTAAATAACAACAACAATATTATCCAATTCAATTAAATTAAGAAAAAACCAACAGGTACTCTTAAAGACAGTTATTAAAGAGTTTAAAAATAAAATATTTCGTTAAAAATATAAGCATTTAAAATGATCAATACATTAAAAACACTTAAATATTTTTACTTTAAACTTTCGAACTATATTACACTGACATAGACATAAAATGCGATATGGAACATAGATATGTAAATGTAAAAAAATATCCCCAATTCGTATTTATAATTATTAATGTTTAACTATTAATTGTAATATCATATATTTTTTAAGCTCATTTCAAAATAAATATCCTTAAAAAAAAAAAAAAGTACGGGACACGAATGTCCTTAATTCAGTATCTACAACGTGCGTACATAACAATTTAATGAAATGTTTATGGCACCTAACTCCTTAAAAATGATTTTAAGGACATTTATTAGTGAGTCTCATTAAATGGTTATTATGCATTGGAGCTATACAAAATTACACCGAAATATTTTCCATTAATAACGCGTGTGGTTCAGTCGCTGAAGAGGAGTGTGGACACCCCTCTCTTACAAACGGTGACCGTTGGATACGCATAAGATTTGGGCACAGTGACAATAAAAAGAACGGGCCCACACAGAAAACAGCATGGAACTTAACCACGACGGTTAAGCGGTTAACCATGGTTAAAAAAGAGAAAAAACCCCTGAATCTATTCCATTTTGTTCTCTTTCCTCTGTTTTCTGCTGCAAATAGATCACCGCTTCCCCTTTCCTCGGCAACTACTTCGCCGCCTTCTGCGTCCGTTTCTCTCTGAAATTTCGTGCTTCCTCTTTCTTCGAAGCTCACGGACTCTGAAGTCTGCTTTTGAGTTTCGAGAACTCCCCCTGTGGAATTACAAATTCATGATCATCACTCAAAATCCTTACCTATGAATTTGGATTAGGAATTTTTCTGGGTATTAGGGAACTTCAGCTGCTTGTGGGGGGTAATACTATTATTCAGAACTGGACGATGATTTGATTAGTGTTTATGATTGGATTACTATACATAAATAGTAAGATCAAGTATTTTAAATTGCTATTTATGGGTTAAGGTTCTTACTTTATTCGACAAGCTATTAAAGAATTTGTTTGACTGATCCTCTCTCTATTTGTATTAATTAATTTTGTGTTTTTGCTGACTGATAAGGACTTTGCTGGCTATTAAAAGAAAAGTTTTTATTTTTATCTTTTTTTTGGGGGGTAAAATTTATCACTGTTCCTCTCTTTATTGCTTCTATTTTAGTATTAAAAATAAAATGATATAGCATAGGTTCTGTCTGTCTCGTAGTGGTAGTGGGGCTTGCGTCAAGTTTCCATGTCTTACAAACCTTATTTGGAGGCTGTCAAAGGTGGTTCGCATTCAACATAGTATCATGTCGGAGGAAGCCTCAATAGTTCTTCTGAGTTCTTAGCAGTGCTTTTCCATTACATTATTGGTTTTAAGTTCGGTTCCCTCGATTCATGATGCCTCTGCATGAGTTTTACCGCACGGCTAAAGGGAAGAAGCTTGATTCCAAAGAGATGAGCAACAACACATGTGCACCTGCTGATCAATCAACCGCGTAAGTTCATGTCTTTCATCTGTTGTTTTTTTTTTCTCTTTCTTCTTAATCCCATTTGATTTGATCTTTGTTGTATTTGTTTGTTGTTCCCCTTTTAGTGTTTTTAACCCTTCCATTTTGGGATTGAATGCAGACCGGACAATGATTTCTATGAGCTGGTTTGGGAAAATGGGCAGATTTCAATGCAGGGTCAGCCAAGTAGAGTTAGAAAGATCCCAACTTGCAAGGGTTTGCCATCTCACTGTGTACCATCTCACAGCCCCAGGGGTGGTCCAGATAAAGAAGACGTAGGATATTCTAATGCTAATGGTACCAATAGTGTAATGAGGATGGGGAAGTTTGGGGATTTAGATAGTGGATTGAATGAGATTAGAATGCCAGTCCCATCAGGTGAAGTGGGTTTAAACCAAGATGAAGACTTGATGCCTTGGTTGAATTATGGAATGGGTGGTGATGAGCCCTTGCAACATGAATATGGTTCTGATTTCTTACATGAACTCTCTGGGGTCACCATGATTGACCTCCCTCCCTCGAATAATTTTTCTTTGCTGGATAAGAGAAGTAATTGTAATCAGGTGCTTAGGGACTCTCATAGAAACTATGCAAGTCATGTTTCTAATTCAGAACAAAGGGTCCTTTCCAAGGGCTCTTCGGGTTGTGCTAGGGGAGAAGTCGAGGCCACCGGACACAAAGCTAGCACTAGTCAGTTTTCCCAACCATCATCGCATCAACAATGCCAAGCATCATTTACATCTGTTAGATCCAGAGTGTCTGATATAACTGAGAATAATGCTGGTAATGCTACTCATCATGCAGCACCTTGTGGGGAGATCACTCAGATTTTCCCATCTACCTCGTGTGGTTTTCCTAGCTTAAAGGTGATGGATAAGCAAGATCCAATTGTGTCCAGCAGTAGTTCCACCATAATGAATTTCACCCATTTTGCACGGCCCGCTGCTGTAGTGAAAGCTAATCTTCAGAACATTGGCTTGACATCTGGTTTGGCTTCATCGAGATCAGAAAGTATCGGAAATAAGAATAAAGGTGTTGCTGCAGCTGCAGACAATCCTCCTGAATCAACAAAAGTTGGTCTTAGTGGTGAATGTCTGGAGGAATCAGCCATGCACAAGCAGCAGGTTATGGAGTCATCTCCATCTGATTTGAATCAATTGGAGCCAAGATCTCTTGAAGGGAATGCTGCTGTTTCTAAGCAGCCCGTCCCTGCTCGCAAAGAAGATGCGCCTAAGATTGATCAAACTCCCAATCTACTTCTTTGTGAAAGTAGCAATAAAGGACAGGGAGCTGTTGAAAAAAATACGGAGCCAGCAGTAGCCTCTTCATCTGTTTGTTCTGGCAATGGTGCAGAGAGAGGTTCAGACAACGCAAATCAAAATTCGAAGCGAAAAAGGCGAGACACTGAGGATTCTGAGTGCCACAGTGAAGTTAATGTCTTAAAAATTACACTGTTGTACAAGTTTACTTATTTTCTAACTTATTTTGGTGGAGTTCCTCTACTAACCAAAAAATCAAATTTTACTTACAGGATGTGGAGGAAGTATCAGCGGGTGCTAAAAGGGCTGCTCCAGCACAAGGAGGTACAGGCTTCAAGAGAAGCCGTTCAGCTGAAGTGCATAATCTATCTGAAAGGGTGAGCGAAGATTGTCTGCTATGTTATGCATTGTTATTATGTATAAACAACAAAATTTCCGTCTGAAGTTTATGTTTTGTTGATTCTAAAATTTTATTGTTTTGTATAATTTGTGATTATTGGGATTTATTTATGCAGAGGCGAAGAGACCGGATCAATGAGAAGATGCGAGCATTACAAGAACTCATACCAAATTGCAATAAGGTTTACTTTTTCTTTTTCACTTCTGCTACGTAGACCAGAGAGGCTTTATAACATATTAACATATTACGATGTCAATTGTCATTAAGGATTCAAACTTGAAGCATATCTATTATATAGAATGTGGAAGGTTTTGTCAAAGTATTGGAGCTTTCAGCATTAGATGTCAATACTGAAAAACAGCCTTTGTTTGCTATGTTTCAATCCTCAAATTGAATATCATACATGATCTCTCACTAGAATTCATTATAAAAATAGAAGAACTTCAATACCTTGAAAATAAACTATTAAAATACTTCATATATATCAGTGTAAATAAGAAAGTATCCAGCAACATTGCAGTAACTAAGGTTTTTCACCAGCTGTAAAAACTTTAATTTCCGTTGGGGAAGAAAAAGGGGCACCACCATATGGCAAATTGATAGTGTATAACTCTTCACACTCACTCATTTATTTTGGATTTTCCAACTTTGTATGTACTAGGTGGACAAAGCTTCAATGCTGGACGAGGCAATTGAGTATCTTAAAACACTTCAACTCCAAGTTCAAGTAATTTCTCTCTCCCCTTCTCCCTCTTCTGATTTATCCTTTGCACTTTGGTTTTTCAGATATGTACAAGGTTCAGTCTATAGTATGAGATTGTTTCGTATCTTTTGATGCAGATGATGTCAATGGGAGCTGGTTTATATATGCATCCAATGATGTTACCTGCGGGAATGCACCACATGCATCCACCGCACATGGCTTCTTTTTCACCCATGGGTGTTGGCATGCAAATGGGGTTGGGAATGGGTTACGGAATGGGTATGCCTGACATCAATGGTGGATCTTCTAGATTCCCGATGATGCAGGTGCCCCAAATGCAAGGAACTCATCTCCCAGTTGCACCTATGTCTGGACCCTCTTTACATGGGATGGGAAGATCGAATCCTCAAGCGTTTGGCCTTCCTGGTCAAGGGCTACGAATGCCAATGCCACGTGCTCCCATGTTTTCTTTCCCGGGAGAGCCTGTTATGAACTCGTCAGCCGTAGGACAAAATGCCTGTGGAACAGCGGGGCTTACAGAAAATGTGAACTCGCCTTCAACCTCTAGCCTAAAGGATCCAATGCCAAATATGAACTCACAGGTTATGCCGAACACCAATGGTGGTAACTCAACAAGTCAGATGACTACACAGGTCTGTTTACTGACAGATTTCTTGCGGTTCTACAGAAATATTTCTTTGTTGGTGTTAGTTTGCGATTGTTTTCCATGAAGGTTGTTTGTTGTTTGTCAATTTTGTGATTGCATGCATAACTGCTAAAATTCATCTTTTGGCAAGTGTAGTCTAACAGAACAACTTTAAGAGCATTATTAATTTTAGGGGGGAAAAACATGTATTGTAAACGTATTCGATCTTGACAATGTCTTATCACATGGAAGACAATGGATTAGCATCCTCTCATGTTAGTAGCATGTGAGGTTTTAGGTAGAAAGACATAAAAAGCAACTATAGACCTGCTATTATGTATTCAAGGTCCATTAATTTTGCTTTTGTGGTTTTTACTCACGTTTGAGTAACAGGAGAGGATCTGATATTAAGACAGTAAATTTGTCATATAAAATTTGTTGATAAATGTGCAATGCACATTTTGACCCTCCTAATTAAAACATTTTGATTTGCTCAATAATTTATGGAAGTCATACACTTGATGATAATGTTTGTATTCGTTTTCGATATGCTAGTGTGAAGCAACACCTGGCGGTGGTCCTGCCTCTGAGGCTAATGATGTTGGAGCTGTTAATGCAGTCAAAGAAGATAACCTTTGTGATTGATGATAAATCTTGTTAGTATCACTCTATGCATGTGCACAAAATTATTAATATAAAACCTTACTTTATTACTTCTAATATTTGTCATAAATCATATTGGAATAACTTACAGTTAATTGTACTCAGCAGGTAATGATTGATGCTCTGACTCTGGCTAATAAAAGAATCCAGGTTTTGGGAAATCTGACAACAAATTCTATTTCAATTTAGAGACCACAGAGGATGCTCAAGAGAGTCAATGCGGTTGACCCGTCACAATAACCATTGGGAACTTTTTTTTTTTTTTTTAATATCGTTGGGGAGAGACTTATATTTGTACATCAGCTTGGCATAAACAAATTCAAGTATCTTACCAATATGCATGATGCAAATATTTGATTCAGATCCTTTATAGTGATTCTTTGGATTTAATGAAATAATAATATATATTTTTGTTTCTCTTGACTCCCTTCTCACCTTGCAAAATGAGAGCAACAGAAACGTGGAGCTAATTTTGCATTATTAGTATATAAAATTCGTATGAAAAAGTAATTTTCATGTGTTGAGCCAAGGCTATATACTATACCATATTGGTCAAGGCAACTCTCTTAAGTTATAATAATCAATATGACAACATCCAATACTATTTTAACAATAATCCAAATCACAATAAGGGTACCCGAATAAATTTATAAAAAGAACAAACTAAGACTAGTTGTAAACTGCAATCTTCACACCCTTTAGCATTCAAACAAAATCAGGAGGAAATAATAATAATGTATAGTAACCACGGGTCACCAGAATTGAAAAAAGAAATCATCTGATCTGACTGAAATTCTGCAGCGAAGTTGTTCATTATGTGACTTTAATATCAGCACCTTTGGCTTCGGTTTTGGAGGTTGGAGATTTGCCAATGATGGCTTTCTTTGCTCTCACCAGTGACTGTCTTACCTTTGACAAAATGTTATTTGATTGCTTTTGCGCCACCGGTTGGGCTGCGGGCTCCTCCTCAGTTTGCGCCTTCGCGACACCGGTGTCAACGGATTCCTCTTCTTTTTCTTCCAACTTAGATGCCAAAGTTTCTCTGATTTGTTCCCCGGCAGTT
Organism: Nissolia schottii; assembly: GCA_003254905.1. Lineage (NCBI taxonomy): Eukaryota > Viridiplantae > Streptophyta > Magnoliopsida > Fabales > Fabaceae > Nissolia > Nissolia schottii. The sequence continues at coordinate 306,160 of QANU01073741.1, read as the reverse complement.
ACAGCCGTTGCTCCTTCATCTGTTGCTTTTTCTGTCTTTGTTTCGTTCTGTTCCTCAACCTTTCTGATTTCCTCCACCTCTGCCTTTCTTGAGGGTTCTTCAGGTTGCTTCTTCTTGTCTTTATTTTCTGCTGCAACCTTTTCCTCAGACTGACTCTCTTCTTTCTCGAATTCATCTTGTTCAGGATCCTTTGAAACACCATCGGCGTATGCTTCTTGAACAAGCTTTTCTTCTGCGGCTGTGATGTCCTCTTCCTTCAATGGCATTGGCTCCTTGATTGCACTATCAGCCTTGCTCTCAATAAGTTCTGGTTTTTCCTTGTAATCAGGCACTGCTTCAATGTTTGAGTTGCCACACTCCATAGGGTGAACCTCCAATTCTGGTTCCCTTGTCTTTTCCTCAATGGCATCACTAGGAGTTGCAAATGTGGCTTGTTGCTGAGCTTCTTGCGGTTTTTCTTGGGACTTGGCTTCTGTAACTATGGGCTCAGCGTTCTGCACCGCCTCTTGTGTTTTTTCTTCGCATTCCTCTTCTGGGTCCTCTGATTTTTGGCCAACTTGTGTGACAAGTTTTTCATTGCTTTCAGGTGAAGGGTCAGATACAGAAACTGCAAGAATGTTTGGCTGCTCAACCTCCGATTGTTGAGAGTGAGAAAGTGGTACAATGTTTTTGTGTAATTCTGTGACCACAGCCTCAGGATTCTCCAGGGCATGAGGAGATGGAGCAGGAATTTCAACTGTGCTCAACTGCTCTGCCTCTAGAGGCTCCTTTTCCAGCGCCTCTACTTCAGCAGAGGGTTCTTGGGATTCCTTTACTGTTTCTTCTGATTCTGATTCTGTATTGGAGGAAGGGTGGTCAACCTTGTGTTGATGTTTTAGACAACTTTCCCCTACAGCATGTTCAGCCTCTTTCTCGCCTCCTTCAGGGCCTTGTGAATCCTCACGCTTGTCTTTGGACACACAAACACTCTCCTGACATTTAAATCAAGACAAGTTTTACAGATTTGGATGGAACTGAATACACAAGATCACACAAGGAATCTCTTTTATCAACTTGATCAAAGTTGACCCCATATAGTGTACTAGTATGTTGTAAGATGCACAAACATGTCCCCCACTTATCTAACACTTTACTTATTATAAAAATATTAATTAAAAAATAATATTTATAATACATTAATATAATATATTATAATTATAGTAAAGCAAAATATAAGTTACAATTTCATTTCTAAATCATAATTCGAAAAAACATAAGTTATAAAGTACATCAAATAAATTAAAATCGCCTAAAAAACAATATATTTAAACTTAAAAATATTATAAATCAACCTAACATAAGTTAAGATGTCAAGATATTCTATTTAAAAATCTTAATTAAAAGTGATCTTTAAGAAATATTATGTTTTGAGATTTGAAAGGTTAAATTTTGACTAAAATAGTGAACTCGTGAGTTTATCCGAGTTCACCCGAGTTTACTCAGGTTCGAGTTGCTAAGCGAGTTAACTCAATTTTGAGACCTAAACTCGTAAACTCGTAAGAGTTTAAGACTAAACTTGAGAGTTTGATAACCATGCATAACCCTATAGAATTGAGCACAGAAAGGCATATATGAGTGGTGCATTTGTTGGAAGGCTTGTGGAAAAAAAAAAACATGTTCAATTGTTTAATTCATTCAAGATTTTTACAAGTTTGCAGTAAATACACCAGATAATAGATGTTCTTAAAAAGTTAAAACTGCTGGAAAAGCATCCATACAGCATAATTCTAAACGTATGAAACACTCAACAAAAGAGCCGTGTGAGAGGAAAAGTTATCAGTTATCATCAATTTTCTTTTTCTTTGTCAATAATTTTTTTTCTTTTGGTGATTCATTATCTGCAAGACCTTGATTCTGCACCAAATACATACATCTACTGGACAAAAATCTATACTGTCATAATATGAACATACATACATATGCTGAACATAGCCATTAACAATACAATATAGGGCCCTTGAACTTTTATCTCCTAATCAAACGAAAATCTTTTCTAACACAACTATCTACTGCAGGTATAATATATCTATTGAATCAGGAGTTCAGATATAGACCCTCCTCTCCATTTTTCATTTTCATGTTTTCATTTTAAGTTGTTATATCTCTAACTGGGTGTTTGCTAGAAAAAGAAAAGGAAATGGATAAATATTCATCACCAAAACTTGTTCATAGTTAGCCATTAAGATATATAAGCTTGATTAAAAAAAGAAGTAGCTCCTGCTTAAACCACATTAATGATCATATGAGCTCTAAAACTTTGAGGGAAAAAAAAGGGAACAAACCTCATGAGTAGAAGAAGTATGGTCAGGTGCAGCAGCCTCAGTAGCCATGATGGGAAATTCAAGTGCAAATGTGAAAACCTTCTAAGTAACTGAGAAATAAAGGAAGTTAGAGGAATAATATGGTTGGTACCAACTTCAGGAAAAAGAAGGAAAGGCTAGTTCAGCTTTACAGAAGAAGAAGAATAACACTTTGGTTTTCAAAGAAAAAAAGAAGGCTGAAAACAAAGGGATGTTTGGACAGACTGTGTATCACATGAGATGGTATGGTCTCAATGATTTAGGAGGATTATTAGGATTGTGCTGCCACTAAAGTCTTACCATTAAAAACCAAAATATAGAAAACGTTATATGAAAAAGGTTATAAAGTTGAGAAATTTTTGCTTAAACACAATGCTAATGCTTTATATTTAGACACACAATAATCATTTTTATTGTCTTATAAGATGTTTTTAGATCTCATTTAGTGAATTTATTTTCACTTATATGCACTCAAATATAAAGTTTTAATCTTGTGATTGGGTAAGAATTTTTATAATAAGAAAAGTAACAAGCTTGACATATCAGGGGGGCCGTGTCAAACTTGATATCCTCTTGCGTTTCATAGGATTCCCCTGCATCATCATTAAACTTTCTAATCCTATTTAAAGGCTTAAGCACTTAATTATGAAAAATCGTATTGAATTAATACTAACCAAACTATTTTAGACAGCTAGCTCTACTAAAGGAAACTTCATGAATTGTTGTACTATTTTTCAACTTCTTTTAAATTTATATGTTGAACCAATTTATCTTTAATAAATTCTCTAGATACATATCATTGCCAAGTGTGCTACCGATGAGTCCAAAAGATTCTACAGTGCCAAGTGTGCTACCGATAAGTCCAAAAGATTCTAGAGTTAGCATGCAATAAATTATCTAATTCATTCATTAATTCGTATTTACATCACTTATTGAAATCTCATAAGTACAAAACTGCAGGGATATTAGTAATCCTCTTAAAAAAATGACGTGACATGAACAAGGATACTTAACAATAGTTGTGATAAGTTCACTATTGTCATGATTATGAGACAGTCTAATGTACATCAATATGTAATTAAAATCATATGTAATAAATTAAATAAAATAGATCAATAATATACTTATTAAGGATTTGAAGGTTGTGTATGTTCCACGATAGTAAGGTAGCTAGAATTTGCTTTTGAATTTCCAAACGTACACTAAGGCATGTCGCTTTTAGAAAAAATAGAAAACGATGTAGCCTCATTGGTCACATGGAAACATTATTGTGGGAGCTTTTTATTCCTCGTCATTTCAGTTAAGCTTTCTGTGCGTGATGTTACCACGATAATTAACTATTTGTTGACATGTATTTATAATATTTGAACGATTATAATTAAAAAAAAAATTGAGGATTAAATCGAAAACAAAAGCATTAAGAAGCTCATACTAATCTTAAGTGTGTTGAATATCGTAACTAGACATTTTGGTTTTCGATTCATCTGGAAACCTTCATTACGCTATATACTTTTCATTATCTATGTCGTTTTCCATCGAACTTTGTAGTACTTTTGGCCAACTAAGAGCAAAATGGCTTCATCATCTGATTCACTAGGGTTGGGCCTAAATCTACTTAATCTAATCGATAATGATCCCTTTCAATTAAAAATTACACATGATAAGATTATGTGCTTATCTTTACTATTAATTTTTTTTTTATTCTTTTTAAACTTTTGATTTTTTAACAATAATTTTGATCAACAATAGAGATACATACGTGACAATATTGTGTGTAATTTTTAATTGAGAGCATTTTTTCGCATCCTAATCATGGTAATTTATAAGATCACTTTTGGGTGCTAGAAAGGAAATACGATTATCAACTATCGTTACAGCTGTCACTCTTTTTGTTTCTACCTGTAATGTTTTTGCTGAAAGACTCTTATTATGTATTGCCTTTTCTTTTTCAAAGGGGAATGCTACTTTCTACTTTTGGTCAAGAGGGAATAAATATAAGACTTGAGATTCTTCCGCTCATCTCTCAATTAAGAGACATAGTAACCCCACCTTTATTTGTCTATTGGGCTGGCCCATTCTATTCGCATGACAACTTCCCCAAATCTTCATTGGGCCTGTTTTCATTAGTCATGGGCCTCATTTTGTTCTATTAGTGCTAAGCCCAAGTTTTATTGTGGATAGAGACATTTGGGCCTCAACGTTTAGGCTTGGAAGAAGGCCTCGTGGACCAGCCCATCTTTTAGCAGTGATGCAAAAATGCTTATATCTTATGATATATGTAATGTTTGTTAATTTTATTCTTAGGCATATTTTATGTTTCATCATGTTATAATGTGCCGAATTTTCTTTTGTAAATGCTTTGATTTAGATTTTAATTAATAAATTTTTTTGAAAAATAACTAAATTTTAAGTTGTGTATCAAACATTACATTGCAGTCAACAGTTCACTAACCATATACAATATACATAGTTCGTTGACCCAAAAAAAGAAAAAGAAAAAGAGTCAATCGTATTAGTGTTTCTCTTCCATTAGAGGTTTCACGTTCGAATACCACCATTGTAACCAGAAAGAAAAAAGAAAAAAACTTAAATAATTGACGGTTCATTGACGCGACTGGCATCATTAATGCCTAAGATGGACATATCTTGAAATTAATACTACCAATAACAATGACAGCTTAACATTATAGATAATTATGATCTTTAACATTGTAGTTGTACTATTTGAATAAGAGAGGAGGCATTCTCATGAAATTTCAAGTTGTCTGTCCTCCGTCCATTTTGAAGTGTTTTTTATAAAGTTTTGATAAAAATAAATTAAGAAATTATTAAATTGACTCAACATAAAATGTTTAACTTATTTTATTTAGACTAAGTACCCCTTTTCTTGATCAATATTGTAATTATAATGGTTATTTAAAAAAAAATCAATCCTTTTTCTTAAATCTCTTAAATGAAGAATAATTTTAGACATTTTATAATTTTTAAAAAAAACTTAAAATTGAACGGAAGAAAGAGTAGTCACTAATGATACAGAACAACTAATTGAACGGAAGAAAGAATAGTCACTAATGATACAGAACAACTAAACAAGCAATATAATAAGATTATATATATAACTATGGATATAACCATAAATGTGTGTGACCACAATTAAGTCAATGTGAAAGCTGGCAATGTGAACAAGAAGATGATGACATTATGAGTAGAAAGGGTACACAGGCATGTCTAGGACACGAGAGATTGTAGATGGCTTCATATATGTTATTAAGTTTGTATTATAAAGTAACCATATGCTAGGCCCCAAGGATGATGATTGATGAGCTTAGATATTAAGTTGTCTATGGTGTCTGGCACTATAGTCCTCGAGAAAGTTCTTTTTTGAGCTTGATTAGACCCTCTTGTTATCAAATTGAGTATTTATTATTTCCCAAGCTCTCAACTCATGTTCTCTGATCAGATCAGATTGATTGAGAAGACTGAATTTGCTGTAGCAATTTCCCTATTAGAATCTCAAATAGTTCATGTGGAGGCCATAAGCTCTCTACCAAAACCCAAAAAGGTAATCATGTAAATGTAGCAATAAAGTTGACTATCATCTCCCCACTACAAAGCAAAAGTGAAAAATGTAATTATTCTTGAATGGGGTACAAAACAGCATTTTTCAACCAGACAAAGCTTTTCATAATTGATTGGAGTTATGGCTCTTGATCTCATATGTCATGAGGGGCTTAATCTCCATTAGTATATATATTAATAATTTTGCCTTGTTATTGAAGTCAATTTCCTCTATTTATGAGTTACTCTCTCTGTTCCGTTTTAATTGTACAAAACTAAACATTGCACATATTAAGGTAAGAAAAACATTTTGATAAATGCATAAAATAGTATGAATTGACAAAATTATGTTTATACAAAAAAATAAATTTTTATATTTAATATAATTATTATTCTCTTTATATCTACTATATTAATAAATGCTCAACTACAATTAGGATTATGAATAAAAAAAGAAATAATCACGTATTATAAATGGATATATATTTCAAAATACTAAAAAAAAAATAAAAAATAGATGGTTAAAATAAAAGAGAGAGAACACTTAATAATATAATTAATCCCCCAAGTCACTAATGTGGAATGAAATCCAGAGATTAACTTAATAAACCACTTTTATTTGGATCTTAATCTTCCATTTATGGAAAGCTACGTCATGAATGAGGCACTCATGTTTTCTATGTCATCATCATAATCATCGCTTATTGCTTTGACAAGACTAAAGATAATTATAAGTTGATGTGTTAACTAAAACACTCGAAATATTGTGCATGTGCTTGTGTTTTTCAACTGGGCCTTAATGGGCCGATTTAGAAGGACGATAACTCTTCGAGGGTCTTCTCAGATTGGAACTTATGTGAACCTTAATTGCTTCAACATTTGTCCAACAATTTAAGGTGGAACCTGGCTGGCCACGAATTCTATTCCATCATAGTTGTACTACAAAATAAATAACCCTAATGATAAGAACTTCCTAATCACTTAAACCAAGGGAGATACCTCAATCTGAATCATAAGGAACAATCGCACTAACTAACTACTGAAATCCTAAATTTATTCATCAAATTGTTCAGACAATGTTTGCTGAATATTGGTGCTCTCTTACGCGAGACTTCACAATTCACTTCATGTTGAGATGCAGTGAGTCAATTTATACGAGATATTCACTTATTTAACATAAGATGGTGAGTCAATTAAGTATTGAATCCTATTATATTATTCATCACTTTAACCTTCTCTTACACATCAAAGATAGTTAGAGCGGGTTACAGAGTTTGCTTAATGTGAAAAATGCGAAGAACATGATAGATAAAATGTTTTAATAACAAATGACGTTTAACTTGTTAATTTTAGGGAATTTCAGTGCAACCTGAACAAATAGAGGGGTACGGTTTAATTTCAATCAGTCTTAAAGATAAAGTGTAATTTGCCTTAAAAAAATATTTATTGGGGTCTTAAGAAAGACACTAGCTAGCCTATGCAAAATGGTAGTTTTGGTGGGAACTTTGACAGAGGCCAAATCTTGCAAAGTAAGCTAAACTCGAAGTGATTACAACTATTTCTACAGTTCCATATTGCTTATTTTAATCAAATGTTTCCAAATTGCTAACTATTGAAATTGCACTAAGCAAAGAAAGATGATCTCTTATATCATGAAATAATGGATTACAACGATATATCTTTCTTTTTTTTAAAAAAAAACTTGTCAATTAGTTGTCTGTTGAAGAATTAGATCATAAAAAGCTTGTTTGAAGGATAACGCAGAGGCATGCATCTCCAAATTTTTCAAGGGCAGGTGGATTATGTCTCCCCTCTATTTCAAATGCTCATTATGATCTTCCAAACATTCCTCTCTTCATGAATTTCACTTCACAAATTCCCTTTTTAAATCACACCTTTTGCTTTACAATTGTTAAAATGATGACTACTGTTTTGTAGTTCGTACCGATTGCTATTATTTGTTAAAGCCTTCCTTTCCACATGATAACAAAGACTTTGCAGAATATATTCCTCAACTTGCCAGCCGTTACAAAAAAATTTCCATAAGGAAGATAAATTGTAAAACCAAATTATATATAGTTCAGCTTTATCTAGTCAATGAAAAATAAGAAGAATACCAATTGAAGTTTTTTATGGTTGTTACCAATTATTGTGTGCTGCTTTGTATATTTTGGCTAGTGCCCGGCATTTTCAGCTCTTGAATTTCAAGAAAACATTGAAATCCAACTTTTCTATAGCTAGATTTATTGGATGTCTTTAACTTTAGGTTTGAATGTGAAAAACTATTCCTAGGTGACTTAGTTGGAGTAAGACTTGATGTCTTTGAACAGACAAATTTTGAAGATACTTTTAAAGCAAAGAAAAAAATTTAACTGTATATCATTTATTATTTAGCACGTCAATTCTACGAGTATTTCTTTTTTTATATGTATAGTGCTCTATAAAATAATAAATGATAATAAACCATTTAACTTATTCCGAGAAAATCTAGCACCATTTAACAATTTCTCGTATTACCAATATATATGTCAATACTAGGACACCTGTGAATAATTTGCTAGGACCGAGTTGATGTAAGGGAGGGCTCCTATATCAAGGACAAGATTATTGCTGTTCTATTAATTTCAACAATAGTGATCAATGATATTTTGGCAACTTGGAAGAAAATATTGAGCAACAAATTTCCCTTTTATTAAAAGTAGTCTTTAGTCCTTCTTTAGCAATATGCATTGGACCTAAATAATAAGCTTAATTTTTATGTATGGCCTACCAAAGATTAAATACCACATATTCCCTTTAGCCAATAATGCCACAAAATTAGTCATCCCTTACTGCGGAGAATAACTGAGCGACCATAGGGCTCCAATTACTAAAATTTGCATACAAAAATTCAACCTTCCTTCCCCCCCAAAGGAATCCCAGCTCAGCAACTTCTCTCTGAGACAAATACACAGCAAAGATGTAAAAGTGATTTTGGATTAGATTTGTCTCTACCATTGTCTGCCTCTAATTATGTTCAAAAGAACTTGACACACCTATTGGCTCTTACCTTCTCTGGCCAGCCCTAAGTTAAATAAACATAAAATAAAAAACAAACAAAAAGAATAAAACAGATACCATGAACCAATCCTCTTTCATACACGCTTTTATCTTTTATCAAGAGTTTAAATTAAGTTGTTGTACGCAGAAAAACAATTGAATGATTTTTATATATTTACAACACCCTTCACACATAAACAATGCACATGTGGACCTTGTACATTGTGATGAAGTTTGACATTTTTTAGATGGAGTCAAAGAATTTACCTATAGACTATTTGATCATAAATGTTTTGATACCATGTCAAGGACCATCTCTTTAAAAAAAAACTTTTATCTCGACAACACATATTTGTCTCTACTAACTAAACATTTATCATAAGAAAGCAAGTTTAATTTTTTTTCTTTTTTAATGTTAAAATATTTTTGTTTCATTTGTTGCAATCATTTGCAGTCAGAGTTTGATTCCTATAAACAAAGACATCATCCAATTTTGATTTTACGGGTAGAAAAGAAGAAGTAGAAAAAAAGGGGTGATAAAGCCGACTAGAAAACATTGGTTTCAATTATGTAGCTGACCAACTTCATTTTTGTCACTAATTAAATGAACCAATTGATTATTTTTTTGCTGTGAATATCCAAAGGACAACGAAGCCGACATATATTATAGACGTGAAGAGGCAGCAAGAATTAATGGGGCGTACATATATATAACATTTTGCATTAATGTTTGACTTCTCTGAACAGTTCATATGGGAAAATATAAGATAAGCTTCCAAGCGCATTATGAGGTATGGAGATATTACAAGCATCTTCTTCTTATTGAGGATTATAGTATAATTTATATAATTGAAATTTACATGATGCCTGTATTAGGACATGGCTTAGGCCACGGAATCACAATGTCAGAACATAGAGACAGGCTATCACAGGAAGATATCAATATTAATAATATCTTTAATTAGTACATAAATTTCTATTATTCAGAGGTGAAGATACTTTCTTTTTGAGTTCAGAACGTGTCCATGGAAAAAAAAATTAAGCACTTGAAGACAAAGTACTAGTTTGGCTGCTTCTTTGTCATGAATAACTTGCAGGGAATATAGTACAATTTGTGCCATATCGGAAGGGCAAAGGAAAACTTTAATTTTTTATGTGTACATTGCCCTATATATAATTACTTATATATTCCAATATGTGTATTTATCATTTTTCCCTAAAAAACTAAATATATAGCTCATCCGACCCGTTGAATATAGTTCCAATGTACACGACCTTTTTTTAATATATCTATATCTATATATATATATATATATATATATTGACCAATTTCAATTTACATTACTTTAGACACGTACTTTTACCCTTTGTTGTTGATAAGCTTTTTTTCCTGTTTTGATATGATTGAAGGTTATGGTTTGGAATTGACTATTTTACTAGCCACTTGATCATCATGTCCTTCTGTTAGCAAGCACGGTAACTCTTTCATGATATAACTAACTGGTCAGGGTAAATTCATTTTATTATTGCCTTTTTGGGATTCCTCAACCAGTCACATCGATTATCGAAAAAGGGTAAAAGACTCAAGTTTTGAGAATTGCCGCTCATTCATGCAATATAATTCTTACCCCATTCTTAAAGGAGCGTTTGTTTTTTATTCTGAGATTAAAAGATAGAAACATTATAGACATAATTACTTTTAACTAAAAAGATGACAAATAATTTTTAAATTAACATGTATACGTACTTTATTTAAAAAAAAAAAAAAAAA
>QANU01073741.1:202897-279118 GCA_003254905.1 Nissolia schottii | reverse complement strand
AAAAAAAAAAAAAAACCCTTTAACCCCTCACTCTCTGTCTCTCTCTGGACACAGAACGTGGCAGAGCCCAATTATATCAACATGAATCAATAATACAAAATGACACACATGCATGTACCGACACTAAAAATAGATAGTCGAACAAGGATTCATTGAAGCCACCTCACTCACCCTTGCTCATTTCCATCACTCTCTGCTTCCCACATTTGATTTGTCTGAACCATCATTCTGGGCCTGAATGAATTTCCTGTGTCTTCCTGAGACTTGTACTTGTACCCGGAGGCCCAATAGAGGTAGTTGAAAAAATTGAGGGCACTAAGCACAGCCAGGAACCAATAGAACAAATTGAGGTTATTCTGATTGAGGTCAAAACCGTTCAACCAGCCTTGCCTGCTAGGAGTGACCCTCTTGGTCACAGCATTGATGACATTGACGAAGACCGTACTCAAAAAATAGCCTAGTGACGTGGAGAGCCACGTGAGCGAGGTTGACAAGGATTTCATCCCACATGGCGCTTCCCTGTAGAAAAACTCCAGCAGCCCCACGAGCGTGAACATGTCCGCAATTCCGAAAATGCCATACTGGAACGAGAGCCAGAACAGGCTTATGGGGTTAGAAAGGTCATTTCGTGCTCGGTCTCTTCTCTTCACTTCCACGACCCCTGCTACTCCCATTGAGATTGCCGAGAGTACTAGCCCCACGCCCACTCTCTGGAGCTGCGTGATCCCTGAAGGATGGTGAGTGATCTTTCTTGCGAACGGCACGAAGAATAGTTCGTACAATGGGACGAGGATGCTTATGAAGATGAGGGGTATTACGGGAATTGACGGCGCTGGCACTGTGAAGGAGCCGAGCTTGAGGTCCATGACGTTCCCTTGCTGGACTGAGAATGTTTGGAGCTGTGCCATGCACGTGTTCAGGATGATGGTGCTGCCCACTATGGGGAGCATTCTTGTTAGGATCTTCACTTCTTCCACTTGTGTCACTGTGCACACTATCCACGGATGGGGCTTTGAGATTGACTTTCCTTCAAGAATCGCAGCTTTGTCTAGGAACCTGCCATCATGCTTTCAATTAATCAACCACCATGCCACTTTTTAGCTACGTGCTTGTGGGAAAAAAATAATTGAGAGGGAGGAAGCCTACCACTGTAGCAACAAGGTGAAATCTGATTCTTGAGATGTTACAAATACTTTTGTGAGAGAGCTCCAAAATAGAGATTAAAATATTATTTATTGTACTATTTAAAATATGTTTATCTAAAACTACACACGAAGAATTTCTCATCTTAAATTACCCTCAAACAAAAATAAATGCAACATTGATTGCAGAATGTACTGGTCTATAAAGACCTTCCCTTATTTGTTCTGGCATGAGGATACTTTTATCTTGTGTTTTGCAGTTTACACACGGCATATATCTTTTTTCCTTTTTCTTTTCCATGATCATGTTCTCCATGTCTCTGCTGCTCCTAAACGTGCATTGGTGGTAGTAGTGGACCCAATGCCTTGGCATTTACCTGCTCCGACTTACATGGGAAAAAAGAATCCTAACATGCCTATTTGCTGGACCATGTTTTCTGGTTTAATTGTCTTGTCATTTGTAGAAAAATTATTAGCCTTAATTTGTGTATGCAAGTTGTTTAAGTATGACTACTTTGAGCATATAGATTAAGAGTCACCTCATCTGGTTGGTGTGGCCAATCTTCTCTACTGTTGCATCTTTATCACTGATTTCATACAGTTCTTCGTGTGATTCTGGCAGTGACAGCTTTCGGTTTTTAAAAGCCACAACAATAACCTGTATGTAGTTAACCGAAAAGAAAAAGATCATTATAGATTGAGTTGTGCTTATTAAGTACAAAAGTCAAATATGGTTTTAAATTGTGCTCCAATAAATCCGTACAACATAATGATCATCAAATCTAAGCTATACCATCTCCTAAGAGTATTGTGTGAACATTTGATCTCGTCCTGTACAATTATGAATGCACAAGAGAATGTTCACAAATCAAATCAAATCAAAATTCTTAGTTACTAATAGCGTGTTTGGTTCTCGGGTGAAAATGCTCAGAATCAGTCTTGACAGTTTGCAGAAGTGAAGAATTATCTTGCAAGGCTCTAGCATTAATTTTGAGTGTTTTGGCCAGAGAACTAAACATATTATAAAAGAGTTGTATTTTTGTGATGCAGTAATGGCAGTAAAACCAGACAGACAGACCTGAACAATCCTCAAAGTGGGGCTATCTCCAGGAGTTTTGATTCGGTAGAATGGCTTTCCAAGAGCAAGTGTGAAAAAGCCAATAGAGGAAGCTATGGTTATTATGAAAAATCCCCAATGCCAAGCTCTTTGGGTGCTAACCCACACAACACCGGTGACCCCAGTGATTGCTCCCAGAGTTGAACTGAGGAGAAGCCAGTTGAAGAAGCTTGCAAGTGCTTTTGCCTCAGTTGGATCCTTCTCATCAAACTGGTCAGCACCAAATGCGGTCATGGATCCCCTCACCCCTCCCATTCCCAATGCCAACAAGCACAGTGATGTGTAGAACATCACTGCTATGCCACCTTTCACACAGCTTGACTTGCCACATGCATCTGGGTGTAGATGACTTGATGCTGCCTGAACTGTGAGCATTGCCAATGCCTGCAGCAGTGTTAAATTAAATCAGATACGTACCAACATAAGGTCTATTGGGTTTATGCTTTCTGTTTTATCAGGATAATAGGAAACATAAGATTGCCTTGCTTTGCGTTTCTTTTTCCTGTTTTCTATTTTTCGTTTCATACTTACACTTTATTTTCTGTCATTCACAGTTTAATGAAACAAACAGTGAAAACAAGAGACAAATTTCATTTCCTATTTTTATTTTCCATTTTCACTATTTTCTTTGTAAAATCCTTAAAACAAACAGGGAACAAATTGACAAGGGAAAATGAAAACAAGAAACAGAAATGCAATCCAAATAGAACCTAATTTCCTTCTTGTCACCGTTTTATTCACAGAATGCTGAAAAGAGTCTTAAAAATAGAAATTGGAAACAGAAATCCAATGTGTCCTCCTAGGTTACTAAACCTGATTGGACCAATTGATTTCTCTTTTTAATTTTCAAAGATGCTAATCTGTTTGCTACTTACAAGAACTTCTAGTGAACCAAAGAGCAAGCATGTAGTGAATCTGTTCAAGTATGTATCTGAGATGAAGCCTCCAACAAGGGAAAGCAAGAAAGTTGATCCCATAAAGTTTGTTAGAGTGTTGGCTGAACTGGAAAGATCAAAGTGCATCACCCCATAAAAGTACAGCACTATGCTCACCATGTTTGCCACAAATCCCATGTTGTCCAATGCTGACAACACTACAACAAGAAGAAACAGGAACCAAAGCAATAAAAAGGGTCAACATAGTTTTGCTGCCAAAGCACAGAACAGAACAAATAAAAGAGTTGTTTCTTACCAAAGATAAACATGGAAGCCCTGAATCCACCTTTTGTTCTCTTCCATGGGGTGAAAGGCTTGTGTTCTTCTTTTGCCTCTTGGTCTGCCTGTATGACCAGATCGGAAACTCACCAAACAAACTATATATAAAAGGAGAGAAGACAGAGAGATAGAGAAGCATTGTTGCTTACCATATTAGAGGAGGTGTGAAGAAGAAGAGTGTTAGACAAGAATGGGAGTGTTCAGAGGAAATGGTGTTGGGTTGAACATATAGCCCAAAAAGGGAAGCTTCTGAGAAAGCAATTATAGTTCAGACAAAGGATGGTGAAGAGAGAGACTTTGAGCTCAAAAAACACACAACAGGGCATAGTTCATGATTTCCATGACCTTGTATTTGATTCCCTCATATCTTTCAGTAATTGTCCTCCACGCTTACTTATCATGCCCTCTGTGTCTCCTTTTTTTGAAACTTGAAAACAGAATAAAAAGTTTGAGTTGTATTATTGAAGTGGTTTAAGGGGAGGTTTTAATTATGGAAGTTAAATCAATCAAATTATGTTAATCAAACCCAACGTCGATGCCCCACTCCACTTAACGTATAAGCTTGTCTTCGCTCAACAATCCATACCTAGCTTTGTATCAATTTCCTAAAACCATACAGCCTTTTAAGTAAAATGGTCACATTGGTCAAATTGAAACGAAATACATTACATATACATAAATTTGGCCTAGACTTTTACCTGCTTGATACATAGCATCATGTGATTTATTAGGTGGTCATGTCACAAATCGAATTCATTCAACTATTTTCTAAACATTAAAAGCTTCATCATACAATACATCACGTGGTTTCTTATCATTTTGCTCTTAATTATATGGTCATGAGAATAAACTTGATAGGCCCCAGTGAAGATCTCTCATGGTTACTCTATAAAGAGGTTTGTGTGTGTCAGTGTGAAGAAGAGAACTCTTCTTATTGCTTATATAGTTAAAGCTGTCACCAACCTCGTGTGAAAGATTAGTAGATTATTATTTTTATTAACATTCGTGACACTCAAGAGAGGAATGAGGTTTCTAGCCAGCTTTTGTCAGAAGGAAAAGGATACTATATTTAATATGTCCCCTTTCTATGGAAAAATAACCACATCTATCCCATTAATTTCCATGCCTACGAAGGCAACACATAAAGCTTACCCATTTCAAAATTAATGTTATATGTTAGTACACGGTAGTTGGATTACACGCTTACCTTGGACAGAAAGTTATAGCAGTTGTCAAAAGGTTTTTTTTTATAAGTAGTATATTAATTTATTAAATAAATTGAACTCCGGACGAACGAATACATCAAGACCAAGAGAGACCACCACCACCAATCACTAATTCCACCAACACTCAACAAAGCTTGACAAATATAAGATGAGCTTCGTTAAAATCTTTTTAAAAAAATTTAGTGGGACAAACCCCTCCATCTCCTAAAAAAGTATTTTCATATAATTTCTTAGAATCATATCAAGCATAATAGGTCACACCTATTACAAGCGTCATGTACATTAAATGTTAAACCAATTAAATTTTAACGGTGACGCGCACCAAATTAAACCAAACAATGACCCTATTGAATATATTTAAAGTTGAAAATATGGGTCACATGGTACAGGTCAGAAGGAGTCCTTTTTAGAGCTCCATTGCTTGATAAAAGTCCATGAATGTCACTTTCCCCCTCATATCATGGACATGTACAGAAACTCAGAGTATTTGCCTTTAGCTTTTGCCTTGTGATCTTCATTCTCTACTGGTAAAAAATCCATTCCATTTGAACGGTCTCTTTCAAAATAGCAGACTAACTTCTAGTATCTCAATCATGCTAAAATCTTTCCTTTATTTTTTTTGGAAAAATCTCAACCTATTCCTTTTAAATTTCTATATCAGTCAATTTCGTTCCTCTTAAATTTTTTTCATACAATTTCATCCATCTTAATTAAAAAAATAGACACGTTACTTCTTCCATCTATTTCACTAATGGTGATTGATGATGTGGTAATTAACAGAATGATGTACCACGTTAACCGCCACAGCACACATTTCACATAGGCAAGCGAGATACGTGAACCCTCAACTTAGTCCCCCAATTTTTTTTTTCAATTTCGTCCTTCTCAATTCATAAAACCAACTCTGATATTCCTTTTGTCCGCTTGAGTAACAGTGTTTATTGATGTGGCGGTTAACATGTCACATCACTCTGTTAATTGTTAGATTTTTTGAGTCATTTATTAGTAACACTGTTCAAGTATAAAATATAGGCAACATCATATAATAATGACACTAATAGCTTAGTAATTAAAGTGTCAGCCTCACACATGGAACATGGAAAGGGGTGACATGACAGTTAAGAGAGTTATTAAAATTTTAATAAGTTTAACATATATAATAATAAGACACGTGGTTAAGGTGTCAATCTCACATATGAAAGGATGTCTAAAAAGGGTGACGTGATGATTAATAGAATTGTTAAAATTTTAATAGGACTTAACATAAATATAATAAGACACTCTATCCAGCATAATTAGAATCACTCTCTACTGAAAACACTCCATCCGGTTTGATTAGTGGATGAGGCAAAGATGTTAGTATCACATTATTATTATCATCCATTCTCCAAAGGGACCTTTCAACTTTGAAGTGAATCAATCACTTTTGAAGTCATCATGTGCGGTAAAAAAAACCTTTCTGTGTCCATGCCTCTGTCTTGTCCTTTGCAGTATGTACAAGTTAGCACGCGTGCGCGGTATAGTTTTCTGAATCTAAGGCTATAACACCTCAGAAACAAAACAAATATATCAGAATAAATTAGCCTATCAACATCTCTGTATTCAGATTGCTTTATGTCAAGAAGAAAATGTACAACATAAATAATAATAATAATAATAATAATAATTCAAACCATGTTGTTCTAGGAAGATATCAATGTCCTACTCCTACATCATAGATGAAGAGTACAAGATATATTTGTAAAATTAAAATACCCCGTGATTCTATTTCTAAGGCTAATAAAATTTCAGTGTGGGAAAAGACATTGCACAATATCAGATTGGGGGTTGAGAGAAATTACCGAATCTAAACTGAGGATATTACTTTAGTAGAGAAACTGAGAAGCTTTTCATAGATTAATTTATTATTTTTTTTACATCCATAGAAATTTAATTAATATAAAGTGGTAAACTACTAATTATAAAATGTATGAATAAGCTTTGTGCATATGAGTCTTATTTTATTGATTTAACATATGAACCCTCACTTTTATTTCTAAAGTGAGATTCTCACTTAAAAAATTTTAATCATTGAAAAAACGAAATTACAATGTGAAATTGTTGTACTAGAAGTTATTATATACTTTTAGAACACTTTTTATATGTGTTTTAGAAATATTATCTACCATTAATTTTAATTTATAATGCTTTAATAACAAAGTAATGATAAATAATATTTTAAAACATACATAAAATATATTCCAAGAATATACAAAAATTTCTCCAATCCACTACGTCCAAAATCATGGGATAGGAATAGGATCCTAGTCAGAAATAAATTCATGTGTTCTAATATCGATTATTACCTTAGCCAATAAATGATTAGAGGTCGCTTTGAAGTTTGCACCTTTCATGGAAGATTAATTCCTAAATTATTAGCCTACTACTATAGAGCAAGGGATTTTTTCTCGTTACTCATCAACTGCAGCCACAAAACAAAAGAACCAAAGCTATATTTATTGCTCTCGGGGGTAATAATCAAATAAACACTGTTAAGAGAAATTGTAGATGGCCCTTTGCGTGTGGGGTGGGTGGATTTCTTTTGTGAATTACTAGACTCTTCATAGAAGCTGGCGATGCATCTCTGTCTAAGAGGCATAATGTCATGGTCCTTACTACTTACATAATTCATAAATAGTTTCTTTTACATAAAAAGGTTGATGATATATATATATATATATATATATATATATATATATGTATATATATATACCCCACCTTTAATGCCACATGCTCTTTTTTTCCATTCCATTCTTCTCACAAAATGTGGTAAGTGCTTTTTCCAAAGTGATTTGAGTGATTGAGTTCTTCTCTCAGTATGTGCTGGGGCTTCTCTTGTTGACCCTCTATTTTTTTCCTTTTAAAATCATTATTATTATTATTATCATCATCATCATCATCGGCTATCCCTTTTTCCAATTAATTGCTATTTCTAAACATTCACACACCGTGGGCCAGTTATCAACCTTAGCACTTATATTATTGTTAATTTGTTGTTTCATGTGCGCACGGCCATACCAATTGCTTTCTGGTGGGCGTAGCAGTGAGAGTTTATTGCAGAATGTTTTTCTTTTCTTTATTAGTGCGTGTGCCAGTGGATCAATAATTGAGAGCTGAAAGTGAACTAAATAACATAAAAAAGTTAAGTTACAATCTTGTCCGAATTTGTGGGTTGAATTGGATGGGCAAGTAAGTCTAACTATTTTTATTTCATCCACCACCACTTGTATTTTGTGTAAAATTGATGGACATAAGCTGTAACAATAGAAGAGTCAAGCCTTTCTCTATCATATTTTTTTCAGTTCTCTCTCCTCTTCGTATTTTTTATTTTGGTGAGAATTTTTAAGGAGGTTGCCATTTTTTTTTATAGTTCATCGCTTTTTCTTCTTTTAATGTTTAAGATCTTCATTTAATAAATAATTTAAATTTATTTTTTAAAATAACACATCTTTTGTTTTTTTGTCCTTTTGTAGTGTCTTCCGTTTTCCTTTGTTATTGTCTTCATTTTTTATTTTGGGTGTTAGTTTCTTTTTGTGGTTTTTTTTTTTATAGAAAATTTACAAGATAGTCAGTTCTATTATGAAAAAAAGTATAATGCGTTATTCAAACTACAACATTTGTATTAGTTTTCGATGTAAAAGATGTTTAGACATCAATAATTTTCGAATGAAGTTTTCAATTTAAAAAATGTTTAGACATTAATAATCTTTGAATAAAGAGCAAAACTACATATCTTTGATTAATTTAGTATGTCATGTATTTATTTCTTATTAATGTTAAATTTTATGTATCTTTGTCGACTTACAAGTGCCATTAAACTTCTTTCTTCATGAATGATTATTTTTTTCTTGTAAAAAAATAAATTCTAATAATGTAACATTACTCCTAAAAAAAGGGAGAAAAAAAGGTGAAAATGTGCTAACTAAAACTCTTACAATGATGGAAAGTGAAAACTTGATCAGCTATTCTTCAGCTATGCTTTATATGGCCAAGCTAATTCAAATGAATTGCTGTGGTTTGGGCCAAAAATAACTTGGACCAATTATTTATCAGCCCAACTCAGCATCAATGTTATGAATTTTTGGACATTTGTAACCTTGAAAGTTACAATCCTTACAGAATAGTTGTCAACCAAAGACAAAGTTGGCATAGAATAGTTTATTAAAAAAAATATAACGGATAAATTGTGACGAATCAGATATTAGATTTTATTTTATTTTTTTACAATGGAGAGACTCAGACGGCGTGATGTAAGGTCAAGTGTGATATATCTCACTTGTAAAACCTATACATAACATAAATAATAAATATATTAATGATAAAAAATTATATTTAACTCTGCATGATAAAAAAGTTAATTATCCATTTTTGACTTAGATGACCTTTCTTCCTCTTCTACAATTTAGTGTGAGATGGGCTGGGCTGGATTATAGAGTCCAAAGTTGCGGCAACTCAACCTTACCCAAATGGAATTTTGGGTTCATGACCTAAAAATAGAATTTTGGGTTGAGCTGTAGTTAAGTGGATTTGATTTGGTTTTAAATTCAAATACATATAGATATGGATATAAAATAAGTCTTATATTTTGTTGAGTGAAAGTATATAAGACACAATTTATTGTTGGTGAAACTAGGGTGGAGGTGATGGTGAGTAGTTGAATTTGGTACTTTCATACATTAAGGGTAAAATTGTCAATAAGAAAATATGTTGCCGGTAAATTGGAAGGCAAGATATTCATTAAAGTATTGTCTCTTCTCTCTGTATCCTAATAAAATGGAGGTACAAATAATACATTAATTTTCAGTTATGGAATACAAATTTTTGTACATGCCTTTGTAATCAAAGAGAATTTTATGACTGAATCCTAAATCCAAAAATAGAAAGAAAAAAAGGAGCCATAAAAATGCAAAATTACAAAAGAATGATGCCACAAAATAGAAGGACCGAGAATGATGCACATGCCTTAATGCTAAAATTACTTGGATACTTAGTGACAACTGAGTGATATTTTTAACAAATTTCATTATTGATGGCGATTAACTATTGTGAATGTAATAATGTAGACGAAAAGTTAAGCTTTCCAACTATAATAAACCAAACATATACTCACGTTATTGTCACGACCATCCTTGTGATCAAGTTGAATTATTTTTTTTAAAGAGCTCCTGTCAAGTCGGAGAGGACACAGGCAATTATGACATTTTATTTTATTTTATTTTTAACAGTCCTTATGATATATAGATTGACATTTTAATCACCGAGTTGATTCATCTATTCGTTCGTTAACTTATAGTATATTATTTATTCATGGATTTTTATGGTTGAGGTGGACATTTCTTTCCACCTAAATTTTTGTAAATAAAAAAAGGATACATCCTCTTATTTTAAATTTGAAAGAGATAGACACCGAAAATTTGTGAACGAAATTTGAGATTTTTTATACGGATACTAGATTAATTAATCATTATATTTTTTCTTTTTCTCAAAGTTTTGTGAGAAATTTAAGAGACCAGTCATCCGCGTCCATAACTGAAAAATAGAGAGAAGTACAGGTTTATGTCATTACTTTAACAGGACGGAAAGGTTTCGCAATTATGCAAATATCACTCTTTGACCTGGTCATTGTTGCAAAAACCTTGTGAGGAAAGCAATGACGCAAGGTTTACAAATACAAGATTATTGAATTATACCCAAGAACTTAAACAAATAAGGTACATTGAGAATAGTATATTACTAATATTGTTGGCCCCAAACTGTACCGTACTTTCTTCTTTATATGGGTATTGAGAAAATGATTGAAAATATGAAAGCAAGAAAAAATTGATAGTATTTTACTTAATTGTCTTTATTTATAGTTGGTAGTTAGGGTTATTATAGGGAATAAATATAAGAAATAATTTATTTAATAAGAATATATTAAGAAAATAAATAATTAATGATATCTAAACTTAATAAATGGAGAACTATTTTAAAACAAACAAAAATAAAAATGTGAAAAACTATTTTTAAAGAGAGAGTAGTTTCAATAAACATTGTGAGGATTGGTTATTTGCATTTGAACTAGAGGGTATATAGCTATTATTAGCTAGGGTGCTATACAATAATTAAGAGCATGCATTTTCAAAAGATGAAGCTCAATAGTTTTGCAAATTTTGTCATTAACAATGGACTTAACTTAGTCTTGATTTGCAATTCTTTGTATCGAGATTGACAAGAATGTACGACATGACATCTCTCATCACATCTCGAGACAACCAATCAGAGTGCCAACTATTTTTGGATTATCTAGTCCAGAAACAATGACCGTTACAAAATAATGAATGTTATTATACGTTTCAATAACATCATCAAGGTTTCAAAACAATCCATTTACATACAATTATGAGTTGTTACACACATTAACTACCTACAAATAGCTAGGTACATGAGCAAACTATATAAGACAGAAACATAGCATACAAGAAGTACATTTTATTCATTTACTTAGGCATCGGAGTATTTTTTGCAAGTATCCCGTCACTATTCAAATTCTGATCAAGATCAAAGGCCAAATTCATTATTTCAAGTTCCCGACTTGTGCTCAGACACTGAGTTCGGAAGCCAGTGAGCGGAAAAAAACCAATGAGAAAACAGGAATTGAAAATGAGGGAAGAGAAAATCCAGTCTTAAACTTAGAGGGTAGGTTTGAATTTATCTTACCTTAGCAGATATTATATTGTAGTTTTTTCCCACCTCCTCACAACACCTAACATTAACAAGTGTACCAATATTCCCTTTCTAAGTTTATTTATTTAATTTGAGGGACGAAAACCATCAAAGAAAGCAACATAAAGATAAGTCACCACCAAATGTCAAATAGTCATAGGGAAAGGAGAGACAGCATTTTAGCATGTTCATCAACTCTTTGTGCTAAGGGGTCCTAAGATTCCTTGCATTCTGGATAATTAAGCTTTTAATATACACAAACGACAATTTAAGTGCCAATTGTTCCTGAAATTAATTTCTTTTTATTTTTTTAACAAAGAAAAATGCTAACTAAACTAAACGCTTCATTTGGTGGAATGTCAACACCATCCATATGAAGACAACATCCATATTGAGCAAGCTTATACCGTAGAAGACACGAACTTTAATCAACCGAAGGGATAGTCCTTACCCCTTAGCATTTAATTAACAAGCTTAATTGTTATGTACTAAATTAAAGGGTTTTACACTATCATTTAATTATGTGTTACTATATGTGAGACTATTAAAGTGGTGAGCACAAACGACACCTTTTAGTTGAGGGGAAACAATGATCACTCTTAAAATTTTTTATTTTTAATTGGCATGCATTTTACATTGACATTTATTCAAATATTGAAGTAACGAGTGAGAAAATCAAACAACTTTGTTAATGTGACAAGTTTTGATTGATTATACACTAAAAAAAGAAATTTAGTTATAAGATTCATTAGGATAAAAATATGGTTTTCGATACCAATTGATATGGGTGGAAATAGGTCTAACTAAGTTAAGTACAACTTTTCATAGGTCATGCATTATAATTATTAGGTCGAAGTCTAACCTATGACATATAATGAGTTTTTTTTTTCTTTCGCCTAAGCCTGACTTGCTTCAAATCCTGGCCTAGCTTGTGGCCAAATTATAAGGTGTGTCAATTTAAAAAATTAAGAGAAAAAACA
Organism: Nissolia schottii; assembly: GCA_003254905.1. Lineage (NCBI taxonomy): Eukaryota > Viridiplantae > Streptophyta > Magnoliopsida > Fabales > Fabaceae > Nissolia > Nissolia schottii. The sequence goes on along the minus strand of QANU01073741.1, from coordinate 266,695 downwards.
ATGGAAGATTGAATGAAAAATTGCATGCCAAAAACAACAACTATAACCTATAATTTTTTTTTGGCATTTTGAATCATTAATCAAAAGTAGATTTGTACTTTTTTTCTTGTGAAAAATTATGTGGCTAAGTTATAAATAATTAAATATTGAATAGTTACAATATCAGAGAGCATAATAGTTAATGATGCGTTTTTACATGGTAATGAACACACGTTTAAATCTCTTTTGAAGACTTTTTAATTTTTTAAACTATAGTTATAAATGAGTATTAACAAGCTGACCTAGTAGATTTAATAAATTTTACAAATAATCTAGGCAGGACTTATTTATATAAATAGATTTTTAAAAGGTTTAGGCCAAAAAATAAATTTGGCCTAAATAGACCGGGTTATAGCCCGGTTGGCTACAGCCTAGCCAGTTGCGACCCCTATCAACTGACATAGAAACAACTGCAAAATTGGAACACTAAATGAATTTTTTTTCCCTTTCTAATTTGTCAAATTCTAAATGAGTTGATACTTGTTACTCCTGCTAAAATATTTGTTATAAATAAAATAATGAGAGACGCGCAAGGGACGCAACGCAAGACAGGGTCACAGCTTAAAAAGGGGCCCAAAATAGACAAGCAGAGAAAGGCCTTATACATTGGGTTTTGGATGACCCGAATGATTTTTCTTTAAGAAGGGGCATGTTGCATGCTTTATATTCACACTCCTTACATTTATTCTCCCTTCTAAGTCTTCTCCTCTCTCTCTCTCTCTCTCTCTCGATCCTTGTTATAAATACCCCCTAGACCCCATCACATAGTTCCAACTTGTCCAAACAATTAAATCCACTTTTATATATTTAATATTTAATATTTAATATTTTCATCTCCATTCTGTCTACTCTCATTGGCTACAAAAGTCTCTGGCTGCTGCTGCTTGCTTCTTCTTAGCTCTTTTGATCATTATAGCTAGGTAACAATGAAGCTCTCATCTGGGTTGCTCCTCCTTGTGGCTCTTGCTTTGGTGTTAGCCGCCGCCACCACCACCACCGCATCAGATGCCGATCCTCTTCAAGACATCTGTGTTGCCGACCCTACCTCAGGTACTTGCTGCTTTCAATTTCAATTACTCTCTATATTGTATTGTGTCTGTAGAGCACAAGAGGGTGGAAAAAGGAGCAACCTTACTTTTCCTCTTAATCATTGTATTTAGTTCTCTCTATTTGGTAATTTAATTATTTATTTTCCTTTCCTTTGGTTTTCTTTTAATCATGTTAGCTCCAACTAACCCTTTAAGGCCTACCATACCAACTACTTTAACCTTTTTTTGCTTTTTCCTGACTCCCATCTTTTAATCATTTTATTTATAGTAATAGTTAATACAATAGTCCCCAATATGTATGATTAAGATTTCTTTGCCCTTTTACCTTACCTGTAATATGTAGATTTTTTACAAGGATTTTCTCCAAAAATAAATCAATATGATATACATATAATACAAGATTTACAATTGTATGGGTGACGATATGTCATGTGTTGTGGCGATTTTAGTATCATTATTTAAAAAAAAATCTGTGATATATCGAAATCGTCATTGTCATGGGGGTGACGATTTTAACACTTATAGGACTTGAAATTGCTACATTTGATGACGATTTGAGCCCCTTTTTTTTTAAATTCTAAAATCACCCGACATGATGGCGATTTCAGTTTTTCAACCCATTTGACCCATATTTTGAGCAACAATTATATTATAAACCATACAAAAGTTAATGCCCGTAATCTGTTGGCACCAGATAAACATTTTAAATTTTTTTGAATTAAAGTAAACTTTAGCTAATCTCCGGAATCATCATTGCAGCATCATTGGCAAGAGGAAGTATATACGTTGTCTCAAACTTTTCATAGTGCTATATGTACAGCGAAATTATTTTTGATGCACTCTCATTATTAAACGATCATTACATTACATAATTACCCACTCAGTTTCTATTTAATGTTAAATTTTGAAATAATGGATGCAAAAGTAAAAGCATGTGTGATGAGCAATGTTATGATCACATTTACAAAGATTCATGGTGCCATCCAAACTATAGTAGGGTAGAGCTCACACATAATTCATATAGAAAAGAGAGAAACACGAGATATCACACATAAAAGGTTTTTTTTTGTCTCAGCATTATGCTACAAAAAAATAGTCTTTGTCACGTGTATCTGGCACTAGACGGAGCGTAACTTGTACTGATACTTGAATAATGGTGTGTGGTGGGAGAAAAACAGGTGTAAAAGTAAATGGATTCACCTGCAAAGACGCATCGAAGGTGAACGCAGGCGATTTCTTCTCGAACATTCTAGCGAAACCGGGTTCCACCAACACCACGTACGGGTCCGTGGTGACCGGAGCGAACGTGGAGAAAATCCCAGGGCTGAACACACTGGGCGTGTCGCTCTCACGCATTGACTACGCGCCAGGTGGCATCAACCCGCCCCACACCCACCCACGCGCCACTGAGGTCGTGTTCGTACTCGAGGGCCAGCTGGACGTTGGCTTCATAACTACCTCCAACGTCCTCATTTCCAAGACCATAAGCAAGGGCGAGATTTTCGTTTTCCCCAAAGGATTGGTTCATTTCCAGAAGAACAATGGTAACTACCCCGCTTCCGTTATTGCCGCCTTTAACAGCCAGTTGCCTGGGACACAGTCTATTGCTCTAACCTTGTTCGCCGCCACGCCCCCTGTGCCCGACAATGTGCTCACCAAGGCCTTCCAGGTTGGTACCAAGGAGGTCGAGAAAATCAAGTCCAGGCTTGCTCCCAAGAAGTAGAAGAGGACCATGTCAAGCGGGTTTGTGTTGCTTTTTTTCTTTTCTTCTTTTCTTTTTAACAAATATGGGGACGTTTTCATTTCTTTGATCAAAATTATTGGAATTTGAAAGGTGACTTTGGTGTTTGTTGTTCTGTTAATCAAATTGGGCTATTATTACATAATATATTAGTGGTACTGTTGGTGTTGCCTTGTTAATAGTGCCACTTCTTGTTACTATATACTCATAGTGCCGATTCAAGAATAATAAAATGTTTATTTACCTCTTTTCTTATCTCACTTTTATTAGAAAATGTATTTGTATTTATTTATCTTAAAACATCGCGTCCACTTACCATTTATTTGTTATTGGATTGGATCTTAATGAAATCTATACCCATTGAAATAACACTCATCTCAATTGGATTGATCCGCATGTATAGGAACTAAGATGGCATGGTAAAATACATTATTATTATTATTATTATTATTATAATTATTATTATAATAATAGCGCATTGGATCTAGGTAGATGGATGGGATGCTACTTATTAAAACTGGTTATGTGCATTGTTTATTTATCCATATACATTTGCCAGCAAATCAAATGCTGGAAGGTTGTTTTCTATGTCAATGTAGTGCCAATTTCATTGTTAAAAGATTCCTTATCGCTTTCCCTCCACCAAATACATTTGGAAACGCAACAAAGCTGGAAACCTAAGTATGGATCGGTCTTATTTATAATATATGCTATATAACCATAACTGGCCTAGCACATTCCCTCTGGAATGGTGACAAAAATAAACTAACTAATGTATAGGACCACCAACCCAAATTCATCTGATATATTCCCCTAGTGGGCGTAATCTTAATTCTAGCAGATTTTTCTTTCCTGATGCATCCTTCGCAACCAAAAAGAAGCACATCTCATAATCTTATAAGCATATTTTTGAGTCGATATCATATATCAAGAATGTTAAGATTAATACATATCTACACCGTACCGTACAAGAAGTTATAGGAAACGAGGCAGGGAAAAGAAAAACCATAAAACAAATTAGAGTTAACATTCTACATTAATAGAGATGCACCCTTTCCCTTTCTGATGATGTACAAAACAAAACTTATTACTTTATTTCCAAAATGTTAAGTCGTCGAGTTATGGGCTGCAGCTAGTTCAACTGTTAAGATAAAAGATGATTTGCCTGATTCCCTTACATATCTTACGTCTCCATTCATGAGTTTTAGCAGCTTTCTACTAATCAGCAGACTAATACCTTCCTCGGATTCGTGTCCACCGCGTCCAAACATCTGGTTCAGCAATGCTTCCGGAACACCGACGCCGTCGTGTGTTATGCTGCACAAATAACAGAAGCAAAACAGTAAATGACTCAATAATTAGTCATATATAATCACAGGGAATATTGCAACTTTCTTTTGCTCATAAGGTTGTGGTTCAACACAAGAATATACATCTGGAATACTAACCATGGATAAGTTAACAAGTTTCAGAGGATAATCTGAGTTTGGAACAGTTAGTTACCTGAGCTCCAAGTAAGCCAGGTGGACTGATTTCCCTAACTGATCTTTGGTTAAAGAGGCTGCTATAACAACCTGACCTCCGGTTGGCGTGAAATTGATGGAAATCAATAAGAAGTCAGCTATGACCTGCTGAAGCCTAAGACTGTCGCCAAATAAGGTTTCTGTCATGATCTGCTCCGTGACATCGTTGAGTATTTTGATACCCATCGCGTCGCTCTTTGTCGTGATCTGACTTAGGCAGACAACCAAAACTTCTTGCAAAGTGAATTCAACCATCTCCAAATCCAAGTAGCTGTTGCAAGTAGAGAACAGAAAGGAATGTGCAATAGTTATAAACAACACACAGATAAATTAATGGCAGAGAATGTTTTCGAAAGAATGCAGAAAGCACACAGTAAGAACCATTAGAACATAAAAACATGCATGGCCTCCAACAAGCCAATCCTTATGGTGAAGCATGCTTTTGATGCAAGCTTAAACTTCAAAGTCAGGGTTAAATAAAACTACTAGTACAAAACTAAATCAGAAGTATGCTGCAAAAGAGGGTAGCGAGGACATAAAGGGCTATGCACTTACTGGAAAAAGAAAAGAAAAGAAAAGAAAAAATTGTTAGTTACAAGAATCTGTTCCCAAAATTCAGGAAATAAACTCAGCAAAGTATTAACTCAACAGAATAGCACAGTTGAAATCCTGACTCCTTTCATGCTTGATAAGAAAGAGGGCACAAACAAACTCGAATTGTAATTGCTAAAGCACACTCAAATTTCTTCTTGATAAAAGTATTGCCATCTAAAATCTGATTACAATTTCTAAAGACACTTGGTATTAGGTGAATTTCACTTGTTCCTCAGGCATTTAATTTATTTATTTTGAAGGGTATACGAGCCAAGCATGAGGCGGGAAATAGGAACCTCTAGAATTTAATAGGAGCTGAAAGTGATAAATGCTTAATGCCATACAATTGCAAGAAGAAAAACAAGAAGCACAATGTTCACAGATATCATTCATACCCATCAATGATGCTGTCAAGATCCGAGTCATCAAGAATTTTGCTAAGCTGGCGTTGACACTGAGTGCCGGTGTGCAGAAGTTGTTTTTGTTCGCTTCCCAACTCAGTATTCTCCAGCAATTTTCGAGAGAGCACGATCCCACATAAAGGATTTCGGATCTGCCTTTTCATATAAGTTAAGGCTTTGAGTCTCTTCAAGGCAGTTTGTTCAGATAGTCGCTGAATATGCAATGCTTGTTGCAGCTCGGGGCTAGCGAGCTGCAAGAAGCAGAAGACTCCAGTAACTTCACCCTCTATGTCCAATTTCTTACTCACAGAAAGCAGGCACTCTACATACTTCCTGTTCCGAGTAAAGAAACCAAAAGCAGCCTTCTCAGTTTCCATACCAGTCATGGCTTTATTAAGTATAATGCCGAAGTTAACAACAGCTTCTTGATTCTTTAGACGACAACAAGCCATCTGGGTCCCGAAAACCTCCCCTAACAGCATTTTATCCATCACCTCCTCTCTCTTCCATCCAGTTAATTTTGTCATAGCCGGATTCCATTCACAGCACCAGCCAAACTCATCTGTGCCAAATATTGGGGGGATTAATGGGTTTGGGTTCTGTACAATTGCCTTGTAGTCGCCTTCAATTCGGGTGAACTTGTCCATGACTGTCTTCTCAGCAGTTATATCCTGGGCCAAAAAACAGACCCCCACAACGTTATTTTGAAGATTCCTGCTCGCACAAGCATTGACTACCAAGCTGATAGGACCAGAATCAATCTTCAAACCATGTGTTTTGATCTCAAAATGGACATTCCTCTCTTCTTTACCTAATTACATGGAAAAAAAAAACCAGATAAATTATTTAGAGAATACGGAAAGCTGGGATAAAATCATTTCAGTGTTGTTGTTTCATTCCTTCCCAAGTCTTGTTAGGATTAAAAAAACTGAATTGAACTGGATGTAAGGCATACAATCTTATAATTCTTCATCAGAGCAACATTCATGAATATTGGCTTTAGGGGACAAGATATGATCACATCTAAATACTTGCAGATATGCTCATTCATTTCCAAAGTTTCTGCTCATGAATGCTGAGACTATAAAGAAAAAACTGAAGCTATGTGCTGAGATAAGCATAAAATGAGGAAAGGAAAAAGCACATACCCTGCAGTGCCATGTCCAGCATCTTCTTGACTATATCTGTTGAAAAATCCTCAACCAGTGTGAGTAAATTCTTTCCGATGGCTTCCTCAACTGGAAGACCCGTCAACTCCGCAATTTTTGAATTCCATCCATTGACCATGCCATCAACATCAACAGCCAAAATTGGCACCGTTGCTGTTTCAATTAACCTGACCATCTCACTTGTCACTGCTTCCAGTTCTTGCATTCCTTCAATCTTCATATCACTTAGTCTTGTATCGATCACACGCGTGCTTATATCCATATTCTCTGTATCTTTGAACGAATTCCTCAGTATTAGCTGCAATGAATGAATGGCATCCATTTCATAGTCCTTCCATGGTAAGCTCCTTGTCTTCACAACTTCAAGGAAAGCCTTGAATGAAGATCTAGGATGCATCTTCCTGACATCATCCCTTTCACCAGGTTCATGCTTTGCGCCACCCCATCGGATTTCCGCAGCGGTGTGCGACCTAAACCAGAAAACTAAGTCTTTGGAAGAAATTCTCACAGCCGCCATTCCACATACTGTATCTCCAAGAGCAGCAGCCCCCGGGAACCCTGCATCAGACAAGCTATCTGTACTCAAACCTGTGGAGTCCATATGGCACTCGGAGAGCCATAAAGCCAACTCGCTTATTTGAGACTCACTCGGTGCTACACCTAATCTCCACACCTTGTTCCTATACAATAGGGCTGCCCCATCACATTTCACAAGATCCATTACATTAGGGCTCTGTGATACAATACCAAGGGGCGCATCTCGCATCAGCATATCACACAAGAGTGTTTGGGTTCGCATAATGTTCTTCTCAATAATCTGATATTCTAACTCTAATTCTTTGTTCACATGGATGGCAAATACTTGAGCCAAAAACTCACAAGCATACCTTAGAGGAAAGGGAACAAACCTGGGAGTAGTGTTATGGCAAACTACTAAACCCCAGAGTCTCTTTCTCTTCTGTGGCTGAACAACATCAGAACCATCCCCATCTTCATCATTATCATTGACCACAACTGCCATAACGAGGGAAGCAATTGAATTCATGTTCTCCATGTATTGCAAATGGCAGCTATGAGCAGCCCTTAAAGTCGAACCACACAAAGTTAAATCAAAGGGAACCTTTGGGTCTTGAAGCACCTTCACATGCTTTGCACGACAATCAACTATCATACGAACCTTGTTCTTCATAAATAAAAAGCGTGTAGCCTGGGGAATATCGGTGGCCGGATAGTGCAAGCCTAGATACGGTTCCAGGCCAGGCTTTGTGACCTCAGCAATCACCTCCCCGTGATCATCCTCATGAAACTTATAAGCCATCACCCTGTCATAACCTGTGAGCTCAAAAACTTCTTGAACCATCGTGTCACACAGCGTTTCCATGCTCCCGCTAGGCAAAGACTGCAACCGAGTTATTGCTTTCGCTGCAAGCTTGTAAGACTGCAGGGCGCCGGCCGCAGTCATGGGAACTTCATGAGCCTTGACAGGCTCAAAATCGACAATCAAACATCCGGTGACACGATGGATAATTGCGTAAAAGGGCTTCCCAGAAGTCTTGCAATGAACTAGGATTGGGTTAAGGAGAGAAACCTCCCCAAATCCAAGTGCTTTCTGCAAAGCAGCTGCACTTGGGGCAGTGAAAATAGTCCTTATGTCAGTGCCAATGCCGAGGGCAGGGTGGTCGCCAACACTTGGGACAGCATGGCTAACCATGGTCAGCAATTCAGGCGCATTCTCGCTGTATGCAATGACCTTGCACGTTTTCTCATCCAAAGCTAGCAAGCAACCAAAAGGCTGGATGAACTTCCCTTTCTGAATCTGATGGAGGTAAGCAGTTGTCACTCTATCAGACCTCGGCTGGTGGTCTCCACTGACTGTACCGGAAGAGAACCGCACCGAATTGGAGTAGTCGAAAGAGCTACCGGACTCCTCAAAAGTTGCATGGAGTTTTGCATCCACAGTGGTCTGAGCAATCACTCTAGCACTGTGCCTTGATCTGCCTGAATTGCTGGATGATTGGCTACGCCTAGAGGAGGACATTCTCAACTCAACTGCATTCAGATGTTGCAAGCACATCAATCAGATGATCAAAATCAATAATCTTAAACAAGGAACAGAAAGCAATTATGGACTTGATTTAAGAACAGAGAGAATCTTTCAGCACTTTTTGAAGATAAATATATNTTTTTTTTTTTGAAAAGGCATGCATATCATTAAACTAAATGATAATTTATGACCCCAACCAGTAATCTCATCATAAGGAACCAACCAACACTATTCATATCCCAAGTTACAAATTAATATAATAGATACAAATAGCATGATCCATAGAAGGGGAGGGTACCGTACGGAACATCATTACGCCAACAATTTCAGCTTTTCAAGTTGTACGGAAAGCAATAATTCCCTTTCCACAAATAGATATTTTGCATTAGAAACGTTAAAAGAAGCAGATTGATGAGGGATTAGGGGCTGAAAAACAAACCAACTTACCAAAAAGGAGCAGAACAGAGAGAGGAAACCCACCTTGGAAGGAAAAACCTCTGATTGACCCAAAAAAGAAAAGGCCTTTAATTTAATAGAAGGAAGGGGATTAAAAATCCCAGCTGGCAGCGCCCACCATGTTATTTGGTATATGTGTGGTGAAGAAGAAAAGAAGAAAGGAAGGTGAATCTTAGTCACACCACCGCCCTTCCCCTTTTGTTGTGTTGTGTTGTGTTGTGTATGTGGAAACACAACACTGAACAGATACAGAACAGTAAGATAACTGGGAATCCCCCAAGTTCCGAACTCAAATCAGCAGTTACGACTACGTGTGACTACAGATTGCCATGTCATATTACTATCATATAATTTAGTTTTTGCTATATATATATATATATCACACTCTATCTTGGAAAATTTATTTTATAGACATAATTTTAATATGTTATATTTAAGCATAGTCGCGTAAAGTTGTTAAACTTGGCTCTTTTCTAATATTTTATGAGTAATGTCATATTAACTTCTAAATTTAATTAGAATACACAGATCATTAATCATATATTGATAAATTAGTAAAATTTATCCATGTATCAAAATTAAATTCTTGTCTTATAAAGTTTTTTAACAAATTTTCATACATTAAATAGAATAAAAAATAATAATAAATATAATAACTATCTTAAAAATAATTAATGGAGAAATTTATATAAAAAAAGATTTTATAGAAGAATATAACGTTACTTTATCTGTATATAACAGTTCACCAATGACACTGCTAAATGTTATTTGTAGGATTAAAGTAAGGACAGGATGAGGGAAGGATTGATTCAATTGGCAAGTGGGTGGCGCTGGTGAAAAGTAAAGAGAGGAATTTTTATGATAGCGTCACTTTAACTCTGACTTTCCAATTTAGAAGATTGATGTCGGCTACAAGTTTTGCGGGACAAAATATCTAATATCCTCTCTCACCCAAAACAAAAATATCAAGAGGAAATTACGGGAGGATAAATTTAACTTAACAGTTCTTTTATAGATTTTTAAAAAAAATATAATTTTAGTAAACAAACTATCTTCTATAGAAATTGACTCTCAGTAATTTTCTTCGGAGAGAGTAGATTCTTTATTGACTAATTCTCGTTTACTTTTAATTAGGATAATATCTTTCTAGTTAGAAGATTTTGTGAAAGAAGGAAACTATACTTTACTTGGTCATTGTTTTTGATTGGATAGCCGCCTCATGACATGCGCCATGGGCGAAGCTGCTGAAGCATGGCGAATAGCTGAATACCAACAAAGAAAGTGAGTTGTGGGTGTCACGTGCAGCCTGCCCTCAAACAAGGGAGGGAGGGTCTTAATTACGGCTTGCATTGCTTATGTTTCAAATTGGTCCCTATGCATCGCAAATGTTAGTCTATGTTTAATATTTAAAATATTTAATCAAATCCTTCTTGCGACCAGGACACCAATTTGGTTTCGGTCCCTAATAAATATAAGAAAAAGTAAAAAAAATAGCAATTACATAACAATTTATTTCAAAACCCTCTCATCAATAAGCCAATTCAGTGATATCAAGTTTCATTATTTTGGGCGCATGTTTGAATTTTACTTTAAAATTAAAACTATAATTATTTAAAAAAGAAAAGATTTTTACTCGTAACTTTACATGCCCCACACAAACTATTAGGGTAACCATGATACAATACAAACCTTGAAAAAACTTACTCATAAAAGCTGATTAATAAACTTCAGATCAAAATCCCATACTTGTAATGTGGGTGGGACTCAAGAACCGTAGCAGACAATTGGATCTTAACATTTCACCACGCACAGCCCGTACCCACTTCAATATTTACCATAGTAACTATCATATTTGCTCCATTCAGAATATGTGAGACCCCAAACTACAAACTAGTAAGGGGGGGAGATATAGGACAGAATTCTACCCTGACCTAGATCACATATCCGATCTTCGTAGTTATCTATATAAAAAAAGCTTTCGCTTTTGGGATTCTTCTGTTTGTAATGAAAAAGCAAAAGCTTTCCGAATAAAGGAATCTCTTAGCTATAAATTCTCTATGGATGCAATACCAATACCTTATCTTAAAAAAATATCTGGTAGATATAGGCTCGTGTCTCAGCCTGTGAGCCATTTTTTGGTTAAGGAGAAACATATATGAACGCAACTTTTGAGATCATTTAAGCTAGTTGGCATTTCTCACTCAAATAAATTTAAGACAAGTATGCATTTTGGTCTCCGACAAAATAGCCTCTTGCCCTCTTCATATATAAAATTCACTTAAAGATCCCTAACTGTTCAAAATGTAGGGTATTTTGGTCTATAATGGACACTTTAGTCCCCCAAAGTATGGATCAAAGTGTCCTCGTATCTTAAATGATGTCAAAAAAAATTGTCCAATGTTTAGAAACCTAAAACAAACTTTCAAGTCTTAAGGGACTACTTTGTTCCCAGTATTTTAGCCGGAAATCAAAATGAATATTTTGTCTGCATTGTAAAAACTTAAGAATCACCTGTTGCCCGGATATAAGTGTTCGAATAATAAGAGATTAAATACATAAAGAGGAAATTTAGGTGCTCCAGAGTAAGAGTTATATAGTTCTGTCATTGAATATGTACTATCTTAGCTATAAAACTAAGAGAATAACTAATGTGAGGATAATGGTTTTCACATACCTGAAATGGTACACATTCAGCAAGAAATTTCTGTTGTCCTGAAAGCACCTAAAAGTAATGAATTATATCATCAATACATATAGGGATTATGTGTTGTTCTTACCATCTGTTATGTACAAGGCAATAACCAAATCATCAATCACAAATTATATTTTAAGACAAGACACCTTTCTTTGCCCCTCTTTTGCCAAATAAATAACCCATCTACTCACTTGCATTGAATACATGACTGATTTTATGATCTAGAAAATGAAGAGGTAGACAATCAAATGTTCAAGGAAATGGAAGATCCGCCCCGACCCAAAAGAGGGGGGAAAAAGAACGGGTGGAACTATTATACAACAGCAACTTATGAATCATTGTAATGACAATGTAATTATGTACGATAAATCAAGATAATATAGTTGCACCAAAAACAATTGAGTGACCGTTCTTTGAATATTGCATTTCTAAAGTACCTATGGATACCAACAAATAAAACCATCTTTTCCTTATCTTTTCTCCCCCTAATTTTCTTGTTTTCTACCTCATCTAGAATGTACCCCAACATAGAAGTGACAGAACAAAAGCACAGACAAAAATCCTCTAAAACAAGTAAACAAGGGGACTGAGCAGCAAAAGCAATCTAGCCAATCAGCAGCCATCTAATATGTAATCATGGGCAACAAAGCAAACCTAATCAAATTATGTACCACCTGAAATTTTGAAGAACTTAGAATAGAAATATCTTCAATGATTAAGAAAGGCAATATAAAGAGAGGCATGTGATGCTTCCGAATCAAACCAACACATTCACTCAAAAGGATCTCTAGCTTCACCATAATTCAGATATTCAAGTCTCAGCCAAGACCAAGATGGCAAGATTTACCTCCCATGATCTCCACCATCAAGTTTGGAGACAATGAGAAGATCACACCTCTAACAACAGAATAACCCAACTACTTGACTATGGCAATTAGTGTATCATGATTCTTGAACTCAGTTGTTGTAGAGAAGCCACTAGATTACAAGCACAAAAGCTTATGCAAATGTCCACAATTTTAGTAAACCTCACTTTGAAACTCAGGAGTCAACATGTTAATGGCATGGGCTGCTACACAATCAAAGGGAAGGGGTTCCTTCATGCCTGTTGAAAAATGCCATAAAATTTGCTATGTAAGTTTGCTTTTGGATGGAATAAATCGTGGCACAGAAAATATTCTGGAAAAAACTCAATTAGTTATGTTAAGATGAAGTACCAAAATTATACACTACAGCGATCACAAAATGCATGATAAACATCTAAAGTGTTAAGAAATCTACAATGGCAACAACTGCACAGCAGAGCAACTGATTATTCAACGAATGAATGCACCTAGCTTTGCAATACGAGATGACCTCTTAATTTTGCCTCCCAAGCTCCCTTAACTTTTCCAAATGTTATACAAACTCATATATATGCGGCATTGCTAAAGATCATAAAAAAATATGTCATAAAAAAGAATCCGACTATGCAAGTCAAAATCCAACTGATGAAAAGAAGAACAATTTGGCATTCAAGTTGGCAAGTTGACCAAATTCTATAAAGGAAAAAAGAAAGCAATTTATCCCCCGAACTATATGTCATGTGCTAACCTTGACTTTTAAAAATGTGCAAAGCGACCCCTAACGTTTCATAACAGTGCAAATCAATTCCTAAATGACCAAACTACCCTCACGTTCTTGAATAATAGGAGGTGAGGGAGAGGATTAAGATCAATGTAATGTAGTTATTTAAGGATCAATTTGCATCTTTTTAAAGTTACGGTTAAAGTGCACATGCAGTAAAGTTCAAGAGGCTAATTTTTTTTCCCTTCTATAAATGACATTAAAATTTCTCGCAGGGCAAAGAAGAAATGTAGTGTACATGAAGGAACCAATCAAAAAGTCATAAGAGCTATAAAGAGATCATTAAAATAGCAAGGATCATACTTTGCAATTTCACTATGGTCTATGTACACAAAAACCTCTGTTTGAGGAAACACAGATTACATAATGTCAAAGAATCCCCTTTTGGATTCCACACCAGGAAATGAATATTCACCTGTTCTAAATCTTTCAATCTGTAATCACTGAATGGCAGCAAATGCTCGTGTCTTCAATTTCTTGGACCACATTGCTCGAATCGAATGCAAAATGCAAATGACAATAGGGAATTCTCGGTTCTCCCAACACGTTCCCATGCCTTTATGCCACCTCTCACAACTCTACCATTATTGAACATCCAATCATCACCCAAAAATGTATGAACCAAAGTCATGTGAGTTCATCATCTTGCATAACCACTTCAAACTTCAAAACAGGGCAGCAGAACATGATATTTATAACAAACACAAAAGATTTGAGACAACTCCCATCAACCATCATTTACTTCTCAAAGTTCATCAAACGAACAGCTAACAACAAGTATTATACTCCAACACTGTTAATCAAGGTGGGGATTGCATTCTTTGGAATAGAAATCATTGTTCTCTATCAGAACTCTCAGCATGGCATGCGTGAAATTCGGGTCATTAGGGTCACTGGCTGGAGACCCATCGGGTGATTCCAACACACTCGGGCGAGAAAAACAGAACTTGCATTCCCTTCCACTTCCACTCTCAGTTCCATTAACAATCACCTTACCTGAACTTGCATTCACAGCAGTAGTAGAAGAAGAAGACGATGATCGAAGAAGCGCTCTTCGGCTTCTGATTCTGCGCAATCGCGTCCTGGCCTTCGTGAATTGACGCATCGCCTCCTCCTTCGCCTTCCCAAAAACCCTCCTTCTCCTGCACTGCAGCTTGCCTCCAATCGCCGCAGTGTCCTCTTCGTCGTCCTCGTCTTCCTCGTCATCGCCATCAACACCATTAACAATAACGTTCGAGATCTCATCGACAGAAGCAGACATCAAATCGAAAACGGCAATGATAGTAATTATCGAAGATTAAAGGGGGAATTGGTGCACTTAGGGTTTTCAATTTTACAAATTTTTATTTCTGAACGTAGAGATAGCGTGAGGGGTGAGGGTGTTCGCGAACCTCGCCACAGTCGTCGGCATCTTCGCCCCTCAAATAATAATAATTCAAATAATTCAATTCAATTCAATTGCGAGTGAAAATGAACTGCAACTATATGGAACGTAGCCAATTCAATAGCATTTAAAATTCGTCTCTTTTTTTTTTAAATAACATGAGTACTGCCAGTGCCTACTCCCTCATTTCAAGCGTTCACAGTTCTGTGGCCACGTGTTACATCTGTAGGTGCCCACCGTGGCATCTTTGTTTTTTTTTAATAAAAAAAATTACTTTATTTTTTTGGGGTTTCACACTTGATAATAACTTTTTGATTATGTGCTAATGAAAATAATACATACACTAATCAAAGCAAAGCATGTATCTCATATACATATTACAAATATGCATCATTTGATGCTTAACTAAAGGCAAGATGGACAGATTCTGTGAATCCTAGAATATTTTCTTGTGCAATTAATTATTTGAACAGAGGTTTGCCGGGAGTTTTTTGAGTCAGTTGGAGGACGTTGACATCGAGAGTGACTCTTGCCGTTTCATACCAATTAATGGACCAAGCTGCAGATACTTCTTGATGGGTAGCAACAGTAAACCTTTCTTATACGAGAAATTCAATTCTAAGTCAACAATAAAAATAGATAATTATACATTAATAACGTATACATTATAATAAAAAAACAAAATTGTATAATACAACAAGTATGTGGAACTTATGTATAGTTAAAAGTCATTGTATTTTGTACGTTATTCATACTTTATTGTCATTTTCGGTTTATCATGTAACATAGCCCTTCTTATACCTTATAGATGATAAATATTTGTGTGTTTATGGAGCACATTTAACGTGTGTTGTATGAACATTGTTAACCATTGATTATAAATATTTTGTGTATTTTTAAAATTTTAAATTAAAATTAATGATTGATAGTGCTCATGAAATGCATATTAAATGTGCTTCATGAACACACAAATCTTTCTCTCAATAGAACCGTTTATTTTGTAATAAGCTATAGATATTAGCCATTTTGGATATACAGATGCATGAAAGGAACTTAACATAATTAATGATGAGAAATTATATATGATATATTCATGTGAAAAATTAACATGAAACGATCCACCCTCAATTTACTAACATGAACATCGGTGACCACAATATAAAATAAATAAATAAATAAATGATGTACTCACAAATTCAAACTAAATCTGTGTAACATTATCTTTTATTGATTAATTAAACTTATTAATAAATATTACAAGCTCTTATTAAAGTGGTGTTTGTTTCGAGAGATCAATCAACACTTGTATATAAAATACAAAGAAATCACAAAAGAATTGTGTTACTCATAACAAAATTAAGTATGTTACTCAAAAAATTTCAACTGAATTCATATGATGACATTATCTTTTACTACTAAGTCAAACTTATTAATAAATATCACAAGTTCTCGTTAAGGTGGTTTTTGTTCCTAGGATAGATCAACACTTGCATATATATAAAATACATAGAAAAACAAAAATAAATTGGGTTACTTGTGACAATATCAAGTTGTGTTACTTAGAAGCCTTCGATTAAATTCTTGTAACGTTATCTTTTATTGATATCACAAGTTCTTATTAAGTTGAAGTTTGTTCCAAGAGATTAATGAACACCTAAAACATAGAAATAACAAAAGAAATTGTGTTACTCATAACATTATAAAGTTGCATTACTAAAAAGATTTCGATTGAATTCATTTAATATTATCTTTTATTTGTAAGTCAAACTTATTAATAGATATTACAAGTTCTCGTTAAGACAGTGTTTGTTATGAAGAATCAACCACCACCTATATATAAAACACATAAATAACAAAAAGAAATTGCATTACTCATAATAATACCAAGTTGCGTTACTCAAAAGTCGACTAAATTCTTACGAGTTATCTTTTATTAATAAGTCAAACTTATTAACAAATACCACAAGATCTCGTTAAGATTTGACTGAATTTAAATGCAAGTTCCTTTTTCGTTTTTGATATTAATTCAGAAAACTTGTGTTCATTTCTTCTTTCTCCACCGTCATCCCCACCTCAATCTTCCTCATACCCAAAAATCACTACTCGTCAACCCCGTCCAATGCCCATAGCCACCACGAGCAACCATTGGGACCCCGCCTCGCTACTCTGCCTTCGCATTACCACAAATCAAACCCCTTTGTCAACTGCCGTTCACAACCCATTGTCATCTCAATCCAACACACTGAGTTGCAACTAACATTCCTTCCAAATTGACTCATGTCCAGGTTTGAGATTTGAATAAAAGTCACATCACTCTCTACTAATTTTTTGTCTAGTCTTGAACTTTAAATAGTAACTGCACAAATCTTCGTTTAATGAAAAGAATATAATTCAATCTGCAGATATTTGAATTCACTTCCCTAAGATTCTTATTTAGTGCATATTTGTGATTTACATGAAAGAAAAGATTTTGTTTAAAGGTTTCCGAAATGCTACAATTATCACATTTATATTCTTTATGAGGAAATTGATAAAGCTGTGATTCTGGTTTACTAATTCCTATACTGAACACTGTTTAGTGTGCAACACGCACACTTCAAAAACCTAGTATACTGATCTATTAAAATTGTACTTCAAGAATTAATCACCCCTCTTTTATGGGTACAACAAAGAATACTAACTTCTAACAAGCCGTCCATAATTTAGATTTTTTTTCCTGTTTTGGTCTAATTTCATGATCTTGATGTAATTTCATGACAAAAATGTGAAGAATTATCATCTTCATCAGCACTCAATTCGAACAGCGCCACTCTCTGACTTAATGAACTTGGGCTTTCTCACAACTTGTTCCAAGCACTGGATAACGTCTCCAATCTGGAAATCATGACAATCACTGATTACTAATCCACACTCATTTCCCTTCTTCACAGAGTCCACATCCTGCTTCTCCCTCTTAAGAGAGGAACAAAGTCCTTCAAACACGACCTCCCCGCTCCTCAGAAGCCTCATGGTTGCTGATCTGGTCACAAAACCATCCGTAACCCGACAACCAGCTATCTTCACGTCAGGTCCCTTGCTCTTGCTGCCTTTCACTTCAAATATATTAAGCACCTCTGCCTGCCCAGCTACCTGGGTCTCAGAGGTCCCAGGGGCCTTCTCTATTATCAAATTGCCTATATCTTCCAAAAGGTGGTAAATCACACGGTGCAGGATTACCTAACAATCAAAGCAAACCAAACCAAACCAATCATGATATCTAAACAAAATCGAAGTTGTCGTGAATCACAACATAGTTAAGCTTAGAAATTAATACCTTGATACTGGCGCGAGTTGCTGCCTGCGTAAGAGAATTAGGCGGACTCTTGACATTGAATCCAACTATGCATGCACCACAAGCCTGTGCTAAGTCCACATCAGATTGAGAGATAGGCCCAACACCAACATGAAGAACATTCACAGAAACCTAGCAACAAATTACAAAATGTTAAGAAACAATAGTAGAATATTTGTAAAGCAGCACTCCAAATATCAGGCAAGCTGACTCGTGCCTGTTACCTGAATGCCATGCCAAGTGATGATTACAAGCAAAGCATTCCCAACTGTCCTACATGCATGCCCATGATTGGTTTCGGTTTATATCTTAAAAGACACTTCATTTGAAAGAACTTCAACAAGGACAATGGGGCAAAGCATAAACCCACAACACCTTGGGAGAAAATTTAAATTTGAAGGTCAAGCTCATAGATTTTAGTGGTTTTATTTGCATACTTCTAACACTTGCGTGATAAAACCTAAAATGATTTATTTTTACTTTTAACTGACAGATTTCCAATTGACATCTCTAGTGATCATGCCTTGCACACCGCTGGTTCATTTTTGTGAGAATCATTAGACACATGTAAAATATATTGGCATGTACTATTTGTGTGTGTGGGTGTGCAGCATGTATAAAGAAAAGTTCACCGTTAACATAAAGATCTCTCCACATACCTGGGAACTATTTAAAGTTCTCAATGCATCTGTTACAGCTTGAACAGTTCCCTGAACATCTGCTTTTACAATTAGTGGCATTTCAACCCTCTGTGGAACTTCATCCTCAGATGATTCCAAAGTAGAAGGCTTGTCCACGCTCATCTTCCTCCTAAGCCTATCCTCTTCAGATTTCCTTTTCCTACCAGAACTAAGCATTCTGGCTCGCTCCTCAGACTGAACAACAATAACATCATCCCCAGCCATGGGCAGTCCTCGAAGCCCTTCAATCTCGACAGGCATAGCAGGTGTTGCTCGTTGAGTTAACCTACCCATCATATCTTTAATAGCTCTTATTCTTCCCCACTCTGAGCCTACAACCACCTGCTGGCCACAAACTAGAGTCCCTGCCTTTACTATAGTAGTTATCAAGGGACCCCGTCCTTTGTCAAGCCTTGCTTCCACCACATAAGCTTGAGCAGGCCCATCAATTCGTGCTTTCAGATCCATCATTTCAGCCTGAAGGAGTAAAGCTTCCTCTAGGTTATCCAGTCCAGTTTTTTCAATTGCTGAAACTTCAACAACCTGAACATCACCACCCATCTCCTCCAGCAGCAAGCCCTCTGAAGCAAGCTGCAGTTTTACTCTCTCAGGATTTGCACCAGGTTTATCACATTTGTTAATTGCAACTACAATTGGTACTTTAGCTGCTTTTGCATGGGACATGGCTTCAAGGGTTTGAGGCATCACTCCATCATCTGCAGCAACAACTAGCACTACTATATCTGTGACTGCTGCACCTCTTGCCCGCATTGCACTAAATGCAGCATGGCCAGGGGTGTCAAGAAATGTGATTGATGCTCCAGATGGCATGGCCACCACAAAGGCACCTACATGCTGAGTTATGCCGCCAGCCTCTTTGGCTGCCACTGCTGTTTGACGCAAGGCATCGAGAAGAGAAGTTTTACCATGATCAACATGACCCATCACTGTTACAACTGGAGGACGTGGTAAAATTTCTGCACCTTCAGCTGAATGTAGCCTCTTAACATTGACCCCAACCTCCTGCACCGGCAATGAACAAATTATGTGAAAAAAATACCAAGAAACAGAAACTAAGGGTACTAGTTTCTAATATTCAAGCAGTTTAATTGTTTAATGTTATCTAAGAAGGAGAAATACCATTGCAACAAGCTCTGCAATATCCATGCTGAGAGGCTCAAACTCTGATTCAACCTTTTCACCAACATTTGTGAGGATATCCTGCAAAGAAGATACTGATTTTCCAGTACGCTTTGCCAGTTCAACAAGGGTCATGCCTTCAAATATTTCTACTGTTTTATCCAGATTAGATTTGGAAGCTTTGACTATACGAGGGACATACGGAGCTTCAACAGGTGGCTGGTTTCTATTGTCCCTTCTCACATACTTCTCTCTCTTTGGGGTCTTCAACCCAAATGGCTCATCACCTCTTCTTCCCCAGACTGCTGGACTAGCATGGAAGCACCTACCACCATAAACAAAACTCATGACCTCTATACCTTTCCTTTTCATTTAAGCAATTTTTTTCACATATAAATAAAGTACTAAAAGTTTATCAGTTCTATTATCAAATAATGCCAGTTCATTCTTTCAAGTACAGGCAAATACATAGCTTTGACATCTTCAACTAAAGCCGAAGGAAGCTGAATACAAATACTTATTGGCATATTTCTAAACCCAGCATAATCTTTCAGAGCCCAAAAACCTTATGGCCTAGACTAGAGCTTATTAAAAAGTCACATGCTAGGTATGTGACTACTTATCACAGAAAATTATTTTAAATAGAAGATGAAACAGACTGAAAAAACAGAAGCATTAAAGAAGCTGCTCCTTCGTCGCCTAAGCAAATCATTGAAACAACTAGACCTAGGTTAAGAATCTCGGGCTGACCATCTGCTAGTGTGTGAGAGTGGAGGACAACTCCAAGTGAGTGTTGAAGATTTGCCACAGTCCTCAAAAACTAACTCATGAAATTAACATCCATATCAGACACAATGTGAGACAGTAAACCATGCTAACACAAAACTTCCTTGATTTATGACCACGATTCTCTCAATAATGTCCACAGTCCACAGACTCCACATAGATGCTATCATCCTTATACTACCTAAACTATGGTGTTATCAATGATTCAATTTGAAAATTGAAATCTGATTGCTATCTTACCGTATACCACATTCTTTAGTCCCACTGCAAAAACTAGCCACTCCCATAGATGAGCAGCTGATGAAATCTGCATCATGTAGTTAAAAGAAATTGTGAGTTTATAACATACACGTAAAGGAAATATTATATTAAAAACATAAAACCTGTCAATTACCCGGCATGGATCTTTGTGATGCATAAACAGATTGCACAGTAAAGATAGATCCATAGCTTGACCCTACCACATGCCTGGATGATGTTGTAGTCAAAGCTCTAGTAAAATGCATATATATTCTCTGCATTCAGGCAATAAACAGGACATTGTCAGTAACTGAAACAAAGTCAGTAAACTATCCCGCATAATATGATTTACAGGAAAATCCCAATCATCTGCAAGCTGGGTAGTTATTATATGGATAGTACCGTTTTTAATGAAAAAAAAATATGATTATCATTATTAAATACAACTCACCTTCTTTCCAAGCTCCCGCCACGCCATTCATAAGCATATAAATCTGCCATATTAGGCCAAATGCAATATTATGTACAAAACAATAGACAAGGAAAACGATGAACGTAGTCCGCAGCTCATTAATGGTGGATTTATTCATATGTCAGCAGTAACCACAAAATGAAAACATTTAATATTGTCCCCGGAAGAGCTCTCTAGGACTCTCGAGTTCCATCACGCACAAGAGGCAAAAAGACACCCCCAGAGAGAAGAACCGGCTATAATAATAAACACAAAAAGAGGGCATAAAGTCACAATACATCACAGGTTTTCATGTAGCCGCAATTTTCATTTTCTACAAGTGACTGGGGAAATCAATAATTTGAGGAGGCCGCTGTACTAGAATAAAGATCACTAAACTTTCTAAAATGACAATCATTGCCAAATTGTTTTGCAACAATTATATTGAATTTGTTAAAGTTTTACAATAAAAAGAAGACTCTTCCAGTTCAAGGGAAATGATTTTCCATTTCGTAGTGTCCTTTACAATGCCTCAGGCAATGTGACGTTAGTAGAATAATGTAAGAGAAGACGCTACTTTTATCTGTTGTAACTTGTCAGATACAAATTCACCAAGAAAACCAAATACATGAAGAAGCTGGAGCTTGGCTGAGAGCTCAGAAGCTCGAAAAGAGACTAAAAGAAGGGAAGAGGAAAAGAAAAAAGAAAAAAGAACAACGGATAATAAAGTGGATAGAACAGATTTATTTAGAGTTGGATACCTGGCTTGGATTATAATGGACGGAATAGCAGATACAAATTGGAATATTAACTAACACATTCTATTTCAATAAACACTTAATGGATGGGTTCAGGGAAGCCAAACCACCAATCAACCGATTTTAAGAGATGCATGTCAAAAACCTTCCATTATCTTATCAGTCATACTAATTTTCAGCAATTTTCGGCTGCTTGGAACACAAAGTCACACGAAACACAAAGAAATGACTCACAACATATCAAAAGAAAAATGAGATGTGACGAGGGAACTGTGAATAAGAGCTTGTTTAACTGAACCGAAGAAAGGAAAACGAGCGGCAAAAATAAACGAAAGTTGATGCATCAATCACTCTGATTCCGGTTAAATAGAGAGAGTGGGAGAAACCTGTGAGAGAGAGGATTGCGTTTTGCGGTGGCTGTTGCTGTTGTGGCTCAACCAGGAGCGAGGATTTGGCTCGTGCGCTATGGGAGCACGACGGCGAGGGATGGGGGCATTACCACCGCCATTAGCCACAACGCAACCGAGATCTACTCTTTTTCAATGAGCTAGAAATTTGGCTTTTCTTTTTGGGCTGAAAATGAATGGGCTATGCCTCCCTGTGATGACCTATCAGCCCAAATGAGCGACGTTGAAACGGCCCAACTCAACTAACTGGGCCACGATGGACGTCGACTATCTTTTTATTTGGCAAAATATATTTTCAGTCTCCTAACTTGTTTTTGTTACTTAATTAATTTTTTATATTTTTTATTCCTTAACTCTTGAAAAATATATGTTTTGGTTACTTTTTTTTTTGTTTATTTTGGTTTGCGAACTATTTTTTTATTCTTTTTAACCTCGGACTCTTAAAAAATACACTTTTTCATCCTCCCAACTTATTTTTAATTTTTGAAGTAAGACATAATAATAATTGAAAATAATTTTAGAACATTATAAACTAAAAATATTTTACACAATTAACTAATTGTGTAATATTATATATATATATAACCTTTTAAAACAATTATTATATAAACTAAATACTTTAAATAATGTAGTAATATGTGATTGAATCATTACATATTTTTTTTACATTGATAATGTATCAAAATTAAATCCATAATTTTATAGCCAATAACAATGTAAACACAAATATACCAAATCGCTGTGAATAATCATCATGATATACATAATTATTTACTATTATTTAATTATCACCAAAATTTATTATGGCTTGAATGATGCGTGGATAGTGATTTTACATTTTCAATGCATAAAATCATAAATATATCAAATGTTAGGGGACTAAAACGAAAAACCAATATAAGTTATGGAACTATAAAATATATTTTGCAAGAGCTTGGGGACCAAAATAACAGAAAATTAATTAAGAGATCAAAATAAAACAACAAAAATAAGTTAGTAAACCAAAAGATGTATTTTATCTTTTTTATTTTGCTGACTTTAATATTGAGTTATTTATTAAGACTCATTTTACATGTCATTTCATCCATGGAATCTAAACTTAATCCAGTGCATGATTTGTGATGAATACTGCTACTATTGCTTGGTTGGCCAAAAATTATAAGCTCGTTTATAATTGAGCCTTCGCTGTAAAGGAGTGAACCCAGAAAGTAATTACGCTGTTGTATGCAGTGTATGCTTTCTGCGTTGTAACACGTTATTATTCTGTCACCCTCAACTATTCTAGACTATGTACAATGTATTTCCTTTCAGCCACATAAAAATTCCCGAACATTGTATATGTAATCTCATGCTGCCTCCTTTTTCCCATTTTGGGTTAAGTCTCTCGTTCCTTAAAAAAAAATCATGCATATTGAAATATCTTATTTGATAATGTAGACTGTTTGGTAAATAAAAATTAACCTCTTTTTTAAGAACATTATTTTTAACATAATAAGTTTTTCAAAAGTTTTCAATGACAAGACATATATATATATATATAGAGTTAATTTTCACCTTTTAAAGAGAAAAAGTTGAATAACAAAAGTTAAAAATAAAATTAACGGTCGGGATGAGTTTCGTATCATTGTCGTGCACCAAATTATTGTGCTATCGAGCATTTTTGCTCTTTTAATAAAGCTAATTTTACTTTCTATTTATGCATGAAGTTGATAACATTTATATTATATTGATGAGACTTCTATGGTCAAACAAGATTGTCTCCTACAAGAATAAAATCATTGGAAACCAAAAAGTATATATAATTTACTATAGAATATAAGTAGAATGAATAACTGTGAACCATAACATTATTATGCAGCTAAAATAAAGAATTACAAGAGATATGAAAACATAACTAATAGCAAGTGACTACTTTTCTTTGAAGAGGGATGAAATTGACACTCCTCCTACACACAAGAGAAGGATGAGACACAACAGGAAAACCCCATTGTGTGGGAAGAACAACAGCAGCAGAAGGGTACATGTCATCCATGTTTGAGGATATTCTGTTGACAACATCACTGTACATTCTCACTACTCTGCTCTGAAACAGAACACTAGAGAAACGCCTTAAGGAAACCTTACTCCTACACCTTGATAATCGAATGCCACGAAATCTCAATCTCCCATTCACACACTTGACCCACCAACAGCAACAACGCCTTCCAATCCTCGCTCCCTTCTTCTGACTCTGATCATCACCACTTGTTAGCCTCTCATAGCCACTTCTCATGCGCTTTGTAGCCAAAAATTGGAACCCCATCTCTGAATTAAATCACTTGTTATTGGAATTATGCAAGAGAATGAAATGTATAAAGAGAGAGTGTATGAGATTATAGTTAGAGATACAAATAACAATAAGAATATATAGACAACTTTATATAACACTTGGTTGCCACCATACTTCAACGAACTTAGTCTTAGACGTAGATGAAGACAAGATTGCACTCAATTTATCAAATTTTAACACATGGCTACAAATCACCTACGTATTTTTTGAATTATTAATAGAAGTTTATATGAATTTAACAAAGAACGTGTCTAAAGTTTACGTGAGTTTAATATTAAACATTTATTCAAACTCTAGTTATATAAATGCTTTTTGAGTACACACTAAAGTGGTCCTCACATCATTAACAAAAATTAAAGTTGCATATATAAGAGGTTCAATTGTGACAATCATTTTTACGACAAATTACCAACATTGCCGTTTTTCTAAGTTCTCTATGCACTATCAGTTAAACATTGCAGTCCAAATTAATTAGTTGGTGGTTAAAAGGAATATTGGATGCATGTGCAATGATTGATGCCCCTTTTAAAAATATAAGCTGAAAACCCAATCATTTTGCTTAACTATGGAATGTTATATGGCTGTGAACTTTAGTAGCCAAGAGATATCTAATTATTTAGTGTCACAAAAATCAAGCTATCAACTGTTCGTATTATATTGTCATTTTGTAGCAGAAAAAATAGTATCTATTGCTTGTTTAGTCTAACTATGGTCCATATCGTATTCTTTGACCGACTTAACAACTTAATTATCCTTTTTTTCTTTCTTTTTCTTTTCCTAATTTTTCTTAATTTAATTTTTGTCATGTTCCCAAATTTTATTAATTTGTTAAGGGGTGGGTACCATGCTGTGAACCTGGCAATTTATTTATATGGACCCTACTCCATGCTTCAGAGCGGTAGAGGCTCAGAGTAATGACATTTTGGATGCCCTATAATTAAACAACTGATAGGAAAAGATTTAGTTGTAATTTTTATTCAATCAGTGTGGTAAATTGAAATTTCCCTAGGGGCACCATGTTTTGAATAATTTAATATTATATTAACTTAAAAATTGTTAAATAATTATAAAAATGCTCATAATAGTTCTTAATTTATGTTTGGTTACAGAGTAGTTTTCTTAATTTATATTTCTAAAAATCGAATCTCCAAATTATATGGTTATTTAAGTTTTTTTTCAAATTTTTGGTTTAAATTTGGGGATTTGATTTTTTAAAATAAAAATTGTGAATATTATGTAATCGTATATAAAGTAAGATATTATTATGAATATTTTTATGATTATTTGACAATTTTTTTAGTAAATATACATTAATAAATCAAAATATTAGTAAAAATTTCTTCTCAATTAATAATCTCAAGAAACTGGTTAGCAAATTTTTTAATAAATTTCTCCACCTACTCTTAATCTTAATACTTGGATCCAGAAGCCCAAACACCTCAGCATTAGTACAAGCATGACAGAGGCTATGAGATTCATAGCCCATAAACATATACCATCAACCTATATAAGTAGTAGTAGTAGTTAGTAATTACTAATTACCTAACATTTTCAGAGCATAAATAACCCCTAGGCCTTTCTGAATAATTTATTTCCCACCAAACCAATGTGTGAAACTGGTATGAAACCTTGAGCTTATGAAAAAAAAAAAAAAACTACGACATTAGGCTTATTCTGGGTTTGGAAGAGGTGGTGTTATGAGTTGACCAAAAATACATGGTGCCATGAGTAATATCCATAAAAAAACATTAGTCTAATATAATTTTTTTCTGCAATCTAATGCATGATCTTATGATACAAAGGTAGAATCCTACTCACCTTTGAGAGTGGGATGCATCTTGTGATCTAAACCTTTAATATATTAAATTGTATCAATATATTAAATTGTATGTGATGTATTGTAATAACTATTTAATTTAGTCATGTTTGTTAATATAGTTAAATTCGTTTAAAAATAACCAAATAAAAATTTGCATTGTGTTACGGATTACTCCAAATGACTCAAAGTCTGAATTAGTCATGGCCTAATAATGTGAGTTCAATCCAATTACGTAATTATATGCACCTAAATCAAAAAGGTGAAATAAATATCTTGGCCGGTAAATGGATTTAAAAAAATAGATTTCACATGACGTACATTTGATGTAGTATTAAAGCATAATGAAAAACTCATCATGACTTACACAACATAACTAACCCGACATAAAAGTTATAATTAAAGCATATACTTTAGATATCAACCAAAGGTCAAATTTTGACTTAATTATAGATAAGACACAAGACAACTCAAGATAAATAGATTATGATATCATATTTACTCATTTCCTACCTACACTAATTTGAGCTTTGACAAGAACAATCGTGCAAAACCACAATCCAAAGCTTGCTCTGAGGACAACATTACAGGTCTGTTATATCTCGTCCTGCTAGAGTTTCCCGACGAGATATTTCAGAACACGTTGTAATAACATGTTTTATATACATATTAACGCAGTGTACTATGTATTAACTTGTTGGTCTGTGCTTGTTGTGATTAAATTGAAATTGCAGGAAGTCTGATATCTCTGATGTACTTTGTTGTTCTGGTTTTCGCTTATTAGAGTTTAAGCTTTTCATTCTATGGAATATCGAAAAGAAAAGGAAAGAAGAAAAAAAAATTCAAAGCAGTGACTATACGAGAATTTTTCTTTGTTTGGGTTTTGAATATTTGCACGCCATTTCATGTAAGTCTGACATGATAGTGGCATTTTAAAAATCTCTAAGAAATTGCATGAATGTTCCCTTTGCTTGGCCTGTATGTTACCGTTGGTGACTTAATGCAAAAGCCATTGACATTTTTGTAGTATGATGAGGCCATTTTTTAACATACAAATAAATTAGCTTACAAGTTATAACCTAGCTAGCTACATGGGATTTTTTTCTCATGAGACCAAAACTCTTTATAAGAAAGCTTACAGGCAGAAACAAATAAAAGCTTTACCAGAATATAGAAAGATAAAATTAGTGAATTACCTAGAAAAGTTTAACTACAAATTTTCCTACCATGAAATAAAATGAAAGCAAAATCCTCTACAATTTAATTAAGGAATAATGAACTCATTTAGCTCGACCACACACCGGATTTCCTAAATTGGGTAAAGATCTTAATTGGCATCTAAATTGGTAGCACTAATTTCATTTACTATCCCATAAATCAGGCCGTTGAAAACTTAATTGCCAACCGGTTTCTGGTGGGAAAATCTTTATAGTTGCCATTGCCATTGTAAATTTTTAATGGGCAATGAATAAATGTAGTTAGAAAATTAAAAGGAAAGGAATGGTGAATTATCGTGGGCCATTTGAATGGCAGATGCAGAGCCACATTACAGGGAAAAGTACGAGTTGATTGTGACTCACAAAGTGCTATTAAACTTATC
Organism: Nissolia schottii; assembly: GCA_003254905.1. Classification (NCBI taxonomy): domain Eukaryota; kingdom Viridiplantae; phylum Streptophyta; class Magnoliopsida; order Fabales; family Fabaceae; genus Nissolia; species Nissolia schottii. Next base: position 238,436 of record QANU01073741.1, on the reverse strand, counting down.
TAGAATTGTCAAAATCGCTTACACCCAGCTGCTCCGATCATATATCAGATTCGGGAACTTTTATCAAGGAGTTGGGTTGTGCATCTTCAACATGTCTTCAGGGAGTCACAACCTTGATAACTTTAAGATCGCTTATTTTGATGTGGCTCCGGCGGCTACTCGCACATTACTTTTGAATGATCTGATTCAGATCGCGTGGCCTCGTGGAGGCTAACTTTTGTTGTTTTCCTTTTGGGTTTTTGCCCCTTTGTCTACCAAAAAATATTACAGGGAAAAGTAGGAAAACAATGTCTTTATTATTATCTCAATGACCCTGCAAACCATTTATTATTAACTTTCCGAGAGCCTCGGTCCACCCTTGTGAATTCAATATTGCAAAGGGTCCCCGCAAAACTTTAGCCCTACCCTACAAAACTTCTTAGGCTATCTTTGGGAGATGACGGAGAGAATGCCAAAAAATGAAATGATTGTACTTAAGTAATACTTGTTTAAAAATCATTTAAATAAAGAAAGGGGAATGACTAAGGGTCATTTAAAATTTTTATTTTTGTAATTTTGTACAATGGAGACTCAAGTAGAGAATAAATATTATTTCTTTTTTTTATTAAAGATGAAAATACGATGACATGACTTAATCCATTTTCTTTTCATTGTCTATAATATTCTCAAACATAGCCTTAAACATGATGCTAGAAACTTTGCCATTAGCCCTAAACATGATGCTACCTAACCATAACAAGACATCCCCATTTTGCATACTTTGCAACAAATTTATGAGATAATTTTATTTTCCAAGTAGCTAGCTAGTAGCTACCATTCTCAAGGGACACAGTCCCATACATTATTATAGAGTAATAATCATATCATGTCAATAACAGAAAAATAAAATAAAATCATATAATGTTGGAATTCTAGCTTCTAATAATGTGTAATGTATCAAGTTCCTAAAGGACTTCCTAAAATTATTAAGCCAGAGACTAAGGATCAAAATTCAGCTAACTCCATTAGGAAAAAGAAAATAGCAGAGACTAGCTAAAGAGTTATGAGTAGACCCATGTCAAGTTACAAAAAATTATTATTATTATTATTATTATTATTATTATTATATATATATATTAAAAAAAGATTAAACTAGATGATAAAAGATAAAGAAGATAACAATCAATGGTAGAGTTAACATCTTAAGTAATAAACACTTGTATAATATAATTACTAGTTGCAAACTGTCTTCACAAGTTAATACATTCAAGAGCAGCAATAGAAAACCGATGAATTTAATCATGAAATAAATAGCAACATCTAATGATTAATTAATAATAGAAGCAGGGGATGGACGTTTCTCATCATGACCACAAACAAGAGGAATCGCTTTTGTGGCGGTTTAGAAGCCGCGAGGACCTTTTCCGTCGGTAATAGAAGCCGCATTTGATTCTGAACCTTGAAAACACCAACCTCCTCAGCCTGGTTGCAGATTTCAGCCTCAGCCAAACCACCTTCTTCACACGCACCAACGACCCTCTGATTCTCTCCTCCATGCTCTTCTTCCTGCAGAACTGGTAGCTTCTCAGGAATAACTGCCTCTTCTCCATCATACTATAGCTCTGTTGATCACTTGGGTAATAATGCCCAAATGACTCGCTCCTAAACAGAGCGTTGTTGTTGATGCTACTCTCATTGTGGTTATGCATCATCATTTGAACCATAGCACCAAAACAGAGAAGCTCTGAAAAAGTGGAAAACAGAACAGTTACTTTGCTTCTTCTTTTTTTGTTATTCTAAAAGTGAGTGCCATTAAATAGGAGTGATGACAAAATTGGCAGATAATAACATAAGTACAAGTATTATGTGAGACTCACACAAGAGAAGAGAAGGGGGTATGAACTGTGATTGGAGGGCACACCTTAGTTGGGGGTTGCTTTGCTTTGCGAGCCGAAGGGTGCGCCGCCACAGGAGGAGGAGGAGGAGGAGGAGGAGCTAAAGACAAATCATTTTATTTTTTAATTCTTGTTTCTTGCTCTGCCTCTCTTTAGCCACCCTTTTCGGGTCTTGTGGATTAGGGTGTCTTAAATATTATTTTTTTATATTTTTATAGCTTTTTTACCAATATTATAAGATTCATGTTCACATTTAATACGTATATAAAAGATTAAATATAAGTAACATTTTTCTTAAATATTATGTTACTATAATACCCCATCAAGAAGAACTTTACCACGTGGATAGTAGGGTAAGTCCTTGCTCCTTTTTAGATGGAGACCCTCACGTAATTTCTCCTCAGAAGTTACTGTCTCACGATTATGAATAAAAAGTGTGGGGCTTACCTCTGATTAAACCTAAAATGTTTGTTTTAATGGTAATTAACCCTAACATGTTAGTATAATTGAGCACAATTTACTTGATAATTTGGGTAAAGGAAGATATAAAATTATTTAATTATTTTTATTCACTGGTTTAAATTTTTGGGAGAGTTAATGACTTCGTTCTTATAATTATAATTTTTAGAATTCAATTTTTGTTAACCCAATTTCTAGAAAAAAAAATATATAGGATCAAGATTTTCTCATTTTTAAAATGAATAAGAAAGCATCTTAATCCAAAAATACTCTCTAACTATGCAATATTTGTTCTCTTTATCTTTTCTATTTTTATTACTATTAATGTTTGTTAATGAGGATTAAAGGAGTTTAATAAGGATTGAAGGATGCAAAGTAAATAGTAGTTTGTTTGTTTAAATTTGGCTTCATGTCATAAATTTCAATTTTAAATTTAGACTAATGTACGTATAAAATAAGTCAAAGAATAAATTAAATTAAAAAATAAGACTATCAAGTAAGACAACCTATGAGATGAGGTTTGATTTCTCATCTATCTTTATCCGTGCACTACTTCGCTTGCATATGCGAGTCATCATTAAAACAATCACACGAAAACCTCCTCTCTTGTGCTTTTCCATAGATGGGTTTGGTAGGCTTAAATCAGAGCCATCCTCGTCCGTAGCTTGTCCAATGGGCGAAGGAGCATCGTCAACCCATGCTGTAGGGACAAAAAAGCATAACCCTTCGCGTGATCCAATAAATCTTTGCACGCAAGTAACAACAGCATTATAGTATCTAGCGAAACCCGAATAAATAACTATATATATATATATATAAAATAAAACGAGTTAGATAACGATGATGATCAACACGTTATAGAGATCATTATAATTGGTTGGGTGAATTGGAAATATGAACAATTCAAGCAGTTGGGCTAAGGTAGCTTCGCTGTACTTGTTCAAAGAATTAGATGAACAATGTGTAGTTTTGAACTTAGCTTCCTTGCTAATGGAGAGGGTGACGTAGCAAATAAGAATATCAAAGAGTTAGATAAGACATTTTGAGATTAGTTCTCTTGTATTCGTACCAATCAACACGGGGATAGGTGCAACCAACTCTAAAATTAACTAGGCATCTTCCTACGTTAACTGCAAGTTTAAACATTCATACGCGGACCTTTATTCTGCACTTTCTTCCACATTTAGGAAGCATCAGTGTCTTCCTTCATTTGATTTATCAGGCTTCAATACATGTATAAGAAAGACTGTTTGATAGTTTTCGACTGTTCTCTGTTTACATACGGCGTCAGAAACAGAGAATTATTGATAGGGTATTAAAATTTGAACACTTTACTTTTCCTTCCTCATATAGTCCGTGTTCGGCTTTTTGCATATTCACTGTTAAAGCCCCTTGACAACTCGTGTTTGCAAAATAAATAAAATGCAAATTTGAGAAATTTAAGGGTTGGAATCCGGATGCCAAACATGCAGCAAAGTTTACACAACTGTGAAGATCTTCATCGTTAAAAAAATCTGTAAATTATCAAAAACACAAATACATAATAAATACAAAACAACGCCAATCAGATTTAATGAACCCACAAATATGTATCTTCAAGGTGCTCGGGAGAAAAGAATGAATCAGTTCTAATTCATAACTTGCCAGAATCTGTTGTGTTTGAAGTATGTCAATAAGTTCTGTATCTACAATGTGCACACAGGACACACAAAACATTGAAGACAATTACAGTATGAGAACGGAGACTCATATCAGGGACTGTTTTTATCTTGAGAGTGTGGCTGATTAAGGACTTATAAGGTATATATCAACACTAATGCGCACAGGATCTGCTTAAATCCTTTCCCGGAATTTAAGAAACCACGCTTGTATCATAGTTCTCTCCAAGAACAGAAACAATGTTAGGTGCCCCTCCCCATCTCATCTCCCTAGCAAATAACTTTTTCCCCACCAATCTACCTATGAATGTTCCTCATGGTTGCCTAGTACCAGCTTTATCAGCTGCAGGAACATTTTCAGGGTAACTGGATACTTCCAAGTCAATAAGTGTCAAATCATATGGTTCAGATGCAGAATTGGACATGTCAACAAGCAAAGAAGTATTCGTTGCATCAGAGCTCAGAGCATCGGGTATGGGACTGGAATTTGAAGGACTGCTACTATTAGAAGAAGAGAAACTTGAGAGTTGTATGTCATCTAACTTGTTTCCGTACATATGCTTATTTTTTCTCACAGTATCCATCTCCGGGCCCATTGGAACGAAAGTTCGTGACCTGTACTTCCGTGATCCCTCTTCACCTTCACTGTGGTTGTAGAGAACATAATCATGATACGTTGGTGCAAACTGCAACAAAGTTTAAGCAGTATAAGACAATCAACAGATAAAATACAAGCGAAAGGAAGGCTAGATGTTTCAACAAAAATCCAGGGAACTAGAGTAGCAGCATAGCAGTCACTAAGCTAGCCTGAAGCAAAGCCATATACTGACAATGTCATAAACTAGGTGCAGACTACGCGAAGTGAGACTCACCTGGTGGACAGTATCGTGGTAAAAGTCATTTAACTTCAAAGCATGCCCAAGGCTAGCTGTCAAACCTTGAGATCCACCTACATTAGCACCAGCATATTCTTTGTACGGAAATGCATAAAAGTGTCCCACAGCAGCAACAAGCATCTCAACACAAATGATAAAATTTTGAAGTAGAGCAGCTTCATCTGCATCCTTAATGAATCCCGACTTAGCAGCAAGGAAGAATAAGACGCCCTAAGAAAAAAAATTACAAAGAGTAACCCTGCTTCATACCTCGAGTAAATAGTAAATACAGTAGAACCAAACAACACCAAATCAATTGAATCAACTTCAAATTCTAAATTAAATCCAACAGGCCATAGCATAGCAAACTTTGTGCATTCAACAAAAATAAGGTTAAATAAAGATATAAAAAAATCTTCACAAAATAGCAAAATAAAATCATAACAGTGACATACCCTTTATGGGTATCAATTTTCTGCTTAATTTTATTAACTAATAATTAATATGCAAATAATCGTGGTTTTTAATATGCTACACTTTTAAGAAAAATTAGAAAAGTAACAGAGCTTGAGAAACAGAGAATGGAAGGTAAGTTTAAAAAAACTGATGAATTTTGCCCCAAAAAAACTAGCATAAAAGAAGAAGAGAAGACAACAAATCTAACTTCTGGCATATATATTAGGAGGGGTAATACAAATCTTTGCTTCCTCAATTTTATACGTCACAAGGCAAAACACTGAAAGCTTATACTAACCCAGAATTCAAGCTGCAAAATTATTATTTTCTTACTTTTTTGGAGGAGGAAGTTAAAAAAAAATGCTCCAAAAAAGTTATTGATCATCGTAAAATAGAATAAGGCATCCTTATTAAAGAGTAGTAATTTTTTAGGGTGTGAAAAGTACAACTGGCAACAATATAGAGCTGAAAATAGGAAAGAATATACCATAAAAATGAAAGCGAAGTGAAAAGTACCTGCCAATAAGTCAGGAATACAACAGATTTTATTATGACAAACTTGGGGACTGGATTGAATGGCTGAAGAAGATCCTTGCATGCCATATAAAATAAAGCAAGAGCATAGAGAGCCATTGTATATGAGAACGTATATATAATAGTCAGATACAAGTATGACTGATTTGGACTGAAATTTCCATCCATATATTTCCCCTTCGCATAAAGTACAAGAGTCACAGCAACTAAAATGGGCTTCAAAATCACAAACTGCAAACACCCTTGCTTGCATTTACGTATGAAACGCCTGCACTAGAAGTTTCAAAAGTGAGAGATGAACAATAATTTTGTTATAATGATCATGCAGACATGTTACAAGTCTGTAACAAAATTCCTTGCTTCTATAGCATGTCTACCTTGCTTCCCAACAACCCATAAAAAACAAATAACCATATTATATTCCACATACATAATTCTAGCCACTTATAATTTACAAAAGTGTTAATCTAACACCCAAAAAAAAAACCATAGAGTTACAATTAAAGTGGTCAGTTTCCAAGGAGTATTTAACTATTTTCAGGCACAAAAACTTTCAATCCAAAAATATGAATCAGATACAAACTCACCCATCCAGTGGTATAGGAGGAAAGCAACAAGTCAGCAGACAAAATGATGGCTTCAGAACTCGACCACTCAAACTTATTACAACTGCTCCAGGACCACCAACCCATGCCAGACATAGTGATAGGAAATTATAAATGACCCAGGCTTCATAGCTAAAACAGTACAAGAAAAAATAATTAACAAACTGCTCCAGGATAATGCGCATATATCTATAAAATTTACTGTAATTTAAGATCAAGCAATAACAGTCTGCTGGGTGAACATAGATCACATAACTGAAAGATAGCAGATGCACTAGAGAAGGTATGAGGGAATGAAATCACACTAAATAGGAAAATAAATGGTATTGCCTTTCCACTATTTTGACTGCATATGTAACTAAGGACTGTTACTGCTGCTGCAGTTTTCCCCTATACCACCTCAGTCTCATCATAAATGGAAGAATATTACTTTTCTTAAGCATTGTTCAGAAGTTACTAGTTGCTAGCTAACAAGGCAAAAACAGCATGCCCCAGTGACATGTTTACAGACATCCTCTATGATAAATCAGCCTATTTGAAGGACTAAAGACAGTTTCATATGCAGGGAATTTGGACTCTATCTACAGTAGGGTATCAGACTGGTCAGTTCAATGTAGACACTGCAATGGGGTTTCTGAACGGCGAGACACGCAGAACTACTTCCAAGTCTTGATTAAGTCAAGATTTGTGTAGAATACCAGTATTATAATTAAAATACCCATACAGTTAGCCGCTGGTATGTGCTAACAAGCTAATTTCCCAAATCATAAACAGCAAGAGAACAGAACATGCAAACCATGAAATAGCAATGAACAATAACCATACAAAAAGTATTCAGGCTTAATATCAGCAACAGCCAAAATAAAATAAAAAATAGAAAAACACAAATGAACTTACACTTCCCGTATGGAATTAAAGTAGATTGAACTCTTAGGTACAACAAGGGACAGGAATGACATCAGCGCATAAACCTGCGAGAGAAAAATCAATTTAAGCAGTCTAAAACAAATCAGAAAAGGAAATGCTATATAACAAAAACCGGTTAAATTCCTGACGGCATTTCAAGTACACTACACTATGATACGAAGTAAATGAACTAAGAGCCAAACCATAACCCTGTTCACTTGGCCCTCATTTATGCTTCCGTGTTTACACCAGAGAAGTTCAAAAATCCTTATCTGAAGTAAAAGGTAGTGTAGTGCAATGTTCATCCGACTTGATATATAAACTTTTTGTGCAGAAAGAGCTGGGAAATCTTTGATTATTTAGCCACTAAAAACTACTTCATGCAATTAACTTAATGCATAAGGACACCTATTTTAGCAACTGATAAAAAACAATCATCGGAATAACTACGAAAAAACTAGCACGGTTGAAAATCATTCCTCAAAATCACGAAACAAATCTTCAACAGTAAGCAATTAGCTCATCATGCATAGCAACTACAGTAACAACGGACAATTGCCAGCAGTCAATGAAATCAGAAAGAGTGGAACCACTAACCGGGACCATAAAGATGATGCGCACGATGTAGCGCTGGTAGGTAGGCTCAGTGTAATTGAGAAGGTGCCTGTAAATGTGAAGAACAGCCAAAGCGATAGCTACGACGGTGCAGAAGAAAGCGACAATGTATAAGAAAGCAGGAACCAGTATCCCCATTCTGGGCGACCTCACCCAACCGAGATTCCCCTGCATAAATCAGCAACAATTATTATCATGAAGTTGTGAACAATGCATTTGAAGAATCGCGAGCACAGAAATTGAAAGAGGGAACGTCAATGATTGTGACGGAAGGTACCTCTAAACCCTAGCCAGAATAGGGGATCGGTTGATCGGAAGTGGTGGGAACGAAAAGGAGGGGATAAGGGAGCAGATCTGTGAGTTGGAAGGGGATGAGAAAGGAAGGATTACAGAGAGGAGGAGAGGAATGGTGCACTGGCACCAATAATGGCGGCTGTTGTTGGCTTTGCTGCGAAGGAAAAGGGAAAATGGGGAGACGCTTCCCAAACAGAACACCTGTCCCAGTTCAAAATTAATTGTAACTTAACCGCACTGCTTTTGTCTTTTTATTTTCCAAGAGAAATTCTATGTCTGCAATTTGAGTAATAAACGAGGTAATCAATTGTTTATGTGAGTTCTCATAGAAAATGAATGTTTATGAAAAATGTGAATAGTTCAAATTGTCCTAAATCGCCACTTGTGCTCCCCGCAATCGAACCATCTCCTATTTTTGTTTGGTCATCACCGTCTTGTTAAGGATATGTTGAGATAATCTAAAAGCGAATGAGTTTATATAGAATACGATGGAATAGTTAGGAGGTCCTTAGATGGAGCAACCACATCGCATCCTACGTGCATGATGATGGTGAGGCGGTGGGCTTGTAATGACATTTCAACATTCAAGTAAGCATGAATTTTTTTTGTGTATTTAGTAATATATGTTAGAATTTTTGTGTGGACTAGCATAAATTTATATCACAATTATTTTGGATTCATATTAATATTGAGGTCAAAATAATTGAAGTGTGTTGTTTTAGCACAATTGATTATAATCATTATTGTTATTGAGTCTATTGTCGCCCAACACCGCTCATTAGTGACCATTTTAAGTATCTTGTGTATGTACCTTGTTATAACGAGTGACTTAGTTCATTAATATACTAACAAAAGAAAAATTCATTCTCCTAACCTTATATATAAGTTGTTGCCCCATTGAGAGAACTTAATTCTTTGTTGTAGGGCATCGAAGAACAATTCTCCTAAGACCTCCATGGTCGAGGTCTCTCTCATTCTCTCATCTCTGTTGCACTCTTAACACTTCTATCACTCTTCCCCTTGCGTCTCTCTCAATTTCAATATTAGTAGCATGACAGCCAACCATAATCCCTACTCAAAGATTACATGCTACGGTTGGGGTCACAGACTTAGAGGTGAAAATTTTATCAATATATGAACTTAGGATACTTGATACGTTAAATCTATTGTGTTTTTTTTTTATAAGAAAGCACAAGGTAGGATTAGCTTAGAGAAATGGTTCCCTGTTTTGGGGAGTAACCATTCTTTATCTTAGAGTCAGTTGTTGAATCGCTGCTAAGGGGTAAGTGTAGCACAACATATGGGGCTTAGATAGATGAATTAGATGCTGAGTATTCGACTTACCCAACTCAAGGTCGAACCTCCTCTTGGTTCTACCTATTCTCCAGTTGGGTCTTAAGATTTTTGGCCCTATGGTTGTTCTCACCTTATTTGGGGTGGGTAGTGCACAACTTGAATGTAACTAGGCCGAACTCATTGAACTTGATAATGTAGCTTGTATTAGGATATTTTTATCATAATATACAATATTTAAGAATGTCAGTGTCAATCAAATACCTTAATGTGATTTCTCAAATATATTCTACAAGATTTATGAAGTTTTAATTTGCATACCAAGCATGTTTGATACATCATGTCCGATAAAAACTATGAAATGAAAATTAGTCTATATTTACTGAACACTCAAAAAGAGTAAAAATCTCTAAATACGTCATTTAGATGAAAGGAAGAGTATTAGTAGTGAAAAAGAGATAAAGTAGTAGGCGAAAAATGAAAATGAAGAAATTAATAAAAATAATTTTATAAACTTTCACAATTTTGAGTTTTTAATCATTTTCTTAATATAATTGCGTAATTAAAACCAAACAATTATTTGAGATTAAAATGTGTGGCATATAATTCCACAAAATCCTACTTGTAGTATAATCAGGAGGATTGTCTAAAACTAAAATCGTCACTAGAGGCTCATGGGGAGCAGCAGCAAGCCTAATTGCACATTCATGTCCCTCCCGAAAACCTCGAAGCATTTCATTTATTTTAACAATATTAATTGTGAAATAATGATAAGGGTAAAATAAATATCCCACCTTGTCTGGTTGGCGGTTGCCTTGAAATATCTAAATATCCTTTACCGAGAGACGGAGATAAATAGTGAGAGAGAGAGAGCAAGGTCGTGGATGTAGGAAAGGCCATACGTTCCCAAACAGGTACGTGGCCTTATCGTCTCTCTCACCCCTATCCTTACTACAAAACCCTCACCGTGGTTTTGGACTTTGAGCAAACACTTTAGAGGCACTGAATTTCCCCAAGTGGAAATGGCTTCTATCATTGGTGTTCCCTCCATACACCAAACCCCTTCTCTCTCTCTCAGGCCACCACCGCCATCCACCACGGCTTCTTCTTCGTCTGTTTCGTTGCAATGCTTAGACACCAAGTCCCACTTCAACAACGTTCTCAGGGCTCACCTTTGCAGCAACAGCGTCAAGAATGGGTTTAAGCCCGCCGTTAGTTTTGTCACTTCCGCCATTGCTACTCCGAATTCCTCCGTCCTTAGCGAAGAAGCGTTCAAGGGCATAGGCCGCGGCGGCGAATTCTCCCAAGACGACGATGATGATTTCATGAGCTATGACTCTGAAACCGAGGAGGCCTCTGCTCCTGACGCTGACGAACTCGACGTTTCCAAGCTGGGCCTTCCTTCGCGCCTCGTCGATTCGCTCCACAAGCGTGGAATTACCCAGCTTTTCCCCATTCAGGTTCTTCACTCTCTTAATTAACCGTGCACCAATCGCAGTAGAATATGATAGCTTATTGTTGTTCAATTAGTCGCAATTGTGCGCTTTGTTTTAGACGGTTTTGATTTTGTCAAAATTAATTTTAGTTAAAAGTGATTTTAAAGGAAAATAATTTTGGAACTTACCTCTGAAAAGTGATTTTGACAAAATTTGGGGAACTAGCTGCTAATCGATTTTCTAGCTACAAATATGCTTGAGAAAGAACCAAAAGTGAGACAGAACAAGCTTGAAAAGTGGATAAGCTTGATTTTTTTATTGCAAATCCATGAGTTGTTTTAATGCAGGACAAAATGCACTTATAATAATAGTTGACAGTACCATATCTTATTTTTTTGTGTTGTCTAACTTGTGATCAGAGAGCTGTGCTAGTGCCTGCACTAGAAGGCAGAGATATCATTGCACGGGCTAAGACTGGGACTGGCAAGACATTAGCATTTGGGATGCCAATTATCAAAGGTCTTACTGAAGGTGAAGATTCAAGTCCTCTCAGGTAATCATCATTCACGTGTCATTCAATATGCACCCTTTTAAATTTTTAATTTCAGGTTGGCTTGATGTGATATATATATATATTTGTTTCTTCTTTTGCAGACGGTCTGGTCGTCTTCCTAGAGTGTTGGTCCTTGCACCTACCAGGGAGCTAGCAAAGCAAGTAGAGAAAGAGATAAAAGAGTCTGCGCCTTATCTTAGCACAGTTTGTGTTTATGGGGGTGTTTCTTATGTTACCCAGCAAAGTGCACTTTCGCGTGGTGTTGATGTAGTCGTTGGGACACCTGGTAGAATAATTGACCTAATCAATGGGAACAGCCTTAAACTGAGTGAAGTTCAGTATCTTGTCCTCGATGAAGCTGATCAGATGCTTGCTGTTGGGTTTGAGGAGGATGTGGAAGTAATTTTGGAAAAGCTCCCATCAGAGAGGCAAAGCATGCTTTTTTCCGCAACCATGCCGGGTTGGGTGAAGAAACTAGCCAGAAAATATTTGGACAATCCGTTGACGATTGATTTGGTAAATCTTTGTTACCAGTACTGCATCCTAGTCTACATGCATTGGCTTTTGCTTCTTTTCTCTTTAAATGTTCTTTTTAACATTGCCTTATACTTGTGAATTCATGTCCTTGTTAGCAAATAATTCAGGCCACAATTTTGCATACTGTATAGTATTGAAGTTATTGTAGAAAGAAAATTTAATCATGATTATGACTCATTTTAATCCAGAAACAATACATCATGATAATGGTGCTTTTGTTTTTCTTTTAACAAGGTTGGTGAAGAAGAAGAAAAGCTTGCAGAAGGGATAAAACTTTATGCTTTATCAGCCACAGCCTCTTCAAAGCGAACAATTCTTTCTGATCTTATAACCGTGAGTTGCCAATTCATGAATGTTTTTCTTTCTATCTTAGCTTGATGTTCTCTAATATCTGCAGCTGGCATCCCAAGGTTCTGTTTAGTCATTTCATTACATTGAGTTTTATATACACATGCGTACACCTACTCACAAACTTATGGCTGTGTATCCTTCTATAAATTCATTTAGCTGTTGCAAAGTTTTAACATATTAAATCAGTTAAATTTTTTAGTTGTGATGTATTTTACAAGATGTACTTTACAAGATATACTTTTCTGTCAGGGTTGCATTTTACATTTGCTTTAACGTGGTAATTCAATAAGTTCACAGAATGTTGCTTTGTTTTTTAGGTTTATGCTAAGGGCGGGAAGACTATAGTTTTTACACAGACAAAAAGAGATGCTGATGAAGTTTCATTGGTATTAACAAATAGTATAACATCTGAAGCTCTGCACGGTGATATATCTCAGCATCAGAGAGAGAGAACACTGAATGGTTTTCGGCAAGGCAAATTCACAGTTCTTGTTGCCACTGACGTTGCAGCCCGTGGACTTGATATTCCCAATGTTGATTTGGTAATTGGTCGACCTCTAGATATCCAATTTCCAGTGTTGTTTGTGTATGAATCTCTTTGAATTCCAGCATTTTTTTAAAATATATTTTAATTCTTTTTGTTAGTTTAGATTTTATGCTGATTGAGGTTGAATAAACTGAACCACTTGAAACACTGCAATTTGGGGATTAGGATTTGTAATTGTGGTTGTAATTGGGGTTTCACAATCTGACGATCAAATTTTGATAATTCAGGGTTTAGTAGTAGGTTTTGAGATATCTTACACCTAGATTGGACTATAGAATTTCACTGTCTCAAATCTGTTTTCTGCTAGAGAAGTTTAAGATCTTTATTTGAATAGTAAGCTTTCTATGGCTTGATCCAGTAGTACTAAAGCTGTATGTTCTCAACATATTGAAAACCTTGTTGTGTCCCTCAGATTATCCATTATGAGCTTCCAAATGATCCTGAGACTTTCGTACATCGCTCTGGTCGTACTGGGCGTGCAGGAAAAGAAGGTACTGCCATTCTTATGTACACCAGTAGCCAGAGGAGAACAGTTAGATCCCTGGAGCGTGATGTAGGCTGCAAATTTGAGTTCATTAGTCCACCAGCTATAGAAGAGATTTTGGAGTCATCTGCTGCACAAGTTGTTGCCACACTCAATGGAGTTCATCCTGAGTCTGTTGCGTTTTTCACACCAACTGCACAAAAGCTTATTGAAGAACAGGGGACAAGTGCCCTTGCAGCTGCACTAGCACAACTGAGTGGATTCTCTCGGCCTCCATCATCGCGGTCTCTAATCTCCCATGAGCAGGTACTGGGAAGCATATATTTCCCAATGATGCCATCGAGAATAACAATTGTTTAGCTTGCCTTTGTTTTTAGTAATCAATAGTCCATGAAGTTTATAACGCATTGCCTGTAGGCCTTACACGTTGTCTTATGTGTTCTACTATTATGTGTACATGTTTATAGGGTAAACATTAAACAAGACCAATGTGCTGCATAAGCATAATTTTTCTGTTGTTTTTAAATATGTATGCTGTTTTTGCAGCCTGTTGTTAACCGGTTAGCTCATTAAAACACTTGTATTGTAGGGATGGGTTACGTTGCAGCTTATTCGAGATTCAGATAATAGAAGATATTTTTCTGCAAGATCAGTCACTGGGTTTCTTTCTGATGTTTATGCTCCAGCTGCTGATGAAGTTGGAAAAATACATTTAATTGCAGATGAAAGGGTTTGTATCTAATTATATTCTTCAATTCTTTTCTGTGCTCTAGTTGGAATGCACCTACCCTGTACAAGTTGTTTGACGTTGCCAATACCTAATATCAGGTTCAAGGAGCTGTTTTTGATCTTCCAGAGGACATTGCTAAAGAGTTACTTAACAGGGACATACTGCCTGGAAATACTATTTCGAAGATTACCAAGGTAAATTACAATATTTTATTGATATTTTTGTTGTGTAATTCTTCGCGGATTACAGTTGGCTCTGCCTGTATTCTTGCCCAACCAGAAAACCATGTTTGGGTACTGACCTATTGTGTCACTTACTGTATAAACACCAATGCGTGTGTTGTTTTGTATTTGCAGTTACCTGCTTTGCAAGATGATGGGCCACCAAGTGATTTCTATGGGAGGTTTTCTGACAGAGATCGAAGTAACAGAAGAGGAGGTTCTAGTTCTAGGGGAGGTTTTAAAACCTCACGGGGATGGGGTGGGGGCCGAAACTTTGATGACGATTTTGGCGATAGGAGAGGTGGTGGTAGAAGCGGGGGACGAAGCTTTGATGATGATTTTGGTGATTCATATAGGAGAGGTGGTAGAAGTAGTAAAACTGGCAGCAGCTGGTCTCGAGCTGGCAAAAGCAGCGGGGATGATTGGCCAATTGGAGGTAGGCGATCAAGCAGGTCTTCCTCATCAGACAGGTTAGTATACCAGTTACCACTTTTAATATTTGTTTAGTAATTTTCTTCCTTTGCGAGTTACAATATGCTTGCTTCACACGTGTGATATTTTTGTGTATAACTGATATGACATTGGAATGTGCATTGCAGATTTGGAGGATCATGTTTTAATTGTGGGGGATCTGGTCATCGAGCATCTGATTGTCCAAATAAGCAAGGCTTTTTTTAGGTTCCACATCTTTAGTTTTGGGAACTGCCTCGTACAAGACATGAGCTGCTGCCGCCATTATTGTTGGCCTGATGGGTGCAGGAAAATTGAAACAGAATCAGTTATTTATTTGCATCTCTCATGTTGGCGTACTCTCCATACCGGTCTCTGGTTTTGATCCCAGATTTTTCAGCCCTGATGTAAAATTAATTCATCATTTGTTTTGGGCAATGATATTTAACTAGAACAGTTAACTATATGTTTCTTTTGTTTTTTTTTGGTCTTGAACTATAGAACTAAATGGTTTTGTATCCTTTTATTGGGGTGATGTATGATCCTGTAATCTATTCTTTCACGATCTTGTTCAATATCTGTTTGAACCTTAATGGTTTAGAAACACGTAAAAGTAGGCATAACTACGAAAGTTGAAAGTGCAAAAGGTTCAAGCAGAAGATGATTCGAAGCTGTTGTTGAGCAGAGTTAATACACCGATGAATCTATTTTACCTTAAGTTTAATACCACTAAGCAAGTAATCTGACGGAAAGCAAAGAAAAGGGTCTTGTCCCTTTCTAAAATGTAAAATTAGTGAAAGTCTATGAGAGAGGTGTTGAAAGTGACAGCAAGGGAGCAGCGCAAAAAAGGTTGTTCTCTCTCAATAACTTAACCAATGGAGTGAGCAACAAGAAAATGGATTTGGATCGTCCCTTAAAAGGACCCACGGTTCGCAACTTCTAAAAGAACTACAACACGCCCAAAATCATAACAACTTACCCAGAATTTAAGAGAACTAGAGCTAGGGCATCTTTCTGAAAGTGTAGTATCCCAGCCCAGGAGACTTGATCATCCCCAAGGGGACGAGAATCGTTCACCTTTTCAGGTCCAATTTTGGATAATTTTCCCAACTGCTCTACTCTATTGTGATGCTTCAAGCCCAGTTGTTAGTTTTACTAGTTTGAATAAGATAACATCCTAGTTCTACTATAATTTTTCTCCGAAATACACTTTCGTGCAACTAGAATTCTGTTATTACATCAAATGCAGCATATACAAGCATGCAATGTTAATATATGATACACATGCTACACATCAATACGCACATACCTAACATTGAGTCACATTAAGTACATCCATACAATGTCCAAGAAACATTTTTCCGTCCAACTATACTTGTCCTTCAATTAATAATCATCACTCCAAGATCACACATTTTCAATTCCACCAAAACCTATGAACCGTCCTATAGTGTTGTCTTTCGTGAGAACCTTCAATTCATGGGCCTTAGCCTTAAGAAACGCCTCTTCCCCTCACAAAGCCACGCACCTCTACTCTAAAATGCACCGCAATGGGGTCCCTCTCGACAGCTTCTGCATCCTCTTCACCTTAAAATCATGCACCCATCTCCACAACCTACCCATAATTCGGCACCTTCACGCCCACGTCGTCAAACTGGGCTTCACCTCCCACGTCTACGTGGCAACATCTCTTCTCAATGCTTACGTCGTCCACTCTTTCTTGGACGCATGCCTCCTGTTCGACGAAATGCCCCAGAGAAACACTGTCACCTGGAACACCATGATCGCTGGGTATTCAAGGTTTGGTGATATACAAAGGGCACGTGAGGTGTTCGAGGCAATGCCCCACAGAGACACCGTTTCTTGGTCTACTATGATTGCTGCCTGCGTGCATGGCGCGAGTTATGAGCAGGGTTTGTCTCTGTTTCGGCGCATGTTGTTCCATGAGGGAACTAAACTGGACCAAGTAACCGTTGGTTCAGTTTTATCAGCGTGTGCCCACATAGGGTGTCTTGGATTGTTGCCCGGGAAATCGGCTCATGGTTTCGTGGCCAAAAATGGGTGGGAACTGAATGTGGAGTTGGGTGCTGCTGTGGTCAACATGTATGCTAAATGTGGGGTTTTGAGGAATGCTGCACAGGTTTTTGAGTTGATGGGTGATAGAGATATTATGTGTTGGACTGCACTGATTTGTGGTGCAGCACAACATGGTTTCTGTGAGGAAGCACTTGCTGCGTTTGAGAGGATGATGTTTTCTGGTGTCAAGCCCAATGAACTCACATTCACTGGGGTGCTCAGTGCCTGTGCTCGTGCTGGGTTGGTGGAGGAAGGGAAAAGGTGTTTCAGAATGATTGAAGAGAATGGGTTGGAACCAAGGCTTCAGCACTATGCTTGCTTGGTTTATTTGGTTGGAAAGGCAGGGATGCTGGAGGAGGCTTATGAGATCACCAGAGCGATGAAGATTGAGTCGAATGTTGTCGTCTTGGGCTCCTTCTTGTCGGCTTGTAAGGAGCACAGTCAGTTTGAGATGGCTGAGACGGTGATTGAGCAGGCGTTGAGGATTGCAAAACCAGAGAGTGATAGCGGGATTTATAACCTTGTCTCTGATTTGTATGTTATGGGTGAGAAGTGTGAAGAGGCTGAAAAGTTGAGGAAACTTGTGCTTGATGAACATGTAAGAAAGGCGAGGGGTAATAGTTCTGTCAGAAGTGGATTAAGATAAAACACATCATTTTGTCTTACTTTTAACAAATCATTAATTCTTTCTGTGCTTATAAATTATAATCCTTTGAGTGACAAGAGAGCGAATTGAGTTTAGAATTCAGCATTCAGATAACTAAACTATCTTCAGTGCTCAAAAAGTTCTGAAATCGTCAGCTTTAGACAATACTATGTAAAACCATATACTGCTCCAGAAATTTGTGACTGACATTGCAGTTCAATTGCAAGGACTGGATCATTTCATGAGTGCAAACAGCAATGAGCAGCACTTCGATGAGTATCACTTGGTCCCATAAGTGTTGTCCCCCAGGACTGGTAGAGCATTTTGTAGACCAATAAACTTTCCAGTCTAACACTGAATGGGACTTGCTAGTATGACAGGCAGTAAATTTTGCTGTGTTTTCAATTTTATACCCAACCATATAAATTCCAATTTTTGTTCAATGTTTTGTTGCCATTTATCTTTTAAGGCAGAAGTCTGTTATTCATGTTATAGAACATTGGTTGGCTAATTAGTTGAATTATTTTTGCTCAAATTAGTTGTATGTCACATTATCGAATATCCAATAGCAATTAGGAACCCCAAATTAATTATTTAGAAAAGAAACCCTAAACATAGAATAGAAATAGACTTGATATAGGATAGTAGGAGTGGGCCAGTGGTTAAAGATGTGAAGAGAGTCTATGACCTTATAAGTATTTAGGGTTGATAATGGGATAATGTTTATTTTAATTTCTAAAAATGTAAACTCGAGTTTGGTCTTTAAAATTTAAAATTTAAAATTTGACTTTTTAATCTTTGAAATTGCAATTTTCAGATTACATTAGTCCTTTAATTCATTATCGTTAATATATTATCATGTTTTCATTGATTTTTTATATTAAATGAAGATGTGATAACAACTCTGATTATGTAACCGCACTACAGGAAGAAAATGTGATTGTGGAGGCAATTTTAGGTTCTACCGTAACTCTTTGCAATCTCAGTTATTATTACAATTTTATTTAATGTCACAAATAAACAAAAACGTGATAATTAATATATCAAATGATTAATTTAATTTAAAGTTTATTTAAAAAGTCAAATTTTAAATTTTAAAGACTAATGACTTTTGACAAAAACTAAAATGAGCATTTTCCTTTTATTAACGTAAAATTAATGAAAGAATTTGTTACTAATGTAAGGGAAAAAAATAGACATGATAATTTGAAAAAAAAAAATCTTCGGAACCTTATAAATTATTATATAATAATGTTAGTAAATTGAAATCTTTATTTTGAGTTCACTTTTCGTTCCGCTCCTCACCCGCAATAGCAGCGGCAGCAGTCTCAAATAATTGAAGCTTTCTGAGTTCCGATTCTCTCTCTCTCTCTCAGGTTCCTTCGGTTCTCTCTTTTTTCTCCAAATTCGTTTTCCTTTTCGACTCTCAGTGTTCCCATTCATTCATTCTTCTCATAACCCACTCCCATTTTAGCCACGTTTCCTGAATTGTCGACTCCTTGAAATTGTGAGTCCTGACACTGGGTTTGTGCACCTTCCCCGCTGGTAACCTTTTCGCGGTGGTTTCCTCCGTCTATCTGGTGGAGGAATCTTGCCGGTAGCGACGTGGACAAAATCTGAAGATTTTAGGGAAATTATTATATATAGACAAATTTCTGTTGTAGGGAATTAAAAATAAAAAAATGTTAGGCATTGCAGCATAACCCGATTTGACTAACTATTTCCGCTTATTTTCCATGACATGAGATTAGTTGTTTTATTTTAATTTCATTATTAGATTTTAACAATTTCATTGCTTTTGTTAATGCTGAATAGGAAATAGGGTGTGGTGGAAAAAGGTGAAATATGGCAGAAGTGAGTTTGGGAATTCTGGTTGATATTGTTGATGAGGAATGGATGAGAGACACTCTCCCTGATGATGGTATTTACTTTTAGTTAGCTTCAGTTCAGTTTATGCGATGTGATGAGTCTTCTCAGCTTGATATTCATTTGTGATGTGTCTTTCTTTTACCTTGCTGTTATTGCAGATCTCCCACTGCCCCCATCATTGGTTGTTCGGACAGATGATACTGAGGACTCTAGTATGTCTCATCATTCCCTAATGTCCTTCATTATACAATGATATTCTTTGGATAATTTAATCTCTTTCTTCTTCTTAGTTTAAAAACCGTTTTTCAATTTAGTACTCGCATTGATTTCGTTTGCTTGGGAGTTAACTCTGCATTTGTTGCTCATTAGTATAATACTATTGGCTTGAGACGATACAAAACTAAGTGCATGTTTGGTTTTCAGGGTGAGACACACCTATAGTCAATTCTGAGTCCCGGAAAAAGTGAAAATTTCTCACTACTAGAACACCAGAATTGATTCTAAGCCACCGCAACAAAAATCAAAACATGCTATTAAGTTGTTGCACCAAAATGGTTATGAGAAAGAGAAAGCTTGTGTTTTGGACATTTGTGCTTAGACTAGTTATAATGTGACATGATTATTGTTAACAAGACGGTTCTTATATTGGAGGCTGGCTTGTTCCTATAGTTTTCTTCTTGAATTTTAACAGTGTGCTTTGCTTTGATCAGATCAGGAGACGCAACAAGTTAATGTGGATGCTTGGCACGATCTTGCCTTAGGCCAAGAATAGAAGTTCTAATGTGTTAGTTATTTTCATGCTTGGATGTAGATGATGGTGCTTCCTGTCACTGGACATAGCTTCCTGTCACTGGACATAGGCACCCTCCTTTCCATGTCCCTGTTATATTGTACTTTCATCATGATGTGATGCTAAGGAATTCGAGTGTAATTGATGCATTCTTGCTGTCATTAGAAGAACTGTGTTGGTGCTTAAACCAATGCTTAGTATGATAGTTGTACTGGTACGTTCACAAACATGTATTAGTTAGTTTTTTTTTTTCGCTTGGTTCTAAGGAGCATTTGGTGGATCTAGAGGAGAGGATGGAGAAGGGGGAAAAGGATGAGTATGTAGAGATTGAGTTAGCCAACTGCTCTCTAGACATAAACACGGATATGCCACTTCAGCTATAACACATCTTTCATAAAAATATGTAGAAAATTCGATCTTTACTATGTGATGAGGAGCAACCAAAATATCATTTTAAAAACACGATATGTGATGAGGAGCAACCAACAATTATATGTGATGAGGAGCAACCAAATTAAAGAAAGGCCACCATAATTACCAGCCATAGCTTCAGTTACTGCGCAAAGATTGGGGAAAAGATGTTAAAAACAGAGCAGCGTACTAGTACAATTGTACATGCAGCCTCATAAACTCATTACCAATTAGAGATTGGTATTTAACTCGTAAATAATTAGAACAGCAGAAAATATAATTGTCATCAAGGACTCCAAAAAGCAGCTTTTTCGTGTCTGGATATGTCACAATCAAAACAACACGAAGCAAGCAACACTTCATATTAAAAAGCATGAGAAAACCCTTCATATCAGTACAATCATATACAAAAATTGAGAATAGTCCAGGGGAGACAGCTGCTCGGTACAATTGCCCCACCTTTGTTGTGTAGACTCGTTGCGAACTAATTAAACTAGATTTCCTTCACACCTAAAAATGATTTCTTTACAAAAAGAGAAAACTTAAATAAACCCATTTTCCACGTGCTGATGCCAACAGTATGGTATGTATACGAATCATAGTGGGTCATTAACAGGTACTGTAGTAGGAACATTTGTCTCGGGAGCCTCTGCTACTGGTGATGGAGCCTCGGGTGGTGCTGGATTGCTCGTTGACACTGCTTGAACAGTTTCACCACTGACAACTGGATCTCCTTCACTTGCTGTCGTAGAGGAAGGATCTCCATTGTCTTTCGTGGTTTCACCTGACTCTGGTTGAGGTGGAGCAGCCTCTGGAACTTGTGGCGTGGAGTCTGGAGTGGATTCTGATGGAGGTGGGTCACTCCCTGGTGCAGGAGTTGATTCAGGCTGCTGTGTAGCACCCTCTGGCGTTGCTGTGGTTGTAGGAGGTGGTGCTTCCAGTGCCAATGGCTTTCCTGGTGGTGGTAATGAATTTTGAGCCGCAGAAGCTGGTTTTTTCTGGATGGAGATAGGAGCATCAAGAGACACCATCCCAGGAGGTAAGATTTCAATAGGTGGTTTCTTCCCCGCTTCTGCCAAACTTGTAAGCTTAGGTTCCTCAAGAGAAGCTAAAAATGCCGCTGTAGCATCCGTCTTCTGTGATGGAGTAGGCTCAACCTCTCTCTGTAGCATTTGATTCCAGGTTTGAACCAAGTGCTTCAAAGTTGGACGTCCATGTGCCTGAAAATAACAAGGTCAGACTACATGTAATAAACGCAGGGATCAACGAGTAGTGCATCACAAATCATACATGAGCATGAAGCACAGCCTCAGCAAGCATGCCAGTCTCCTGCCATGCTCTCTCCATTAAAGCATTATCTCCCAAAACAGCACCAGCAAATGCAGCTTCTCGTCCATAGCCAAGTGTGATTAAGTTGTTTACCAAACCCTGCAAGCACATAAACGTAATCCAATTTACCACAAAACTTCCAACTGTTGATTGTAATACCAACATGTATCAAATAGCCAAAAATCAGAGAATAGCAAAATTGAGGTTTCCTACACTTAGCCGAGTCAATTCCCCATGATTTGCAAGGCGTAATGCTAATCCTCTCAGCTCATGACCTTGTAAAGCACCTTTCACAGAACCTGCAGCAGCTAACCTCTTGAGAGCTTCACGAGCAATTTCACCCTGTGCAGTAGCGTCTGCGGCGTCAATAAGATCCAAGAACTCTTTTGCAAATTTCACTATACCTTGAACACCTTCAACTAAATCTTGTTTTTTATCTGTTACAGTATCTGGTTTTTTATCAGTCAAATTAAGAATGTCATTCAAACCAAGCCCAGGAGTACTATCATTTCCTATATCCCTGCTGTTACTCATGGTAAGAAGACACTGAAGAGCTCTCTTCAAATCATTGCTCTTCATTGCTAAATCAAACTCCAACCTGCAGATCATAAATAGCAGTATGTTTCAGGTCTAAGCATTACATAACACGGAACATTATGCAAATGTCAATTAGAACTGATAGCTATTGGCTATAAGCACACCATACCTCTTAGATATACCGGGTAAATGAAGTGCTTCATTGGCATAGCCCATTCCTAGCATAAACTGAGCTAAATCGTCATGGTGCTCTCGTCCAAGCCTACTTGCCCTGTTTAAAAAGTACAATGTAAGATATACAAATATATCTGACTTACAAGCAACGATTACATCAGAAAAAGAGAGAAGGAAATTGATACCACTTTACTGCACTAACAGCATCACCATAAGCAGCAAGACATCGGCAACGAATACCAGGATGACTCAAGGATAAGGCATGAGCACACATGTACCTACCACAACCCAGGTATTAGTGGTACTATTCTTGAAACCAGTATCTAATATGAATAACCTTAAATTTGACCTCCATCCTGGTAATAACACGTGGCCATGTTATGTCAATTAAATTTTACCCAGCATAAACACATAAAAGGTCAACACAACTGAATCATCAATCATTTGGCCACTGAACAGAAGCATAGGTACAAATCTAGTCACCCTTTTCTCTTACTGAAAAACCTCTTTTCCAACAAATACAATCAATAACCACAACCATACATTATCTCACCATTCTGCTACATCAAAAAGCAATTTTTCAGAAAAATCACCGTCCTTTTTCTATTAATGGTTTTTCTTAAAGTTTTCTCCATCCCCCCTCTACCTATTCTTCATTTGATCAATTCTTCTCAATGGAGCCACTATTAGTTTTCTCCTCACATGTGCAAACACCATAGGACAGTTTCTGTCGTCTTGTCTTCGAGAAGTGTCAACGTCCAACATATAATTACCCCAATGTGCACAACATTGTATGTATGCATTTTATGCATTAAAGGGAAAGACAGAACAGAGAATTCCAGGGGAAAAACTGATCACACTAAACAGCGTGTATGTACAGGCTTGGACAGATTAAACATACAAATGAAACTGAGAAGTCCCAGTACCTGTCAATTAGCCAAAGAACTCCATCTTTGACACCTACCACAACAAGAGGCCCAACTGGGCGTTTTTGCTCCATTGGAAAACGAGTAACTGCCACAGACACACCCCCACCACCAACAGCCACCTCACTAGCCTTTCTCTCTTCTGCTGCCATCCAAGAGTCATCATGGTCAACCTTAGATTGTTTGGGCAATGTTAAGAAAGGTGGCACTGAAGGAGCATGCTGAAATGAAGCCAATCGAACAACCTAGAGCAGGAAGAAGAAAGAAATATCTTTACATTTTAAGGAGGAGGAGGAGGAAAAGTACAAGATCAGAGGATAAGGCATCCTCCAAAAAGAAACCAGAAATATGTCTACCTTTTATCAGATGATATGGTAAAGTAACTAGTATAAAGGAAAATGGTGCAGCATGTATAAATGATTTAAACAGATATTTTAATTTACAAATAAGGATGCAAAAGCAGACCCCAAATATACTCAACAAGAAAATAACAAAACTCAAGCATAACACATTCATTACAACTCAGAAGTGGAAAAGAAAAAAAGAAAAAAAGAAGAGCTAATCCAAGATGAACCATTTACCAAAATTGATAACACAAACATACCCCCAAAGTCAGTTTCCAAAATTATTCTAATGCAGGGTTAACAGAAGTTAGTTACAAAATAACACTTCGAAAAATTGTGATTAGTAACACGCTTCCACCCAAAATATTTGATTAAATTGACTAGCATTTCAGCCATAGAATAACAAAAGTTCTCATACAAAAAAGACAAACTTCCCTAGAAACTTGAATTCATTCTAACATGATTAATCATATCTACACATAAAAGTAAATATCAAATCTTTGAGAGACAAGACAAGCTAGGCACTAAGTGTTTGCATTCATTGTCATAGATGATAGCAGTTGAGAGCATTTTTAAACCTGCAGCATTGGTGACCTCAATGATATTCTTTCTTCTGTAGAAGTTTGGGGACCATCTACTGCAATTAGGGCCAACTCTCCATGCTCCGCAACAGATCTTGCCTGTGCTTCTTTCATTTTCTGCTCTTCTTTCATCTTCTTAGTTTCGATGTCAATTTGTGCAACGCCAGCATCCACAAAAACAATTCTGAAAATCAACATAGAAGTGGTAAAGGTAAAATAAATAATTAATTTTGGCTGTTGGAGATATTAATCAAAAACCATTCAGCTAATGCAGTAGGTATAGATGACATTGGATCCTTTAATATGTTCATTTTATTACTAAACCTAAATAATATGTTAAAGCATTGCAAGCATCCTGTCCTCATACCATATAGAAAGACAAATATATAGATGGTTGGCAAAAAATAAGTTAAATAGGATTTTCTCTTGGAGGGTGGAGCATCCAAAGCCTCTCAAGTTGGAGAGGAAATAAATACAAGGATAGAGAGCTATTATAGTTGGAGGGTCCAAGGCCCTATCAAGCTCTCATGAGAATCCCCATACTTCCGATGTAGGACTCAAGCCCCATACCTTGAGATTGGATCCTAATAAAAATAGAACATATGAAGAAGCATACAAAACTGAAAGCTTCAGAAACTTGGGAGTATATTCAACAAAAGCACAATGGGATTGATAATTACTGGTGACTTCCTAAACGAGATAAATTCTCATCAAGATTTCCCAAATCATTATTCTCCCATTTTTTCTTTGGTCAAGATGAATAGTTTGTCATTTACACCTTACAACTAAAGCTTACTTACCAAAAACAATGGACCAGTAACAAAAAATGCTACAAAAAGGACTGAATGAAATCGTAGACAATGCACATAGCTTACTCTATAGTAGTTGGTGTAGCCACAAACAACTGCCTCCGGTGCCAAACAGCACTAGTAGCATATGGGATAGCAACATCTCCTAGGTATCTATATTGTGGGCGCAAACAAGATATGACTATGTATTGCTGGTATGCAAACGCACAGTACTCAACAGTTTGGTCCCAAGCAGTCCATTCTGGCTGGGGAAGAAGACTGCCCACGGGCTGGAATGTCTCCCAACTGAGTCACAAACAAAATCAAACACTATTAGATCTAAAGAAAATCTGAAAGATTGTGCCCACATGAAAAACTAATACAGAATATACATTAAAGCAACACTGATGCGAACATGAAGCAAATAAGGAGTTTACAGGCTGTATGGAATTGCAAAAAGGATATCACAATTTTCAGCCACATGATTTAGGCAAAGTCCTCAATTGTATTTGAGGGTAAGGCATCTCATAAGCATCCTAGTGTGTTCAACAAGGGGACTAAAAGGCCTATTCCATTTCTGCCAAGCAACCTCAATGTAGAAAATGTCTGATGTCTCTAAACTCCCATGACATGGAACAAAGTCACCAGTATTTATTGGATAGAATTAGTAGACTTCATTACTTCATTCAATTCGTATTCTGACTCAAACCATATGATTGTGAAAACAAATTATCAGTAGTTATGGAATAGTCATAATTTTTGCAAATGATAGTCATAGTTTAGAAGTTGGATAGGAAAAACTTTTGAGAGATGACTCGACAATTGTATGGGAGTGAATGTTGGGCGATAAAAAGCCAACAAGAGAATAAGCTCAATGTAACAAAGACGAGGATATTGTGTTGGATGAGTGGACATGCTAAACAAGACATTAGGAAAACAAATGCAATAAAGAGAAAATTAAGGTAGTAACTATTGTAAAAAAGACAACAAAACCCCGCCTTAGGTTGTTTGGTCATGCAAGGATAAGACTTTAGAAGCCTCGGCAAGACGAATATATCAAATAGAGGATAGTGGTAGAGCGAGACCAAGAATGACTATAAAAATTATTTATATTTTAATGACTTGTCTATAGACATGATTTATGATAGAACACATTTGATCCATGCAACCAACCCCACCTAATGGAAAAAGACTTAGTTGTTACTGTTCGTATTTGTAAAAAAACTGCAGCAACCATTCTTGGCACTGCAATAGGCAGAGAAAGGTTGTGTGATTACCGAGAGATGATATATGTTTGAATTTGACTCAAGTTTAAAAGGTAAAGGAGGAATAGGATTGATGAATTGGTCTTTGACTAGTACACACCTAACTGTCTTTATTTGGCAGGCCAAGATAGAAATAATCAATAACTTTGATGAATGAAGGATGTGAAATATAATGAAACTCTGTCAACTATGTCAAATAATAATCATTTTTATTGTACAATAATTAAAAGTTTCACCTGTATAGCTGGAAGTTTTGAGGTGCTGCCTCAGCTGGAGATCTATATGAAGAAAATCCATCATCGTAAGTTGTAAATGAAGAAAGACCACTGCTTCCATAACCTGATAAGGGCATAGACTGGATTGTTGAAATGGCTGTAGCAGCAATAGGACTGACTCTCCTAGATGTCCGATAGGCAACGCCAAGCAATGCTCCTCCATGCAAACCAATGACCTAAAAGAAACATGACTTACAAAAGCACCTTATTTCTGTTTTCAATGATACCACCTTTGAAGAATAACATGAACAGAAGGTCTTAGTATAAAGCAAAAAGTCTTCTCACAATTGGCAATAGTATTGAAGTGTATCTATTAAAAGATTTTAAATTCATGCATCTGTTTAATATAATCTTGGGAAACACTACTGCAGCCAATTTCATATGCAAGATCTGAACTTTCAATACAACAAAACAGTAAACAATGAATCCTTCTGCCAGAAAATCATCTGACAAGTTAGTTAGCATGGCAACAAATTGGTAATTGCATAAGAATAGCAATATATCCCTACTATACTAACCCATACTTAAAATACACATTCTTCAGAAAACTGAGAAAAGCACTAACCTACCTAGAGGTTCTTGGATCCCCTCCCCACCTTTCTTCATTTTTCATATACATGATTTCTATGAAAACAATTGACAATTGCATTTGTTGTGTAATCAATCAAAACAAATGTGAGCTGAGATAAATTTACCTAACTTATTGCAATTAACTTTAAAATTTTGCAGAAGTTTTATTCAGAAGAACAGAAGCATTGGCAACAGGAAAGCTAGAAACCATCAAAGATAGATTATTACTAGAACTTTTTATAAGGAGAAATTTAGAATGAGAAAAGAGGCTTACTGGTTCACTGCGTGCACCAACAGACCTCATTAATATGTTTGATGTTCCATCATCTAACAAGATGCGGACTTGAATAGAAGCTGTGGAAGCAGCAGCAGCAGCTGCTGCTTGTGCTTGTGCTGCTGCAGCCTCTCTTGCTTTTTTTGATGAACTACCCCTGGGAATCACAGGAAGCCTAGGAGGTGCTGCTGATTCTAATATAGCAAATCTGTCACGACAAGTATCCCAAGCAAGAAGCCTTGCACTGCCGGAGTCAACAATTGACCAATCACTAACCATGTAGATAGAGAAATAAGGAATATCTGGCCAAACAACTGCAAGATACCTGCAAAATATGATGCAGTAAGAAAGCAACCACAGTGCAGAAAGCACTCACATTTAACAAGCTAAACGCTATAGGATGTAGCTTAACAATGGAAAGACAAAAGCAACTACACCACAAACATGGTAAATAAAATAGCCATTGTGAATTATGACTGTTAAAGGCGATTGAGTTGTATATTCTGTAGAGAAAAACAAGACCATTAAATTATATTGAAGAACATAAAAAACTAGTTACTTTGTAACTACAAAACTACAACTTACTTTCCAGAACTGCTCACAGAAAGAACTGAGTGTGAGTCATGTGGAACAGGTGTACTAATGTGCTTCTTCCCCTGCTTGACAGGCAATGGTTCAAAAAAATCTCCCTTAGATCTTCCAGTTTCAGACAAGGAACTATTATTTCCAAGAGATGGATTTGCTGAGTTGTTTAACTGAAAATTTAATAGCTTTAGTTCCCTTTCAATTACAAATACGGCAGAATGTTCTCTGCTGTCTGAAGGGGTTGGCAGGGGAGCTACAGGTGGCAGAGATCTCGCATCAAACTCGCAGATAATAACACCAATATTGGTTCCAGTAGCAACAAGATGTGGCTGCAAAGTATGTGCAACCATACAATACACCTGCACCAAAAATCAGCGGCAAAATTCAGTTTGACCAAACCCTCTTACCAGGTACAGACAACAAAAAGAGAGCCGAGAGGAATATCAGCTTGAAGTTCTGTATCCTATGTAAAAGATGATCCATTGCCCTAGGGCGTAATAGACATTTTCTACATATGCAGGAACTTATAACAGCATTAAACCAAAGCTTTCCCACAGATTTGTTACACTCAATCTAGCATCACTTCTATTCAAAATAATCATTATTGAAGTATGAAGATGCTTTCAAATTCATATCACTCTTCTACATAGTATAACTTCAATAAAAGGTTATACAAACAACAAAACTTACTAAACTAAATCAGATATTTATAAATAAATAAATGAATAAATTGCTAAATGATAACCAGCTAACCACATACCCTTAGTTTCTTATTAGGAGCAAGAGCTTGTGGAGGAATAACAGTGGTCAATTCGCACAATGGCCTTGTGAGAGCAGAATAAGTGGGATGTTCGATTGCCCTAACAAAAGTTTTTGAACAAAAACAATTCAAATGTATAATGAATATATTTAATCACTGCACCACCAAGTAACAAGTAAGAAACTTAGAGCAACCAAAGGAGAAAAACAATTGCATACCATATGTGAGAATCTTTGACGCAGGTTAGAATATCAAGGTTTGGAGCTCGAGGATGACTCCAAGAAGCCACACTATGGCAAGCCAATTTTGGAACTGGCTTTATACGCCGCAGCTCCTGAGAATTAGAAGCAGGAAACAATAATAAATTAATAATTCATGCCAAGTCTTTATAGTCACTAAGAATTTTCACAGAAATATCCAAGTGTTAGTACCATCACTATCCCACCTTAAAAGAGATTGTGTCCCATATTGCTAATGTCTTATCTGCACCAATTGTAATTAGCTGAGGAGCACCTCCCATCACCCTAGACAGCTCAACTGCCACAACCCCGCCATCATGTGCCTAGATACATCACATGGTATCATAAACAATGAAATGTGCACGTATGTAATTTGTACTAGTCACACAGGAAAGAATAATCAGACAAAAAGGAAAAATAAGCTGGGAGAAATTAAGAAAAATATCAGAATTTAACTTTATATGCCTCAACTTAATTGGCATTTTACCTTGTGCCAGACCTTAAGGCCTTCCTTTTCTATTATGATAATATATACATCTCATATTTGAATTAAATTCAACTAAATATCCCTTCACATACTTAACCAAAGAGGAAATAGCAACTGTAGTTAAGCTATAGCTAATGATCACTTATCCCTTTATTGTAGCCATGATATGCAATAATTTTTTTCATCTTCACAAATTATTGAACAAACTGACAAAGTGGAGTTAGCTAAAGACAAAAAATGGTACTTTTAAACTCAGCTTGGGTACAAGGTCACGTGAGTCTGGCCCATGGTCAGCACTCCAAATTATGAGCAATCCATCACTAGCACCCGAAACCAAAAGAGCCTGCAAGCAAAAAAAAATAAAAATGAAACTTCACACCAAAGTATCAAAACAACAACTTCCAAGCACAAAAGCCATACATAGATATAATCAACCATGCAAAACCTGCAAGTGCATTTAACAAGATGTACTAGCAAATGCAATTTCTCAACACACAAACTGTCTTCTTGACCACAATGCTACTGCAAAATGCAACTTCTGCAAATAGTGTTGGAACAGTAATGCTAAAACATACAAATATAACCTAAATAAATAAGAACAAGCAGATAAGAAAGACTCTTATAGCAAGGCATCAGTAATATCGATAATTCAGAAGTATCTCTCAAAAGAGCCCACCTTGAAGCCTTGAGTGTATAATCACAATATGAACAAATAAAAAAAATTGCAATGACTTCAGGGTTCGTCGGCATTTTCTAGGAACATAAGAATAGTAAGACCCTTGAGGATCCTTTACTTGTAATTTCTAATTCAATATGATTAGCAGTTTAGAATTAATGATTTATTGTTTACAAGTTACTGTGTAAACAACACCCTTTCATTTTGAAAGGGTCTCCTTCATAAATCTTCCCTTCAAATGAACTTACTCGTTTTGAAGACCACAAGAGAACATGGAATTACTAGGTTTGAAAATCTTGACCAAATAAACAATGCCAAGACATCCATTGACATTCACAAAACTAAAGTAATTTTACTCTCACATACTCACACACTGCACAGGTGGCCATTAAATATGTGCAGATCTGTTACATCAACAGTTCAACACCAACACAAGTCTGATCCAATAGCTGCCTATAGTGAATATAGGAAAAGTCGGAGGGCAAGTGACATTACTATTTTCTGAAGCATAGGTGAGGAGTACCATGGAATCCAAAGTTGCTAATGATAAGGCAGGTAAGGCACAAGAAAGTAGCATAAAAGTTCTTCAACAGAGAATCAAGATTTACCTCACCAGAAGCAGCCATGAAGGACATCAAGCAAGAGATTGATCCTTTATGACCACCAGTGTACCTTCGTGCAAGCTGCAAGACACAAAAGTATTACAAAACATGCTAATAGTTGCAATATGTAGAATATTTTAGGCACCCACCTTCCATGTGATCATTGAGAGAACTCTAATGACACCATCAGATGCGCCAAAAGCAACAAGAGGACCATCACCACCTCCAGATCTATAAAGAAACTCCATGCTGCAACAGCAGATAAATTTGGAAAATGGAAACTTATACAGCGTGCATGAAGTACTAAAGGAAAAAATGATAAATAATCACTTGTTCCTAGCAAAATCATATGTCAAATGAAGCACATACGACTAATAACATGTTATGTCAAATTTCCATCAAGAATCAAGACAAAGCAAAAATAAAGTTTGGTAGACATAAACAAAAAAGTGATGAATCTGCACACCAAAACTGTAATTTGTACGATAATTAGAATAACAACAAACATTGTTTGTCAAATGACTCCACCAGAATTCAACTATTCTCAATTTCTCATTGT
This sequence comes from Nissolia schottii, assembly GCA_003254905.1. NCBI lineage: Eukaryota > Viridiplantae > Streptophyta > Magnoliopsida > Fabales > Fabaceae > Nissolia > Nissolia schottii. The sequence continues at coordinate 206,795 of QANU01073741.1, read as the reverse complement.
TTTATTCACAGTCATATAGTTTTGGCCGTTGACATGACTCCAGATGAATTAGGCAAGATTGCCGCAACCAAAAAACTTAAGTTGGAGTACATCAAATTATGTCAATGACAAAGGAACGAGAAGAAGGATGATCTGGACATGCATGGTGACAAAAGTAATAGTGGCTATCAATTATCAATGGCAGAAGGAGCTGCAGAATATTGAATAATGTAATAAAAATTTACCAGAGAAGGGACTTGTTATCAAGCTCTTGCTTTGGTACATCACGGCCACGCATTGTCACCAAGTCCAAAAATATAGCTTTGTTTAAACAACATATGACAAGAAAATGCCTTCCTTTAGTTGATGGGGCAGGAGAACTAAAAGCTGAACTGAGATGCTGAACAGCTGTCGGCGCCTCTGCAGCTGCAGATCGATTGTGCCAAAGTTGCCAAAAGCGTACATCGTCATCATAAAATTTCACCTGCTTAACACTTTAATGCAGGTATAGAGTCGTGATAAGTAAATGAACCATAAAAGCCAAGAAAATATATAAAAACTCAAAGCAGAGTTATATTACCTTCCTCCACGAATGGCTTCTGTGGGTTTCCCTTTGGACTCTACCAAACCCAAAAAAAAATATGGAAGTTGTTACTGAATCCGTACAAAAATGTTGAAGGGCCACCAATAATGTTCAATAAAGTGTTTATCATGCTGTTTTACTAACTGTATCAAGACAAACTCACTTGTCACAATTTCCAAGACACAGTAATACTAATAAGTAAGAAATTCAGGTATGCTAGGTAAGTACATCGCAAAACAAGCCTGTGATTGTCATTAACGGAAACACAAGCAATTCTTGCTGATTGAGCATGAAACAGTAGCAAAGCTTGCATTCTAGGAAAGTTTTGCTGACAGGAACAATATTAGGGCTCATGATTATAAACTAATCATAAGCAATTGTGCGTGGTTGAAGATCTTTTCACTACTAAGTATAAAACAGTTAGGCAAACACGGACAGTTAGTTACTTTATTAAAATAACAGTGACACTTCCATACAAAGAATGCCAAAAAAAATCAATAAATTCTCGTTGAAAGTAGCTACACAAAACCAGTATCTAATTCATGTCACCAAATCCATCCAATAAAAGCAAAATGCAGCAGGTCTATAACAGAACAACAATCATGAAGGCTCTATAGTATCTACACAATTACATATGCATCAACTACAAGTAAGGCCAAAAAAGTGTTGAACCTGTTTCTCCCTCTGCAAGCTTCTCCAGCTTCGCGCCGACCAATCGTCGTTCATCCACTCCACCAGCTTTTAACTCATATATCACCTGAACCACGTTTCCATCAAAATCCAACAACAAAGATGAAAAAATAAATCAACCGCTGCAAATTGAACAAGAGGCAAGAGGACAGTGTACCTGGCGGTGTTCCCAGTTCCAAACAGAGACTCGATCTGAATCATCCGCGGTGACCATCCATGGATGAGTCGGATGCAACTCGATCTTAACGATTTTGTCAGCGGACGGCCGGAACGCTTTCAGACGCAGCATCTTCTTCTGTGCCAAAGGCTAAACACGGTTGGGGGGGGGGGGGGGGGGGGGGGGGGGGGGGAAGCGATGGCGAAGAAAAATGGCTTCCCAGTAAGTAGTCAAGATCGGAGGCGCGCTTCAGATTTAGCTTAAATCTGTGGAGAACTCAGATTGGAGGAATGTGCGTTCATTGAACGCACGTCAACGACACGGAACTGCCAAAAAGTTCCTTCCCTCGCCAACAACAATGCCTCCCTTTCCTTTCTTTCCTAATTTTCCGACTAACCAAACAGGAATTGGAAGAGACACTGAGGCTGATTCAGATTTGAAAGAAGCTAAACGCGAATTTAGAGCGGTTGGACTTGGAGCCTCGAATCGAGTTCTCTTGGCGCTTGTGAGATTAGCAAAACGGAGATCTCTGGTGACTTGCTCTGATATGTTCGAACTTTTCGTCCCCGTTTTCATTTTTCCTTTTTTTTTTTTTTTCACTTTCCCCTTGTTTTTGTTTTTAAATGGACCGGATCAAAAATATGTCTATTTTAAGTATCCGGCTCGTTTATGGTCGGTTTATTAGTCTAAATGAGCTGACCCGTCAGCCCGTTTATTTTTTTTAAAAAAAATTAATTCAAAAATTTTTTAATAAATTTTTTAAAACAATTTCACGGACCGGTCCAATTTTTTTTCAAATTTTTGCGGACCTATTTTTTGCATGTAAAGTCCATCCATTTAACCGGGTAAACGGGCCGGGCTCATTTTAACAACCCTAAACTAAAGGTTTTCTATGATTAGAGCTGGGTCACAGATGGGCCTGGGGGACGAATTTCATTTTGGGCGTACTGCTACTACTATCAGGCCCAATTATCCTGGACTCTGATATGTATGTTGTGATTTTCCAAGTTTGGTTCACCAAAAATTTTGTAAGTCTATATTTAATTTTAGTTTTGTTATTTAAATTTGTAATTCTAAATTTTTAGTTTTCAATTTATTTGATATTATAATACCCTGAGGTGAATTAATTGGTCTCACTAGTAGTGGAGTCTAGATATCGTTGCAAGAAAAAAAATTCATGATATTATAATATTTTATTATACTTTATTTGAAAAATTATCTATTTATAAAAATATTAAATTCAAATTTAGAAATTTATATATTTATAATATTTTATGAAAATATTAAATTTTTAAATAGTATGATTGTCGGCGAACAAATGAGAATGAGAGATATAAACTTTAATGAAGAGTGAAAAATTTAATAATTTTGGAATTGATAATTCATAAGGTATGAGGTAAGAATTGGTAAAGGTACATTTTTGTTACTTTTTAATTTCATGAGGTAAGACAAGGGAGGCATTTTGGTCTTTTTAACTGAACTGAGGGACTTTTGTTACCAATATTCAATTATTGTTGGTTTAAACATAAAATGGAATAAACTAAAAAAAAGTGTGGCAGAAAAGTAATAAAAAAAATGTTAAAATTTATAGATTTTTGGGGTACCATGGTAGCCACCATCTTTGCATATTTGCTCTCTCTCTCAAAAATTAGAAGAAGGAGAAGATTTTACTATGAATATGTGTGAGAGAGTGTGATCACCTAGAATGCTTATTTATAATAATAGACGGGAAAACATGTGATTTTATTTTCTTAACGAAACTAACTTTGCCAATTTTGAAAAATCAAACAAGCAGAAGATAAGTTAAGATTTTAAATAGATTTGTTCATGTACCAGAGTGGTACGTTTCGGATCTTGGAGCTCTGCGGAGGACTATGGTTGGACGGGGCGGGTACCTGCAAGGACTCTGATACTTAAGTCAGTAGAGGTTCGAGATGTTGGTCAAAAGTAGTGATTTAGAGTCTGAGAGTTTACCTGGTAGGCTGGCCCTGTTGATATACCTGGATGGCATCCGCAATTTTCTCAATCCCGCGGACATAGTTATTAAAATCGCGATTTAACACGTAAAATCGTACGATTTTACGAGTTTATGTTGTAAAATCGAGCTAACTCGCATGTAAACTCGTTTCTGGGTAAAATCGGGTAAACTCGCATAAAATCGCGAGTTTACCCACAAGGCAGGGTTTTTTTTTTTTTTAGAAACAAAACAAGTTTGATATTGTTTTCCATAACTATGAGTTTTTAGATTTAGGTCATTTAAGTATTTTAGAGTTATCATTTACAGTTGCGCCTACAATCGTGCTCCGTTGCGCTCCGTCGTTGCTTGTCGTATGTATTTCATCCTTTGCTCAGGGATCTTTCCCACCAGGGTGCGTGACCTCTGCATTGCTATTTGTGCTTTAGTGTTCTATATTGAAGACATCATCGTCACAAATTCGCTTCTTGTGATGTTCAGTAGTCAATACTATGTATTATGTTATATGTATTAT